>WBNO01015044.1:9323-109575 GCA_013400575.1 Peucedramus taeniatus
GGCCGATGCCCCGCTCCCGCGGCTGTACCCCGCCGGTCGCCTTTGCCTCTGTGATAAGGGCAAATGTTCCCCGGGCCGCCCTGCTCTGCCCCGGCAGGCTAGCCCCGCGCTCCGCAGGGACCGAGCGAACGGCGACCCGTGTCCGTGGGGCCGTCCCCGCAGCACCCGCCTGCCGCCCGCAGCTCCCCGCCGTGCTGGGTAGCCGCACATTTGCGGGCACCCCGACCTCAAATGTTCCCGTCTCGGTGTCGCTCTCTTATCTTCACTGAAGCTGTCACGGGAGGAAAGAAGCCCCCTCTTTTTAGCTCGGTGCTTGGCTATGTAAAGAAATGGGATCAAACACGGGGATCCACTGCAAACTCTGGGTTCCCTGCGCTAAAGACTTCGCCGGCCTCTTGGAGCTGGGAAGGTCGTGACACGAGGAAGCGTTTATAAAATAATAATTGCCGTTGTTTTCAGACATTGAACATTCACAGACTCGAAACAATAATTAACGCCTTGCTTATGATACTACCCGCTCACGCTCACAGAGGCATAAGGAAGAAGGGAAATAATTCAAGGAGGAGGGATGGTGTCTTGTCACTCCACACATCATCCGGGGGGGCCTCCTCGGCCGCGTGAAGGGTGGATATTTGGCACAAGTTCCCATGTAAGACTGACAAAAGTCCCCGTAAGAAGGGGCTGCCTCACCCTGGGTGCATGAACACGCCTGACATCCGCACCCGCACACCCGTGTCAGTGATTTAACGACGCTCTCACAGGAGAGGGACTGCACGGGCTCTACACAGGAAGGAGGTTGGAAAAAAATATGAAAAATGTTCTCTTCCTCCAGTCTCTGAAAGCGGCCGGTGATTGATTGGTTTCCCCAGCGAGCAGATCAGCGGGTTTCCTCTACTTTCTTACCGGCGGTACCTTGCCATGCTGTTGGATCTCGTTAAGATGGCCAATTCCTCATTTCCAGAATTTGCCCGTGAAAACTCTGGATCCAGTTTCTAGGGGCTTTCGATTGTCCCTCGAAAGGAACAAAGAGAATTTTGCTTGACAATTCCCCCCCTCCCCATTACAAAACATTAATAATCACTGGAAATAATTGTCCAGATAGCCACAAGAAAGGTGTAAATACATCCAAAGCCCTCCGGTGTTATTTCAAAGGCGGTTTTTAAAAGGCCAATAAAAGTGGACGAGGAAGACTTGTTTCTGAGGAGTTCTTGCCCATCTCCTGCCGCAGATAAAATACTGCAGGCAAGGGCAGCACTGACAGTGAAATAAACGTTACTGCTGCTGGCTCCAGCGCGCCTCGGAGCAATCCGCAGGCACAAATAGCCGGCTTAAAAAGTGACTGTCACTCAGGTGAGGGTTGTTTTTTACCTCTCTTCAGAGACTCTCGGGCATATGCCGTGGGCTAATAACCAGTTTTCTTAGATGAATAAAGAGGATGTATCGTAGTTTCTTTGCTGTCTTAATTAGAATGAAGTTAACACGTTAAAGCCATGTGGTCATCTGAGGCAACTGTATTCAGACACTTGCATCCAGATGCGGGTAGATTTGATGGGGGGGGTGGGGGAGATGGAGGAGAGGATCAAGACATTTTGATTCCAGTCCCTTCAGCGTATACAAACGTTATTATTATTCTTTCTGCGGGAAAGGTACTGCATTGTTCCAAAAGCAAATAGCTTGCAGAAGAATAAATGGAATTTCTTTCCTGTGAGGGGAATATTCGCGCGTATTTCTCATCACATAAGGCCACATTTGATTTAACCTTAATGTAACTAGTGGTTTTCATTTCGACTTCAGCGTTCCCTTAAATGTTTTTTATGAAGTGGTTGCCTCTTATAGTTACCAACGTTTTTGAGGAAGAGTGGGGTGCGGCACAGAGTTCCTTGATGGTCACCTCGCCGCCAGTGCTACCTCTGAAGTAGCATTTTCACGTGTCACGTCCACGATGAAATCACACGACCGCTCTAAGAGCCGCGGTAGCTGTAAACTGCCCCAGCGCCCATGGCCGGGAGCCCTTCCCGCTTTCCCTCAAGGGTGGGGGCTCCCGCCACCTCCAGTCCTCCGCCCTCTATTGAGGACGGAGCACCAAGACACTAGAGCAGCGGCCAGATTCCCCCCTCTGCCCCGGATCTCCGAAAGCACCAGCTGGGCCATGGGAGGCAGGAGACACCCCTTTTGCTCTCTACATCTCTCCCTAGCTACACCCCGGGGAGCAGGGCTGGGAGACTGTGCCGAAGGGAGAAAACCCACGAAGCCTTTTACAGCGAAGATAACGAATATTTCCAGGCGCTGACCTCAAGGGGAAAGTCCCAGACAGTATGATCTCTGTGCCATTTTGAAGAAGTCCCTCTAATCACTTGGCTGCCTCTGGCTGTGTCCGCAGACAGCTGCTGGGCGGCTGCCCGCCGGGCTGCGGCCGCCAGCATAGCCCCCTCGTTCCAGCGGGGCCAGCGACCCCCGCCCCGGGCGAGCAGCCCGGCACGCTCCCGCAGGGCAACATCTGCGAGGGTCTGCCCTTCTCGACCTGCTCCCAGCAGCGTTTGTCAACCCCTCGCCAGGCAGTTTATTCGAGGAGAAAACAAGGGGAGCTGGCGGAGCTGCCTCTGCGGGCGGCGGGGCAGGGGCTGGGGTCGGAAACGGGCGGCCGCCCATAGCGGCAACCCGCCCGGTCTCCTCTCGCTTCGTTCCGGTATCATTAACCTGCGGGTGAAGCAACTGTTTGTGTGCACTCTCTCCCTCCCCTGGGCTGCTTTTTTCCCTGTTACTGATCCATCCTTCGTAAATCATTTATGGGGAACTAGGCACTTCTCTCCTCGCAGGAGCTTCCCTTGAAAAACTTTCCCATCTTACAGCAAGCGCCTTTCCTTTGTTATCACGAATAATTGATAAAGGACCCCAACGTGCCTTCAAAAACCATCTAAACGGCTGCCAGGAACTATAGTCACTTGGGGTCACGGGGTGCTCCTGCCTTTAAAAGCGCAATACAGGAAACGATCAGGACCAAACCGGTTTAAAGAAACAGATAGTTTTATGTGGTTACCTGAAACTATAAATGGGAAACACGGTCTAATTTTACAGGTTCTGGTATCGAGCGTTCAAGCTGACTTCTGCAGAGCCCTTTCCCCCTCCCTCTGATCAGAGAGCACCTGGCATTCTGTACTAAGGTTTCTGCGTTTTGTAGCTTCGAAAAACAGAGTGAAAGTGCATTGTTCAAAAGAAAAAGAAAAGCCGTAAATCTCTTAAAACTCTGAATCGTCAGATTACGCCGGCACCACGCGGCTGTGAACCTATTTCAAGGGATGCATAAGAGACTGGTTTCTTTAGAGGCTCCTTGGCTAAACTATTAATTGTCAGGATTTCATGAAAGATTTGCAGACTTTACAATCATTTATGATCCGTGCAATAAAAACTCGGAGATATGGGCAAACTGGTTCAAGGTGTAATGCAAAGATGTATTAGGTGCCCTTGGCAACTATCTGTGGGTGCTGTTTGTGTTCTCCGGACACGCCCTTCGCTGCAATGAACATTTCTGCAAGCCGCGGGTTGGGTTGTTCATTTCCAGAGCTCTGGAGGTTCACACAAAAGAGCTATAGATTTCAGGCAGGGGAATCGAATGCTTGGAAACTCATTCTAGTCCCCCGAAGAGTTCAAATGCAAGTGAGATAATTACCCTTGACGAAAAGTAAACTTCGAGGGAAAATATATGCCTCTCCCCCTCGTAAATTAAAAGCCCGCCAGAGAGTAGGTCTGAGTGTTCAGCGCCGCAGTGCTCTCCTGACCCCCATCCAGGCGGAGATCACATTATTGTCCGCCACAGCAGAAGGCGGAGAGGAACCCCTCGAATCCCAAGAAAGACACCTCAAAGGGTATCGCCGGCCCTCCGACGATATCCTATTTAGGAGCCTCACAAGCGAGCACCCCAGGCATTTTAAAGATTATCCCCCTAAAGATCTTTGAAGATTATGCTAATGACTGCAGATTACACGAGTTTACTGCCAGAGCGGCCGAACAAAACCCGCCTCGTGGCGGCTGCCCGCGGTCATTTTCTGCCTCTCTTTTAAGATGATTTGCGCCTCCCTCCCTCGGCCGTTCCCCTCATTAGCAGCGGAGGAAGGCGGGGGGCGCGGGGGGCTCCCGCTGCCCCGCTCTGTCTAACGGGGCGGGGGGGCTGCGGCCCCGGCGGNCGCGGCGCAGCACAGCCGCAGGGTGCCCGCAGCGGGAGCAAGGGAGGAGCTCTCAGCCGGCAGCCTGTACGTCAGAAAGTGGGAAAAATCCTGCCAGCATGTGCCAAGTGTCACACGCGAGGCGTCCCATGTATCGCAGGGGAGAGGAAAGCATGGGCAGCCGGATGGTTTTCCGCTGCCTGAATGCTTAGTTCAACCTCGGCCCCGCCCCACTCCCCATCTTGACCCTTTCACTCCACAAACAGATAGATGGCTAAGTAAGAGTGTAAGAGTCAGGATCTCCTTCCCTCTTGCTTCACCTGACTCATGTCAGTGATTCTAGCAATTCGTTCTCCAGAAAAAGCACGTCGTCTGGTCCTGCAAATAAAGGGTGTGGAGCACATCATCGTCTAGGACGTTGTCATTAACACACCTATAGCGAATGTGTAAGAGTATGAATCATGTTCACCGTGTTTGTTTTTCTGATTAAAAATCCTGCCAGGCTAAAGCAGGAGTAAGGGCCCGGGAGCACAAATGCTCCACTGATGTAATGAGAACACATATAATGAAAATTGTTCCCCAGCTGAAGACAGTAGCTGCCGTATAGTTGGACATATAGTTTTGATCCTGTAGCTGACCCCAAAACATATTAATAATATACCCTATGTAAATTAGGATTTGTTTCCTTTCCTCCCAAAATACAGGCAAGAAATGCATGCATGAACAAAAGATGAAAGGAAGAACATTTCATGGTTATTGTAAGTACTTCAACATGTCATATGTAAAAGCATTGGTCAGAGCAGATCAGCTGTCTCAGGATTTGTTGCTTGTTCTGTGTACGTGAAGTGTGTTGTTCTGTGATTATTTGATGCCTATAATGTGATTTAGAATATACCTCATGCTTATCTACAGAAATGATCAAAAGGATCTATATGCATGGCAATTTTAGCATGGGTATACATGTGTTAGTCTACATGGTCGGTGCAATATGGGCAACTCTGGAATGATCCTAACTCAAGCAGAGACTTCTCCCTCTATGAGTATACAGCAGTTGCATTAGACTGCCTGCCTGATGATACAGGGAAATACCTTGGAAACTGTAGGATAGGTAAGCAGAGAACATTGCTGTTGAAAGAGATTTGAACAGTACCGATATGAGAACACAGCAAAAATGAAACTGGCTGCAAGAGAGATTAACAGGATGAGCATGCATCTGATACATAATTTGTACACAAAATAGTTCCAACTCATTGATTCAGTTAGAGGAGATTGAATTCAAAATGTAGGCATGGAAAAAGAAAATTATCTTTTACTGATAAGTGAGTATAATTCACACTGTGTATACTGCTAAACAGTGTGTACACACTGATATTGACAGTGTAGACATGATGTATGAAAATCATCTTCTGGTGAGAGTTGGGAATAAGGCAATCTCCGTGGTATCAACTGATGAAAACTGTTTTCAGTCAGACTCCATGGGTTAAAAGCACCCTAGAAGTCTAACGAACCTTTTAAGAATATCAATTTCTGTGTTAATAATGATGGTTAAAACTAAGTGGTTTGTCTGGGCTATTTTTATGCTCACAATGATGCAGAGAAGACAAGACATTTCAATTTTGCCTTGGTCTTAAAGTTTGCCAGATTGTTTTATAGCATTCTGGAGTGCGTTGTTCTTGGCACTGAACTTAAAAAGTTGCAGAATAGGTTTGGAGCCCATTTGGGTGCTAAATTGTTTTTTAAAAAAATTTTACTTTTCCCCTTTCCAAATCATCCCCTATTAAGTGGAGACACAGACTCATGGCAATACTCATGGTTTTACTTACTTTTTCTAGTATTCCCTCACATTCTCTTCAATCCATGCAAACCAAAGTGATTCATCTTCAGCTGAAAAGCACTGCTTTAGGAAAATCTGGCCAAGTCCTTCCCGGTGGTTTCAGTTGAACTGATTGTACTTTAACCAATTCAGCACTGTTGGCTCAGAAACACATGGTAAGGTCTTTAGTGCAGAAGGCTCAAATCTTGGCCATAGGAGCTGAGGCTGAAGGGATCGAGCCAGGTGAGTGCTGGAGAACTTGGCCAGTCCCACCTTTGCTCCAAAAACAACTTCTTAGGTTGCCCACCAGCTAGCTTAAAGCTGCCAGTTCCTCACATCTACTTCTAACTGTGTCAAAATTACATCAGCTTGTTTCCTGTTAGATGATTCCAACAGTACTGGGCATGCATGCAAGTTATGATAGGAGATCTGAGCAGGAGGTATAATGTTCAAAACACAAAGATCAAAGGAGGGCTGGCAGCTTGCAGCAGGAGGTAAGTAGCTATGTTCTGGGTTAACTACAGTGCTGGAGATGTTGAAGGTATAAGAACTAGATGATCTTTAAGGTTCATTCCAATCCAAACAATTGTATAATTTTAGTCATCCCAAATCCAGAAGGGTCAGGCCCTTTTATATGTACTTCAGCCTTTCATGTGGTCATAGAACTACCAAAGCTATGAAGAACCCAGGGAGAGCAGAGGTTCATGTATATTCTTCATCCTCGGTACAGAGCTCAGCAACATTCAGCACACATGATCAAACTCTACTGTGTTCAGATTTATGTTAATAATATGACCCTATTTTTATTTCTAAGGTAAGAAAAATGGAGAAGAATGGCATTTTGTAATTTCAGTAGTCATTTTTAAGACTGCTGCATAACATAGCTAGAGATTAAAACTCTGTATTTTCATTTTCAGAGAGAATCATGTGAAATAATACAGCCCCCCTTAAGTCTAATCTAGAACATCATTGCAGTATGGGCATTCTTACATTCTAGATGGTAAACTTAAATTTGTCATTTATTTAAATATTCTGCATAAAACTAAAAGCTTAATAAAGAAAGTATAAAATCAAACATCACTTAAGGTTGCAAAAATATAAAACATTATCTTTATTTACTAAATAATTTTTAAAATTTAGTCACTAACCCCATGAAAGATACTGGGGTCACCATAAAAATAACTGCACCCCATAAATTATATCACACTATATAAAATAACACTGTTAATTTTCAATGTATTGTCTCATACTGATTTGTACATAGGCATTTTCTTTCACTGAATGGGAAAGATTGATGCATGATTTTGCCGGATGTTGTAGTGAAGTGCTCAGATTGGTTTGTCCTAGAAAGTTTGTATGTGATATGGTAGCATGCTAACATGGATAAATTTGAAAGTATCCACCTTTTCCTGAGGTAAAGAAACAAAAAGACCATTTAAGTCTGGATGATGTGCTGGTTAGAAGAAATGAAATTTATCTAACTTGTTACATGACAGCTGTTTTATGAGTTATTGGCCTGCCTCTTTAATACAAAAGATGTAAACCAAAAGAAGCATGCTGGGAAAGTGTACTTTGAAAGGAAATTTTCTCGCCAGTGTGGAATACATTGGATGCTCTGAGAAAGAAGTCCTTGGGAAACAGCTGATTCTCTATTGTCTCTGCGACCATCATCACAGAGCAGCTGATTTGTCTTTGAGGGATGATCTGTATACATATTGATACATTTTTTTAGATGCACTACTTCCTTTGCTTTCTCAGTAGACTTATTGTGTCATATTTTGCCAAGTTTCTAAGCTTTTTGTGTTCCATTTACTTATTCATGTACCTAGTGTAATGGGATGTTCCTCACGTTATAACAAATAGAACTTCTGGAGAGAAGGCCAGACACAAATAGGAAAGGAAAGAGGCTTCAGACTCCCTAAAGATGGAAGCGCATGCTCCACAGGGTCTAGCACAAGAATTCAATGCTACAAAGCATGCATGGAAGAAGATCCAAGACATATTTTTCAGGTGCTTCATACAAACCATATGCACTGGAACTAGGGCCTGTGTTGCATCTGAACTACTTGTGAACACCACATTCATCTTCTGTTATTGTGTTTGAGCCTCAGGGCTGGAAAAGTGTACTATGAAGTGAACTTCAGACCTTCCTCTGTATTGGAAGCATCTCTTCCCAATACCATTCATCAAATAGTGTTGTATCAAAAAGGGAAGGGGATTCAGAAACATGAAACTTAAATGAGCTCTATAACAGAAGAAGGTATCAGATGAAGCTTCTTGAGGAATCTTATTTTCAAAAAGTCTCTTATCCGGACTTTTAAAGGGACAAAAGTGACCACAGTGAGTTACCACACTGAAGAGGCCACCAAAAGAAGCTCTTCTAAGGGAAAACAACTATTTATATGCTTTAAATTTACTGCCACTGTTCAAACAGGTACATTTACACCAATTACTTTCTATTAATGTTTCATCTTGTTTTTTTGACAGAGTAAAATGTGTAGCTGAAATCCATGTATGCAGCCCTCTTGTGGGCCCTAATTACAAGAGCTGTGCTAATCACAGTGGCAGAACACCTGCATATGCACCTAGCAATTGGAAGAGTAAACTCTTTTAGTAGATGAATCTCCTTTTTGTGCTTTAATTCAAAATCTCTAACTATAGTTTTAATGCTTGCTTCATGGAAGGAAACAGAAATTATGTCTTTTCTCAGTTTTATTCCTTCGCATGTAACAATTTTAACAATTTGAATTCCAACTCTCTACAGTCGTTTATATGTCTTGTGTTTTGTGAGAGTGTGTAAAATGTAAACTCTATTTTATTTCTCTGTAAATGTCAGGAGAGTATAAATCAATAATAGAGTGGTAACTGTGCAATTAACTCCTGTCACCCCTGTACCTTCACATTAGCATCACTGAGAATGATCTTACCCTTTTAGTGACCTCAGTAAAAGCAATAACATCCTTTTCTGCTAAAGTTAATTTTTTTAAGTGAACCTAAAGCTCCTGAAAGGTGATAGATTGACAATCCTGTAAAGTGAAGTTCCTTATTTGGTCATTGACTATGTGTAGTATGTATTTCCACAAATTATCTAGTGATCCAACCCTGTCCCAGAAGGATAAGAATGGAGTCTGGTACTTCTTCTTTCACCCATTTCATTGAGGCATCACAACTTGGATGTCAGTTATCAGGGTAGATTCTGATGCAGCTACTGTCAGTTAGCAAGCAGAGTTGGAATTCCAATTCATTTTCATTTACTGTAATCACTATTGACAGAAGGTAGATGGCCGCCACAGACGTGCAGTTGTAGATTCTGTATCCTATCCCCTAAGCTGCTTCATTTGCAAAATGGCACCTAATAGCAGTTCAAAATGCCTCAGGAAATCCTTGAAACAACTAAGAAAGTTAAATGCAATGTAATAACCTTTTGTCAAGCTGGTAGTAAGATTTTGAAAGCTAAAGCTTTGGAAGCTTTATGCATTACTGGGGAAAATGAAGAAAATTCACCAAACAGGCAAGTGCAAGATAATTTAATTACTCTCACAAGTATATTGTCATGTATTGATTTTACATCATAGGATGGTTCTAATCAAGTCTGTGTGTATTTGCCAGAATTCTGAAAGGTAATGGCACTCTGAGCCTTGAAACTGAAAGGATTTTCACTTGTCCCCTCTGCCACAGATCTCAGCCAAAGAGAGAAATGTCTCTGTGCCTCTCTTTCCCTCTTGTCTAAAAGGAAAACACCTTAAAATGTTCCAGACCAGTCTGGATGGCACTTTGAGAAGCCTGATCTAGTAGATGCTGTCCATTATCTTTGAGATTCTTTCCAACCCAATCTGTTCTTTGAAAATATGTAAATACTTCCCTATTACAGAGCAGTATAGGGTACAAACAAATATACAGAGAATATGAACTGTTCTGATACACTACCAGTAAGGGAGTCAGATATGAAGCTGAGGTAAGACCATGCCAGAATTCACCCTTTGATGGTTGAATGTTTTTTCTTTCGTTGAATATAGGTACAGAGAAACATCTGGAGAGCAATTGAAATGGCCCCTGTTTCTGACTAATCTCTTTGTAGGTGTACTTCTGTATTTTTGTATTCAGAAGGACCATAGCAGACTGCACAAAATAAATTCCCCTTTTGTTCTCCGTTAGTCAGTGATGTAGTTGCAACCAGAAAAGAGCTTATCTTTGGCTTTCTGCCCCAAGCAAAGAGTTTTGCCATGAATATTATTCTCTAGTTTTATGGGGAAGGTGACAGGTTTTGTCTCTCAATTCAGTCTTTTTTTGAAAAAAAAAAAGGTACAACCAATGAAGTATTTAGCAGGAGCAAGTTTAGGCCCTTGGACTATGTCTATACTAAGAGATGTGGCTAAGACAGGAATTAAGGGTCTTATTTCTTTTCCTGTGGTTTTATAGGAAGGAAGCCTGAGAGGTTAGGCTGGAATGAGCTACAGTACTATGTACGTTTTCTACACCACCCCTTACTAGACAATGAAGTGAGAAGAGCTAAAGGATATGTTGGCTAAACTGTACATAGTCATAAGGCCTTGTAGTATTTCTATCATAATCAAGTTCTACTATTTTCTTTACAGTGAGCTGTTATTGTAGTTTTTTTTTAAGATTGAGCCTGGTCCTTTGAAATATGACAGTGGTCATATGATTTGGAGCAGAAGATGGTGGAATTCTTTTAAATGTTGTAGGGACTTAGGCATATCTTTCATAAAACATATTGAAAGATGTGTTTCTAGCCCTTGAGATAATTTTCAAAAGATTTTCTCTTTGTCTAAGTATAATATTTTCTTCTGTGGGATAAGTGCAGTTATCTAGATTGGGAAATGCTGTAGTGCCAGGTTACACTGATGGTTTTCCTGTGGAATGCCTGCCTGGGCTGCCTTCAGCACATTTGCATGTGGGACATCTCTTCTTACATTTAAATCCAACTGCTCCCCAGTATGCTATCTCATTAATTGTACACTGGAAAAAAGAGAAGGAGAACACTGTGACCTGTGTATGTTTAGTACTTAGTGAGAACCTAGGGAATTATTTAATGAATTAAGTCACTTCAGATATTTCTTCTACATTCTTGAATAGCCCACCGGATCCTGTATGCCTGTAGAAATTGCTATAGGGCTCAGGTGGTCCCTCATTAGCTATAATGTCACTTAATTTCTTCCATCTTTATGCTGGAAGTACCTTCAAATAAAGCTTGACAGCATAATTCTCTGTGCCCATAATTAACAAATGAGGCAGAGGTGGGACAAGAAGCCACCTGTGAATGCAGAAGAGATCCATGTTGGTGGCAGACATCACAGTGTTTACCCAGTGGCAGCAAGGTAGTGAACTCAGCTGTCACTGGCAGTATTCTCTGCAGGGACAAAGGTAATATTAATTAAAATTCACTGTGCGCAAAAGGGCCATACCTAATGAACATGTACTGATGAGATGTTTAGCTATGTCTCTTGCATCTTCAGAGGCATTAGAAATAGCTTTCATGAAAGACTTCTATTCCCAGGAAGGGTTGTCAATTTTCCTGAAGGATTTCAGTCACTACCGCTGATTTCTATGTGGAACCACACAGTGACAGGCAGAGCACACTGAAGTAGAATGTGTATTAAAAGCATTGTTATTTTGCAAGAGAGATTCAGCTTGAGTTTCTGAGTGGTGTTATCAGTACTCAGGTGTCAAAATAGCTTCTCCCTTCTTTTCAGTGGGTCATGGGAGGTGGAAGAGATGACCTCCAGAGGTCTTGTCCAGCCTCCCATGTTCTGTGAGTCTATGATAATTTCTGCATTTTTGTGAAGGAAAACTAGTATGATAAATATGTATGAGCAGAAATGAGTTAATTTCATATGAAATGTAATGTTGCCAAAGTCAATAGTAAGATTCCTTTTGCCTTCAAGGGAAACAAAATGACTTTTGTTTGTGGTGGAATGTGATTTTTTTGCACTGAATCCATTATAGAATGTACAGGCAAACATTAACATACAATTGTAACAATTGTTTATCGTAACTCCACCCTGACATGTAATGACAGCCATAAGAATGGTTTAACTTACGAATCTTCTGTAAATACTTGCTCTGGTTCAGCACCAGGTCAAATTGCAGCCGAAGAATCTTGTTACATCTGTCTTTATCTTTTTTGCTATGGCTATGAAGCTGTCCTCAGAGCAAGACCAGACCCGAGCCTTGCAGCACATTCTTGGACCCCACATTCCTGGGTGTGCCTGTTGTGTTTTCACAGAAGAAATCTGCAAGGCTGCTCAGCATAACCCTCCTGCAGCGCAGCCTACAACAGTCACAGGCTGCAGAGAGTCTGTGCATGTGAGAAGGCAAGAAATCTTCATTTGGCTTTTCCAATGGCTAAAGGGTCATACAAGAAAGCTGGAGAAGGACTTTTTAAAGGGCCATGAAGGAATAGGACAAGGGGGAATGGCTTTAAAATGAGGGAAGGTAGGTTTAGTTTAGATATTTGGAAGAAATTCTTTACTGCACCGGGGGTGGTGAGGCACTGGAAGAGGTTGCCTGGAGAACCTGGTCTAGCAGAATGTGTCCCTGCCCATGGCAGCGGGCTCTGAACTACATTGTCTTAAAAACACCATCCAACCCCAGTGATTCTGTGGTTCTATTGTTAGCAACTGGGCATATCAGCATATCAGCTGGTATTATTTACATAACCAAATGGAGTCAGGCTCTTGGCAGCTACCAAAATTCAGTGTATTCATGCAGCACCTGAAAGAGTCTGAAAAGTCTGTCTGCGTGCCCCAGTATTCCTGCTCCACCCTGCTGAGTGTGCTGTAAAAGTCTAGACACAAGGATATAACCTAAGCAGTGAAATGAGCTTGTTTATTACGGTTTTCAGTGTTTTAGACAGATTTTTAGGTTTCAGCTTTGCCAAAATAGTGTGAGGCCTGGCTGAAAACATTGTTGCTCTCAAAGAAGATATGCAAAGTCACTGTCAGGGGGGTGTTTTGATCACCTGCCTTTCTCGCAGTGAGCACTAGATGGCCATCTGGCCTTTTTCTTCTTGCCATGTTAAGCCTTATTTATGATCTAGCCCCTGTGGTGTTCGGAATGACTATAAATAATATCACATTAGGAAATTATTCAGGAAAATTTAGCCCATGTTAGACTGATTGCATCAGCATCAGAAATGTGCAATTTTTATGGTACCTGATAATTACACCCTGTGGTCTATAAGAGATGTAGTAAAACTAATTTTGAAAAATATATTTTTATGAAGAAAAGTAAATTCTCTCATAAAAATCCCTAAATGAAATTTAAAGGTACATTCTGGTGTAACATAGCTTATTTCCATGAAGTAAGACTGCTGCATGGTATAGGTGAATGTTCACAAATCTATTTAGTGGCAATCTGTAAATTTAGAGGCATTTCATATCTATCAGACTATAACATGATCTGAATACTGTGGATAATTTGCATTCTCAAAGCATAGGAATCTTTGAGAACAAAATCACATTAAACAAAACTGTTCAATATTCTCACACGTAACTCTAGGATGAGGTTTGCTTTATCATTTTACAATGCATACCTTCTTTTTAACAACTGTAAATTCTTCAGATTTATTTGTAAAACTTGAATAATTGCAAAGGATTTGATGGAAATCATTATTTTTCTCACATTTCTGTAGAAATAGTATAATTTTCTTTCATTGAAAAGGCAATATGGTTCCTAAATTCCTAGTAACAAAGAACAATAGTCCTCCTGTTTTCAACAGGGCCTTTGACTTCCACAGGTTGAATAAAGTTTTACACATTATTTTCTTATCCCATGCTTTCACTATCTCTGGTAGAAATAGTAGAAATTTTCCATCATCTGGTTTTGGTTCATTTTACAGTAAGAGAGAACCTTTATGAAAATGGTAGATCCATTGCCCACTGAAATTAAATGCAGAAATTACTAAAAAAGACCTTATATATAATTTGGAAATACCCAATAAGTTGAAAAATCACATCTATCTCTGGAATTATGCATTGAAATTATCTTTGTCTCTTACAATTAGATATTCCAAAAAACAACAACACTCTATTTATTTATAGAAAGCTTACTGTAGATTCTGGAACAACCTATTGAATTTCTTTGATATTACCTAGATCACTGCACAAACCAGATTTGTTTAATAATGAGAATTATTAAGTTCTCTGAAATTGTGTTAAAAATACTATCCTTGCTTATGCAGAAGATGTATACACGCTTTGTGACTTTGTTGGCTGCAAATTAGTTTAGATAGACTTTCATTGGCAAAGTAACATAAATTCTGGCAATACTATGTGGGATTAAACATTCATTTCTTATTTAGGATACTACTGGATACCTATATGAAATACTGTCAAGATGTGAGATCTTTATGTTCTGCCCAAAGATTTGAGACACATATTCTAAACAGCTTTCCGGATTTTAGGCAGATGGCTTGTCCTTCGTTTATGTTAGCCTTGAGTGGTGGATCTTTATTGGCCATAAATTTCTGGCACTCTTATAGTGCAGCTGCTTCATGTTTAATATTTGGATGGCAGAATGCTCAATAGTATTGAAAGCCAAGGAATTGGATTTGAGTTTAATGCACTGCTTATTACTCTCAAAGAGCCATTTATTTCAGGGGAGATCAACTATGTATGAGGGCTCTTATATCAAACAGATGAGCAGTTCCTTGCTGTAGATAGGACAAATCCTTCTTTTAAAATCTTCAGGCCATATACAACGCAACCCCAGGTAGTTCCCATTACCTTCTAATAGGTAGGTCTGGACTCTTGTATTTGGCTTGTTCTCAAAATATGTTTGGCAGCTGTGAGTGGCTTTCAGTCAGATTCCAACACATTTCAGCAGGCAACCCTAACCTGGTCCTTTTTTCATGCTTATTCTACTTGCAGCAGAAGGATGGCCTACATGGCCTCCTGAAGTTCCTTCCAACCTGCATTATTCTCTGATTCAGGAATTTGTTTTCCTGAAAAACATTTTGAGGCATTTTATGACTTCCTACTAGTTCCTGCCTTTTGTAACAATGATTTTCTTCCTGTTCTAGGAGAAAGCTGAGGTAATGGTTTCTAGGCACCAGGCTCAATAATAAGTGCAATGCCATTTGCAGACATAAACTTGCAGGAGACTGTAGGTAGATTATTGGTGAGTGACAGGTAATGACTCTCGAGCAAATCCTTTTTTCAGAAATTTGATTAAGCATACAAGATTAAGATTTTCTACTGTTGGGCATCGTAGGTGTAGGAGTTGTATACTTGATAACAGAAATAAGTTTGTCAGGCATCACTCCCTGCAAAACTTGACAATTAAATGTAACTAATTCAAGTGTGCTTGAATTTCTTTCAGTAGCTGTATTCAGTAAAAGTGGACTATGCTAGAACTTTACTAGAGCTCTATTACTAAATGATCTCTGATTGCTCTCTTAGGGCAACTGTTTCCATGGCTGGTTGCTTGAGAAGGAAGCTCTCTAACAAGCTATGACAGGCACTGTACTCTCAAACATAATGACTTCTAGAGGGTAGAATTAACTGCTTGCTTCCAAGATCATAACTTCCAACTGTATATTCTTTGAATAGCTTGCCAGAGAGATGAATATTGTAAAGAAATTTGCCAGATCCTTCTTTCTGTTTCAAAGTTCTTAAGGACCTTTGGAAAGGCACCAGCATGTCCAGCAGCCTTCTATAGAGTAATATCAGCAAGTCCTTGTTTTGTCTCCTGTACTGGAAAGGGAACTGAAAATATAAAGAATGTTTGACAGTTTGACATGTTTTAACAAGTTGTTTATAGAGTTGACTTTGACAGGAATTATTTATTGGAACCTTCGTGTTCCTGATATTTATAGGATTTGGGTTTACTTGCAGTAGCTTCTGAATTTCTTGATTTGCAGAATCAATAGGTGGAAGGTTATGCTGACTTTGCAGAGTTGGTGACCTTTGCAATGTCTCGCTACCATCTTTACTGCAAGTTCCTATTTGGCTTGGAGTCCTCTTCCTGGTGATCTAAGGGAAAACGAAGCCTAACACAAGCTTTTAGAAGAAATAAGAATCAAAATATGTTTTTTGGTGATATTTTTAAAACGGTCTCATTTTGCATTTTCCACTAATCTAGTCATCAGACTGAAAACTGACAAAAATGATGGATTTTGGCACTGACTTTCTAGTAAATTACTAAATAGAGCCTTCTGGTAAACATTGTCTATAGAGCAATACACAACATAAAGTAAAATTATAACAAATTTTGAGGTGCTAATCTAGAATGTTCCTTGCTTTGCATCAAAATAACCAGCATTTTTTTTTCTGAAAAGACCTGTGAACATAGTTTTTCTTCAGCATAGGTGATATCTCTATGTTTTGTGCGCATTTTCAAATCACTGACATTGTGGCAATGTCTCAACCACAGTGTGGTAGCATTGATTCCACATGGAATGTATTGCAGGTTTTCCTCTCATGGAGATCATGTGTTGTAAGTACAATCATATTCATTCTGTAAAATGGATTACTTTCATGGATTTCCTGAGCTTGCAATTTACCTGTTTTACTATTCACATAGCACTTGGCAGTAGTATTATGTATATGCTCAGCCTGAAATGAAAACTTTCTATCCCAGTTCAGTTTTCTGAAACACTAGAACTCAGTGTTTTCGTGGTCACTGACACCTCACTTTTTCTCTTTTTTTCCCCACGATTTTTAGTGTATTACCATATGTTCCATATTCCACTTCAGGATGCATTGTGACAGATTTATTTTCCTGTTTTACGTGAAGGACTTTGAGAATGCTCCACTATCATTAATTATCTATACTATAGCCACATAGCTGAAAAATTTGACACACAAAACATATTGTAGCTATTTCTAGTAAACATTATACCACTTCATTAGCGATGATGCCAGCTGAAAATTCACAGCTGATATATAATTGATATATAACTAAACAAACATCATCATCTTAGTAAAGAGTTAGGGAAACTTCTTTCTGCTTAAATAATGTCCAAACTTTAATGAAAATTAATATAATTCTTGACAGTCTGAAATGTTTGAGGTAGAATTTGACTTGGTTTTCCCTGTTAAATACTCAGGTTTTATAAAAATAACTCTCAAACTAGTTCTGAGACCTCACTATGCTGTCTGCTTTGCTAAGTGTGTGCATTTGAATCTCAGAAGTAAAAAAATTTTTTGGCTGCACTGTCCAAGACTCCCCCTAAGTCTATTCACTGTCTGAACACACACTGTTATCACAGAGAAATATCCTAGCAGAGCTGGCCAGACTACTATTTGGTTTTAATTGCATGTTTCCAGCTAGTTACTACAAATGATGAATGACAATATGCTGTAATTTTTTTATACATCCAAAGACTGTAAAATACAATATACAATAAAAATATTTTTTTTCTTCTGTGTAGTGAGTTATATTTTGTCGTGTCAATATGGAAATTCTCTACATTCAGATTATATTTCCCTATTTAATATTTATTGTAAAAATTATTCCATTTATTTTATGGTCTATTTCTGTTTGTAGTATTCAGCTTAAAAAAATAAAAGTTTACCTTGATATATTTTAGAGGTCATGATATTTGTAAGCCATAGACATTTAACAGCTTGAAATTCCAGCTTTTCTGAAGATAAAAAGATCGACTTTTTAGCAATGTCTGTGGCAAACTAAGGCCTAACAGACTGTAATCATATATCAGTGTAAGCTCATACCTAGCCATTTCTAGTAGGAAGTATAGATACAAAATAAAGAACAAAGCAGCATTGGAAAGGAGGATTGGTATCCAATCTACCAGTTATTCAAACATTTACAATAAAATTTCCATCTTCCTCCTGTCAGATGTAAATAACCATGGCTTTTGGAGCATGATTTTTAATCTAAATAATTTTCTTGATCCACTTCGCAAAGCAGCCTCATGAAGAATTCTGTGGGCAAACTGATATGACACGCTGAGACATAGGATAGGAAAAAGTAGTCAGAGACAATGGGGATGGGGATGAGAGCTTTAAAAGTATCCATCTCCTCTAATAACACATACTGGAGTGCTTGAACATACTTCGTTCAAGGGCCTTATGAAATATTAATGGTATTATAGGTTAAGCTGCTTGTGGAGCAAATAATACTCTTTAAGAAAAGATGATTGTAGTAAGAACATGAGCACCACTATCCTCAGTCATAAGTACATAGACCATGATGTATCCTCTCCGAAGCAGAAAACACTGATGCAGACTTTCTTCCACTGCTTGCAAGGAATGTGCTGTGTCAAAGCAGTTATCCTACATTTGCATAGGAGGTGTCTGTCACTCACAGTGCTGAGCTGTCAGTTTCCCAACACGACTTTCATAGAACATGCAGCTGTTTCAAGTGACAATTTCCACTATATCTCTTAAGAATTGGCATACAATCCCTTTACACTCCCCAAGAATGGAAAGTTTTCATATCATGTAAGGTGCTATGACCAAGACTGAGAAACTCATGGACAACTGACAGGTGGAAGGAAAAGACCTTGTATCATACCCATACCAACTTATCTTATTGACTCAATCCCACTGTGATGTTTTCTAGGAAATAAGTTTTTCTTAAGACTTCCTTCTTGAAAGGCCCTCCACTAGACTTTTCTCTTATAACCTTCAGCAGTAAAGGGAAACAGAATTAATTATTTTTACTGAATTTATAAATTATTATTTATACCAAATTAAAATTATTTATACAAGAATAGACAAACACCACCTTTCTTTTTTTTTTCTATATCTTCAGATGCATGCATTCTTCCTTTGAAATCTCCAAGGTTTCAGAATTTCCTCATCCATCACTCACAGGATAAAACAGCCATAACTAAGCTACAGTGAAAACACCCCTCAGAGTAGGAGGAGAACTGGAGGAAAAGCACAGCAGCATCATCAAGATATCTCTTGCTTTACGAGTTTTGACATTTCCTCTCCAATTTTTAATTTTTATTATCCTTTACCTCTTAGAAACCATTTGCAACTGAAACATCCCTGGGCCACCTAGTCATTCTGAAATATGTCCATCAATCAATATACTCTTTCTGCATATTCAAATTGTGTGTTGGTTTTAAATCTTGTTTGTATTATTTGCTGATTATATTAATTGCTATGGATTATGTGTGTGGATCAAATTCATGATAGTGCCAAATATAGGATCCTAGAAAATTCAGGCTGGAAGGAACCTCAAGAGATCTCTAATCATGCCTAGATCAAACTGGATTCAGTTGCGAGCTCAGATCATGGCTTTAACCATTTGGGTCTTTGAAAACCCCCAGAGATGGAAACTGTAAAACCTAATTGAGCAACCTGTTTTATACCGTGACATCCACAAGGCGATGAATTTTTTTTCCTTCTGCCCTGTATGTGGTTTTCTTGTTTCAGCTTGTGTCCATTGTCTCTCATGTTCCAGTCCTTCACAGCTGCAAAGGGCATTGCTCCATATTCCTGTTGGAAGGATGGTATTAGGCCCACTTGAAGGTAAAGTTCTCTTCTCCTATGATATTCTTCTCATCCTTCAACTATGCTATGTTTTCTTGCTCTCAAAGCAAATTAAATTACAGGAAACCTGTCATGGGCAAATGTACCTGCTGACCAGGAGTGGGAACTGAGTAAAAATAATAGGCCAGTGTTTCAGCCTTCCAGAGGGGGAAGGGCTAAATGCCTCAGGTAGAGACTGCAAGTCCTGTTGTGGAGAAGGAAGAGACTCCACGGAAAGTCATGGTTGTTTGGAACCTTACTGAAAATATCATAATCCTTGTAAGAACAGGTTTGAAGAAAGGGAGTAAGAAACATGCTGCAGAGGAGTAGGATCTGTGGGGTTTTTTTATTGTAACTTTTGTCTCTCATGACTTAACTGTCACAGAGAATGGTCACAGACTATCACGCTTATTACTTACTGATGAGCTTATCCTTTGTGACAGCGCTCCGGTCTTTTTTGAAGCCTTTTATAATTTTGGGCTCCACAATATTTGTGGTATTTAGTACCATGATTTAACTATTTTCGCTGTGAAAGCACTTGCTTTTTATTTAAAATAATTTGTTTTCATGCTGCTTCCTCTTTACCTATAAAACTTTTAGTCATCATTCATTTTTAGTGATGCTCTATTACAGCCTTCCTTAACTGTCTTTTCCCAGTTGAAGATTCCTAGTTTACATAATCTCTCTTCAGCTAGTCGATAATACTGATTATGTTTTCTTTCTAGTTTTTCTAGTACTGCTGGAACCCATTCATAGTGGACATACTATTCAAGATGTTACACCAATGCAGACTTGAACAGTGATATTCATTATTATACTTCCATTTCTAAAGGCTGATGAAGAACTCAATTACACATCTTTTTTGATAAAGGAACCTTAAAACTCTAATCAGCTGGAAAATGCTATTTTTCCCTTTCGTTAGTGTTTCAGGTTTATTCCTTTGCAAACTGGCTTGGTTCAGTCTATTATCTCTGCTCAAATGAATGTTTTTGTGTGTCTTCCAAAACTCACTTTCAGTTTCATAATCCAAACTCCTTAGGCATGATGGATGATTCCATGAGAAACTACCAATCTCAATATTTTAAAACCCTCTTTTAAATTATTTCTACTTAAGCTATTGTAGAACGTCAATATGACAGGTTTTTCCTAGGATCTTGTCTTTAAATTCCTTTTGTGTTACCCAAAATGAATCTCAAGCAAATTCAGTGGTTTTATTCATACTGCATAACAAAACAGGTTTTTGGTAGTTTAACTGTTTTATTGCAGAAAAGATTCTTTAGCCTCAAAATGAGGGCCCTCTAGCTCTGAGCCATGCTGCTCCCAGGCAAACAAATCTTCCCTAGAAGCCCAGCCTTTGGTGATCTATGGCAGTTTTTAGATAGATGAGCCTCCCAAACACTGAAACATTACAGTTGAACCTCACCTACGAGGCTTGCAAAATGCTACAATCTCAGAAACAGGGCTGTTTCAAGCAGAATTTCCATTACCCTCGATATCTCAAAATAAACACAATCTGGACAACTACCATTGTATCTAATCCAACTCTGAGAGAGCAAACTCTTGAGCTACAGAGGACTCTGGGGCAGGTAATGGGCCCCTCAATACTCTCACACAAATACTGATCCATAAAGACAGACAGTTTTGACCTTGCACTCATTCAAAACTGAATTTGCTCTGTGGCTGTTTTAATTAATGAACTTACTGGGTCTTATCACATGAAATGACAAGCAGAATGTAATTTGTTTTGTCTAAAAACTGAAGGTAGTCACACAAGTTTGTTTTTTTTTTTTTTTAAGAATAAATATAGTTTAATCTAGTAGAGTTAAAAAAAATTCAACAATGTCATCTAATGATTTATTATTTTGGGAATGTTTGGATACAATTTTCAAAGTCAACCAGCTATACCTGAATTACTTTTACCTAGAGATTTGCAATCACTCAGCAGAATATCCACTTTGAAACAGCAAGAATTATTAAAATATCCAGTAAAACAAAGGGTCCCATTCCTTCAAGGACAGAGAAAAAAAGACACTTAAACTTACATTTGACCTACTTCCACCTAATAAAATTAAATCCAAATACACTCCAAATAAAAATGGAGTTAAAAATAAGGATACGAATGAATATATGGGAAAAGGAAATTAATGAAATGCATTTTTAAAATTTCAAGCACTATGAGAGTAAACAAAGAAAAAACATCAGGAGCTGAGCTCCACAACTTTTTAAAAAGTCCTCAAGACGTTAAGAAAGTGTACTCAGTGTTACAACTCCTGGTTTATTTTTTCATAGTGTAACTGACCTATGGGAAATTCCCAGGGGATGAAATGGGTTCTGCTGCACTTGTTGTTTCTTTTATAATCAGGAAAAGAAGCATTATAAAATGCCATAACTCTGGGCTCAGAAGTTTGCTGCTCTAATTAAAAAGTGAATGTTCTCAATGTTTTGCCAAATAAAGCTCTTTTATAACAAATAACCTTTTGATGGGGAAACCACACTGTTTGGACACCAAAAGGTAATTTTAAGGCTTATCTTGAGTGTGTGCCATGGTAAATACAGGCTAGAGCTTCTTGCCTTTCCTCTCTTTACTGAGGAATCAGACGTATTTCAGCAAACAGCTTGTACAAATATTCTACTGTAAATGTAACTGAAGTTTGGGGTGACAAATTCTCTTCTAATGACATTTTTGGAAGGATTACACACACTCTTACATTAGGGAAATGGTTCTATAGGATAATGTGGCACATTTTCTGATGTTAACATACATTTGCGCTGCTTTTGTTTAACTGCCACAGAAAACCTCCTTTTGGTCAGATTTTTTTTTGCCTTACTCTAATATCTTTTCCGCTTAATTTCTTTTTTTTCAAGTTTGAGATTATTCAGGCAAGATTCATTTGAAGTGAGCAGCTCAGAAAACCCAGTAGCTATAAGGGATTTTAAAAACACACAAAATGTAGATGTTGATAGCTATGGGCTCAGCCCCATTCCTACTAATGTTAATTTACCAGTCTTTTAAGTAACTGTAGTGTCAGTCCATAAACAGAGTACCCACAGGCAATACAGCAGTGGTGACAGAAGCTGTAGCATCTTAGCTTGCAAACCTTGGTAAGGGGAAGGTGGAGGTGAAGGGGGGAGGGGGAGAAATGGCTTTCCACTACAATTCTGCGCTCCTTTCCATCAGCTTGGGAGTATGTGTTTAAGGTATGGCCATTCAAATCTAATGTCATGTGATTTACAATGTGATATGGAGCATGTCTCTTGATTTTTTTTGTTTGTTTCCTAGATTCCTTAGTGTGATTTGGTTCACTCCTAAACAGTGAATTTCCATTAGTAAATAAGCTGAATACAAAGTTGTCTTGACAAATTGCAGAGGGTCTCCTTGTGGTTACTGGAAGGCAGGAGCTGATACTGCATTTTGAGAAGCCCTCAGTAGCTTACAGATTTTCCTCTGGAGTTAGTAAAAGTGAACAGCAGCAGGGCTACTAATACAACAACACACCACCAACATGAGCTAGGTAACCCCAGTTCATGGTATTGTCACCCACCCAAGATCTTTATCACCTTCAGTGGGGCTTTTTCCTTTTGTCAAGGAAGATATCCTTGCAAGCATGTACTGTTATTCTCAGAAACCTGAAAGCATTAGCTAGCATGTAGATTTGTCAACCTGAGATATACAAAGTAAAAGATAAGAAATTGGTGTAGCAAATATTTTGATATCTACACATCTTTATTTGCTATTGTATTTCACGGGATATATTAAACTTCTAATGTCTTATTACCATGACAAGACAAGAATTGCAAACAGTACAGAACTGCAGGTAATCCATTTTTATGACAAGTTTTCAGTGTGAATGAGGAATAGCAAGCATAAGCCATTCTCATTACTGTATTCTCGTTGTCCTCCATAGATGTCACACCCAGGGCAATCTGTTCAGTTATTTTTTTTAAAGAATTATATTTCATTTTATTAGATGTTCTTGAGCAGACCAGTTATCTGTGTTAGCCACTTCCAAAAACAAATGTAAATTATCCTTGCTCAGACAGTTCAAGAAATGCATGTCAACAATGAATAATAGTTAGGAGAATTTATGAAATATCTAAATGCTTTAGAAAAATTAAAGCCCTTCTGGAGATTCTGGTTGTACAGATTCTATTTTGATGTGTATGCAAATTAGTGTACAGTAAGGCAGTTATAATGCATGTTTTTTTAATGAACCACAGAATATACATATAAACCATAATTAGAGCTCTTGGGAACAGCATTACCTAAATCTAATTTGCTGACATGCTGTCATAAGGTCAAGTAAGTC
The DNA here is from genome assembly GCA_013400575.1 of Peucedramus taeniatus. Classification (NCBI taxonomy): domain Eukaryota; kingdom Metazoa; phylum Chordata; class Aves; order Passeriformes; family Fringillidae; genus Peucedramus; species Peucedramus taeniatus. The sequence continues at coordinate 33,070 of WBNO01015044.1, forward strand.
TTTAAAGAAAAGACCTCTGGTAACCTGAGATCAGAGGCTTCCAGATTTTTCTTCAGCTTTCCACCACTGCTTATTCATGCACATGTTAGTGGAAAAACTAACCCTTTTTGATAATTCACAAGGCTCTGAGCCCTGCTGTTACCATCCACTGAAGCCATTAAGTACTACATTATAAATTAATATGCATTTCTTATACTGTGACTCTGGATTTGTCGTTTTATTTGTCCTTCACAGAAAAATAATTTTGAGGATTTCAGCAAGATGAGGAAAACAAATTCTATAAACTATTAGGTCTTCCTTGTGCTTGCACTTCTTCACTGCCAGCTCTATATGAAATTATTCATATAGCCCAGTTTATTTATTGATAACTTCCTCAGCATAAATTGCTATTTATTTGAGTTCACAGTTTACTTATAACAGAAGGATACTGGCAGCTATTAATGTACAGATGGCTGTTCAGTACAGCAGCAATGTTTTGGAAGAAATTATTTTTCCTCTGTACTTTAACAGACTTAAAGATCTTTAACTTATAAATAAAAACAAAACAACAGCCCAATGAAATTATTTTTTAATTTCTGTGGTTTTTTTTTTCCTTAACAACTCTCTTGATAAAGTCTGGGAAGTTCTTGTTTGGAAAACATTAAATAATCTAGGTCAAAAAGTCTAAAAACATATGGAATTTTCCATAAACAATTCAATAGAGGTTTGCAGTTCAATTTAGGAGTTGAAAAGTATAGTATAGATTGCAATTATACAGATATACTGCATGCTAAAATACCAATCTTACAACTCATGATTATGTTAAACATATGCTGAAGGGGCTAGCATCTAAAAATATGACAATAATAAAAGTTTGTGATTTGGGATTAGGACTGATTCTAGATTATGACAGTGAAGAAAATAAATGGATCCCTCTGTTTTACTATGGATCCATTTTCAGCTGAAGGATTTGTTGTTTTTTATCCTAATGTTACACAGAACAATGGGTTTATTCTGATTTTTCTGGAATACACTAAGTCAATATTTGTCATTCACAGCTCTTATGAATAGGGCATTTGTGGACAGCTTTGAACATCATCTTGATGGTTTTCTTTTCAATATTTTTTTTATTTTAGATGCTCCAGGTGAGACTAAATTCTCACTGTGCTTGGCACTCTCCAACTAGCAAAATAGGCTCCCTTCATCAAGGAACATGCAATGTCAGTAGCAAAGGTGGAGGAAGAACACCAAAATAATCTATTTTTATTTTAAAGAAGAGAAAGGTCCATAACAGTGATAATTTTTTTATCTGGTGCTTATATGTTACATTCCAACCCTCATGAAGTATATGCCTGTTTTTAAAACAAGCACTTGACTTACCTTAATTATAAAAGTAATTCTTAATTATTAAGGTGAATTATAAGCTCATGTAGTATTCTTAAGCCTAGTATATGAGGAACTCATATTTCCCTTACATTTATAAATACACATAGAATAGTCTTGTTTCTTTGATTTAATTATTTTTAAAGGAAGACTTTCTTTAGAAAAAGAATTCACTGTCATTAGAGATTTTTTCCATTTTTTTTTAAAGTTACAAAATAGTTGCTGTTTTCTGGATTTATTACTTTGTGAATTCAGTCTCATATAAAATCTTTCATATTTGGAGATATCTTGTAATTCCTGAAATTCCTCTTCCTTGGACAATATTAATTTTTAATTTTTAAATGGTAAAGTATGAAAAAAGTCTTTACTTAAACAACATTGAGAGAAATATTTTGATAGGAACAAGTTTTGTGGTATATTTAGTTTATGTAGAAATACCTTTCTTGCTAAATATCTGAGAAAAAAAAGTGCATATTTTGTGCAAAATTTTGAGCTACATTTTTAATCATTAAATTTCTAAATAAACTATCTTTTATGTTTCTTTGTTATCTTCTTCTACATATTTGTCTTTCCATTTTATGCAAACCTTATAATCCTTATAATTCATTTTCACCGCATTAGGTGCCCAGCAGCTCCCTGTCACACCCAGAGTTCAAGCTGTCATGGTCATGCTTTCATCCCTCATTTCTGTTACTCATCTTCTTTTTTTTTTTCTGTGATTTGTGTTCTGTTGTCCAGCCCTTAGTCCCCTCATTTTTTTTCCCTCAGCTCGTGTTGCCTCCTACTAATCAGAGGTCATTTTCCTTTTGGGAGTCATTTAACCTCCTACAACATCAGATCCCTTATCAAAACTCCCATTTAACAGTCTTGTGTCCACTTTTAATCTGTTCATTTTGAATGTAAGTTGTTTTTTTTTTTAAATTGTGCTTTTCAAATTATGCTTTTCTTAACATAGCTTTTTCCACTCATTATTTTCTACTATCTTTTCTTTCCATTGTCTCCATTCATTTTCTGCTGTCATTTTTCATTATTTCATCTCTCCAATTCAATGAGATGTATCTCCACTCTAGCTCCACTTATATAACCTTCCCACTGAAATTAATAATGCTTGCAAAAATGAAATACTTCCATCTGGAACCTCACTCTTTTTCTCTGTGTAAACCCTGCCCCTTATTCAAAGTGTTCAGGCACAGGACAGTACAGCTTCAGTTTTAAAGATGTTTACATAATTTGAGGACAGACAGATCAGGAGGCTGACTGCTTCAGTCTCTGCATGACAGCCCAAATAAATTTACCCCTCATTCCAGTTTTGGGTTGTTGAATTGGTTGTCAGAGGCTTATCAGTGGTTTGGTGAACCAGAGAAACCAGACAACTCAACCTTCACAAAGGACACACTCAGGAATTTCTGAATAATTTGGTTTTTTATCCAGCATAAAGGGATCTGCAGAAACTTCTGTGGAGGAGCCCAGGTGACCAGGGCCAGGAGAAACAAGGAGCAGCACCCTACAGTTTTGCATGCTTGCTTATTCTCTTTATAAACACCAACCAAGGACACTTGCTGTTCTTTCCAGTTGTTACACTGGCTCCTTTTGCTGCATTTGCCCTTGAAGAATTCAGTCAGAAGATAGTTGGTCATTAACTTATGTACGACCTCATTATCTCTGAAAGAGGTAAAAGTCCAGATAAATGCCCAAGTTAGCCGTTGTAATGTGGATGCTTTCCAGACAGGCATTCAGCACATTAGAACAAGTAATTGTCATTAATCATAATTTCAGTTGTTGTGTGAGATCACTGGTAAGTAAGGAAAAGATCTGTTGCATGTTTATAACTGCTCCAACTATTGATTTGGCTTTTGGGCTCAATCCAAAATCCATTTGATGAACTTACTATTTATAACCAGATCATAACATTGGAATTTATTGGACAACTTTATAAGTAGAGGTATATAATTCTGAATACAAATAGAAAAAGAAATCACAGCTTAGCAATGTTCAGTTAAACACTGTGAATAGTTTTCTCTCCTGACTTCTTCACATATCATCAATTAATTCAGAGCAAAATCTAAAGTATGCTTAGCACCAGAAGTGTTTCAGTATGGGTCTGAGGACAACATGCTTGAATAGTGAAAAGCACACTGAAAAATGAATAGGAGATTTTTCATTGCCTTCAGAAAGCTTCATATAAGTTCTAAGATCAGGCTCATCCTTCACATATTTGTGAGTGAGCCGAGGCTTACTTATTTGAGTGTTTTATTTAGTACTTCACTTCTTCTGGTATAAAGTGTGTGTCTCCCTCCATATGAAGAAGTGTTTCTCAGGTTTAAAATTTATAATATATATACACACATACATACATATGTATGAAAGCTACGATATACACAAATAGCTATCTGTATAAAAAATCCTTTCATGATGAAGGAACAGTTTGTGTGTGGATGGGAAGCGTTACCTGAAAACATATGTCTGGCCAATGCTTTCCTTAAAAATACTTCTGACAGACTTGGTTTTATTAAATCCATCATTTTGAAACTAGCTGCTATGCTGAGATGATAATGGTGGTTGGTAGCTCTAGGCTTTCTTTGATTATTACTATCTTCTGAAGCAATAATATAAAATATTTGGGAAGGGATTTTTAACATGCTGTTACACTGGCCTAGCACTTTTAAAAGGCAAGAAAAAATCAATTATTTGTCTTGAAAGTACCAATGTCTTTATTCTTAAAATATTTTCTTAGTATTGATTTATATGCACTTGTGTATAAATTAATATATCAATGGCAGCTGTCATTAACTGCCTACAAATAGTACAAGAGCTGGTGCAATTGACAGGAAGGTTGGCAAAATCCTTGGCTGAACAAAGTGGCATTTGTGTTTTTCCCTGCTTCTGCTATCAGCCGTGTAACCTGTTCCAACAAATATTTTCATACACATGTGGATTCTCCCATGGGGTGGATTCACTGGCTGGCGTGGCAGGGTGAGCTTTGCTGTGTGGCAGATTCCTGAGCGCTGTGTAGGGGCAGAGGAAGCCAGCAAACCCTCAAAAGTAAAGCAAGGATTCTTGATGAGCAGTCTTTCCTCAGGTATTTTGTGCCTCCAGCAGAGATATGTGGAATATTTTTCAGGACAGGTTTTTAAAGGGTTTCTCTTTAGATGTATCACATATTAATAGTGAATTAGGGAAAATAATTAATAATTTTTATGTCCACATAGAGAGTTTGGTTCTCGGAAGGAAAAGGATGTCTCAGCACTGAAAAACACCCACCATGTGCTGTAAAATATAACATAAAATTAGGCCCACATTTTCCAAATACGTATGGATGTACTTAACTTTATTATCTTGAACAGTCCCAGGCAGTCAAAAGGTGCAAAGCCTGAGAATCAATGAGGAAGAATTTTACTGTTATTATAATGATTTAATTATCACTATTTTAACTTTAGGCTCTGAATTCCCTGTGCTTAGAGCTCATTTGGGTCCTTTTTAATGGTCTAATTTACCTTTAAATGTGAGCAGCAAACCATGTGAGATTTTTCTGGAACACTTTGAAGTCCCATATTTGAAAGTGCCTCTTTTGCCAGTTATCTGAGGTGAGAATCAGGTCAGCTGTATTGTTTAAACAGCTTTAGTCTGAAAAAGAAGTTTGGTTAAGTGAAAAAATAAGATGACATTTTTTTACCGTTTAAAATGTGAATATTTCTGAGAAACCATCCTCATTCAAGAAAAAAAGTACCTTTTGTCTCTCATACTTGCCCATAACCTTAGAAAGGACACCATTAGATCATGCCTGGCAAAACACAGCTTATTATTCTTATAACAAATTATTTGCTAGGTGCCAACATTGTGCCGCTTCACAAAATCCGGAAGAGATGGAGACAGAGCTCCTGCCATGAGGATTTTACAGTTCTAAATATGAAGATCAGACAAATCCACCTCAAAATGCAAAGCATGTTGCTGTGTTTTCATTTGAGCAGGCAACAATATCTTTGTTGAAATTAATTAGCCTTAGTGGACAGAAAAATTTAATTTAAAAACGCTATTTTAGTTAATATAAATAGCACATGGGGCTGATTCCAGGACAAACAGGTACACAGAAGCTATGCAAGAGTGCTCAGAGGCTGAAGCAGGCTGTATTGGGATGACACAGAAGAACTTGTTGAAGGCCAAGGACAGAAGTTCAGGCTTGATGTGAGAGGCAAAAAAGCCATGGAAGAGAATTATAGAGAAGAGTGATACAGGTCTTGTGCAAATACAAGGACTGTACAGAGATACATTTTGAATTAAGTGCTAGCAAACCTTCCAAAATATTTTGATTGTCTCTTGAAAATACCTTATCTAAGGAAGGTATCAACTTATCTAAGGAAACATGAAACCAGGAGAGGATATAATTGTGGATGTATTGGTAGGTGAAGTGTTCTTTTAATGAAATAGGAATATAATTGCAGAGGCATCTGGGGAACCATGCCAGGAATTCCAACTTTCAAATACAATCTTGCTTAAGAAGTATTTTAAAAAATGGAGAGAAATTTTGTCTTGTTTTGTTTATTTCTTTTCATGAATTTTGATTACATAAAGTTTCACTGGTCTTTGAATTTTTCTGCCTCCAAATACCTTGAAGAGTTGTAGCTTTATCTAGTTTAAATCCATTTCTTTCTTCGGTACATGGGACACATCTACTCTACCAATCAAAACATCTACTTCTGTGACTTGTATTAATGAGAAATTAGCTATTATCAGGTATCTCAGGCTTAAATAATTAATATAGCTTCTGAAAGACTATGGTCAAACAAAGTAAACAAGAAAATGATCAATAATTTGCACCATTATAAACCATATGCCTTGATTCTATAACAACTGCTTTGTATTAAATTTCTGTGGTATAACTAAAGCATCTGTTTTAGAAAACACAATATTCCCTGGTTATTAATAAAGCTGGGGCCACTTTAATTGTTTTTGAATGTCAGTATTGTGTTACCCAGTGCCTGCTGTGTTGCATTCAATTCATTTTTAGGCACAAGATCACAAAAGCAATTTCAATAAAACCCACAGGGAAACTGGATGTTCAGGTTGAACCTTTGTCCTTAAACTATAATGTTTTCATCTTTAAAATTCAATCTCCAGAAAAAAAGAGGATAGCCTAAAGTGTAATAACAAATCTCTCAGTGGTTGCTTGGGGCCACGTGGAGTAACATCACCACACGTGTTCCTAAGGGTGATCTTAAAAAACATTTTGCCAAATTTCAAGCCCAAAGAAGCTCACTTTTGGTATCTCAATCTGTTTTTTCAGGGCTGTTATTTGTCGAAGGACTAATTATAAGAATATATTTCTACTGAATGGAAACATGAATTTTAAATTTCATGGGGACTGACAATAATTCTAAAATTCTCCATCCACACATAGGATTTGCAGTCCCAGTTTTAGAAGTAACTCTCTAGTTCTTGGACCACTTGAACTGCAGGAGAGCCCTAAATTCTAAGACTAAGGAAACTATCTGAATTATATTAGGATGAAACAGGCATGTTTTCTGGGCTAAGCAACATCAAGGAAGTTATAACAGCTTTGCTGTATTTGTTGTATGAACATTGTAGCCTGGCTTTGCATCTTTTGCATAGATGTATAAATGCCTTTATTTAAAATGCCAATATTCTTTGGAAGTGTTTGAAACTACAGGATAGTTATAGGATCTGTCTTTGATTGTTGATTTCCATTTTTCTGATTGAAAATTGTAAAGATTTGAGATGGCTAATTCTCATTAGCTCTGAGGTACCATTTCACCAATAGTTTACTCCTGTTTTTGGAGGCAGGATGCTTATGCCATACATCTCATGCCATAAACCACATTCCTTGGTGTGACCATAGTTGCTAGTTAAAATGCTGCACTTAGCTGCAGCTTGTACCAAATATATAATAATATTTACTCGTTGCTGTTAAAGCCATCTATATAGGTCTGATATTTGACTGTTTGCACATGTGCAATTTTTTTCTTAAAAGAATTAAGGTTTTTGCTTGTTGTGGATGAAAATGTGAAGATATAAAAATATGTTGGTGAAAGGTAGAATTGTAAATTATAGAAAATGAGGTGACATGGATCAGTGTATTTGTGACTTGTATTTTGACATCTAAAGAGAAAGATTCCTCTGAATGTCAGAAATATGGCTTCAAGAGTACAGTGCTTTGTATGATGATTGTGAAGCCTATGGAGAACTGACACAAGAAATAGACTTGTGTTTCTGTTGTCACATCTACTTGAACCTGTAAAATCAAAACTTGGTTTGTCCAAGTGGTGTTTGCAGATTGTTTTCCCTTTAGGACTGACCATTGCTGTACATCATTTACTTTGAAGGTTTTTTTACATATGGTGAACATCTGAAGTCTGTCTTTACAAGGTTTAACCTTTTTTAAACCAGCAGAAGCAGAGAAGTACTGTGGTCATGCATGGCACAGGGCTATCAGCTGAAACTGTAATTGAACAAAAGTTCCTATAATTTCATTCAATTGGAAAAATGAAATAATTTTACATAGCTAGCATACTACAGATATATCAGAAAGTGCTAGTACCAAAATATGATCAATTAAACATGCTCAGTCTCTAACTGTGGTGAGAAAAAGGAATAACGCTGAAAAAAGATATTCTCGTATTTTCATTCATTTCCCTTTTGAACAAAAATTGTTCAAAAAATTTTTTATATTACATAAAGGTAACGGTTCTCAAAAAATACATTTTTATACTATTAGTTGAATAATAAAAATAGTGCAATGTAGTCAGGTACTTCAAACATAATTTAATGCAGAGAGGTAACAAGGCAATGTTCAGACAGGCAGACTAAGCTCCTGTTTTCTCAGCTGTTGAGTGCTCATTTGTGTAAGCTGTAACGTCATTGATTCCCTGCCATTAAAGCCAAAAGCCAGATTGTTATTGATGCTCAAGGTGGGTACAGCTGAAAAATCTGAACATTTACTACATCTTTGTGAAAGTTACCTAAATCAAATTAAGGAGTTCCATCACAATGTATGAATGTTGGAATAAACCACTACCAAAGTCCTATGTGAAACATATCTGTGTATTTCTTACAAAGAAAAAAAACACAGCTTTGTGTTATTTACTCAAACAGATTGTCTTGCCTCTTTCATAAGTAATAAATTGTGATATCTGCCTGTAAAAAGGCATAATAGGAACTCCATTAGGAAATATTTTAGAAATGCATTATTTAAATACACATTTTGGGTTTTGGCAACCTAATTTTACCAGAACAGTTTCAGTGGCCAAGGACACATAGATTTCTGCAGCATCAAGATGACTTTTTTTCCTTTGATATATTGTCTTTTTAAATTTCTTGCAATTTTGCAGAACAACTTAAAAAATATAAATATTGGCTGATGAGTAACTTCAGGGTACACTTTGTGAGTTTTATGCTAAGAGTAGATATTTAACACCTACGGTTTTGTTATAAGAATGTCATCTGTTAAAAGTATTTTTTTAATCTTAGCTTGGTACTGTTTTCCTCTAAACTGTTCTTTCTTGATTATGCTTTAAAATTTTTTTAAACTGTTCACACTTTCCCTTAGCTCAAAAAAAAAGATATAGAAAAATTGGGTTAGTTGGAAAAATATGATTCCTCCACCGGTGTTTTCATATTGACAGAATCTGTAAAAAACAGAGTAATCTCTAAGGTTCAGAATGGTGTATGAGGTCTGTCAAGAGCTAGGATTATATGGCTACTGAGGAAAAACAGCAAGAAAATTTGAAGTTCCAATTTCATACCACTGCTATGGCAGGATGTAGTCTTTTCTGCTGAAACAGAATTCAATTTGCAATGCTTGACCATAATACTTTCATTAAACTGCTTTCTTGCACCTGTAGATGGGAATGCTTCACTTCAAATACATTCTTCTGGTCTCCCAGAAAGTAATGGAACTATTCAATTGTTTAAGTGCCTGTGTGTTTACAGGGATGAAGCCTAAATTTTCACACAAGACCTCCTTCTGTATAGATAAAAGGCATAGTAGAATACACAATAAAAGTGAATGAAAGAATGAAGTTGTTTCCAAGTCAGTCACAAAGTCTTTAAGATCATCTGCATATTCAGATGCATTGAGGAGACAATGTTCTAATGCATTGAATCTTCTCATTTTATGACCATCAGGAAGCAACATTTTCTCCTACAACTTCTGTTAAAGTTACCTACCATCCTCATACTTCAAGAAGTTAGATCAGAAAATCTACTGATATGTTTACCCATGAAAAATAAACAAACAAACCCCACAAGCCTTCCTTCGAAAGAGGGAGAAAAAACATATTCATTCTAGTGACACAAGGGCATAAGCTTCAGTTCATGTAATTGGATGAGGGTGCACATGAAGACATTGTAGGTGCCTGGCTTGTAGCATCCTCAAGACATTTTGATAATGTAATTTGAACCAGTGCTGTGCATTCCAAAAGCAAAATAAATTACTCTTTGTTAGTTGTTTTCATGACTACCAGAGACCATTTCTAGTGGGGGTGTTTTTTTCTACCCAGAGAAAGTATGAATTGCATTAGAGACTTTAAAATTAATCTCAATATCCCTTCAATTTGGTGACAGAATTTTAACAAGTTGCTTCCAGGAACCCTTGAGAGCTTCCTTCAGCATCTCATTCTGTTAAAAACTTAGATATATCCCTGCAAGTACTATGGAATTTAAAATGCAGTTATAAGCATTTTAAAATTGGTTTGGGTACGTCACCACTATTAAAATTTCTATTAGTTTTTTATTATATGTAATTCCCCTGTAGCACCATGGAGTTGCCTAATAACAAATTTACTCTTCTCTATTATAGGTTGTATGGGGTAAAGTTGAGAACAGTAATGTAATATAAAACTCTCGTTTTGTTGCAACTTTCTCAAAAGTTTTTTTTCATTTGTTGCTGTTATTGGTTTTGCCTAAATTTTCACACTTATCTGTATCATACTTTGTAGATGCATTTTTGTTAACCATTCTAACTTTAATGTTGTGGATAATAGACCCCTGTGAAAGTTGCAGCTTTCAGAAAGTTGTTCTCATTCAGGTTCAATATATAAAGTTTTTTAGCATAGTAGGTAAATTCTTCCTCTCCAAGTCCACTCCCTTTCATGGCTTTCAGGTAAAACATGGCTTCTTTCAAGCTCCAAGCAGACCATAAATTCCCTATTTTACTCTCCTATGCCAGAGAATTTCCATTAGGAGTTTTTTTTCAGTTTCTATTTCAGAGGGAAATGAGGCAGATGATCTGTGTCAGGGGAAATTTGTTGTAGATAGCAGTATGTTTGGGGTGTTCTTTAAAAGGCTATAGAGATCTCATGTTCTTAAATTGAGAAGTTTGCTATCTGAGTAGTTAAGTATTCCTCATTTTTGCTCAGACTAGTGTAAAAACCAATTTGCACAGATTAATTTTTTCAGTTATGAAAGATATTTTTATAAAATATGAAAATTTTGCAAAGCACTTAAAATATGTGCTTTGTTTCAGGTTAGTGCAGAAACAGCACTCATGTTTAGTTTATAAAGGCTGAATTGCTGTAGGAACCCCTTCACATTTCTTTATAATACTAATAAATACAAGGAATTCTACTGTGGAAGGGCTATCATGCTGGCTGTGGTGAGGATAAATTTAGTAAGTGGGAAGAAAAGGTCTACAGCATAGATTGGCTCATAATTAAAATAGAAAAATACTCAAAGAAAAGACACTGTAGGGACAAGAGTTATATAGTGACCAGAGACTTTTGAAGAATGTTTAAAATCTTGTAAAAGAAAAGAAAACTCATTGTTATGCTGGAAAATAAAATGCAGGTTTATGATGTTGGCGTAATAATCTTCCCGTGGGTAAAAGAATTTCAGATGCTAGTAAACTGGGAAGTTGAGGCAAAAAAAATACTTCCAAAGCTCATAGATTTTGGTGTCATTAAAAATACAATATTTGTAAAGCAGATATAAAATATTTGGTATGTGAGTGGATCAAAAAGGAGCTAACAGAGCAATTATACCTGGACTGGAGGATTTGAAGGAGGAAGAGAGTGTTCTTGCTAAAGCTTGAAAACAAAAAAAGAGGAAGTCAAGTGCAAGGGAAATCAGATATTATTTTTTTCCTGGTCTCTCGCCAAACACCCCATTGAAGAGGCAGACCTTTATTCCAGTAAAGAAGGTTTTCTTGCCAAAAAATGTGGAGGTGGCTACTTTGCTCTCAGCCAAGCTGAGAATGAATTATGAAAATAAAACTTACATCTACTGGGACCTTCAGTCATCTGTTACAACATGTTGAAAGTGACTTAATTCAGGAAGATCTGGATTCTAGCTCAGGCTCAGAGGGAACTTGAGGGCTTTATGGCTTCCTTTTTTTTTCTATCAAGTTTTATAGCCCATATTTGTAGTAAAATAATGTTGTTTGAAGTTTGTATGTTTCATGGGAGTGGTGCCTTGAAGAAGTTATTTCAGATAAATGGCACCAGATGGAGTGTTTAGTTTGTGACAGGATTCCACTGTTTATCTTGAAATTATGTTCTTTATTTGATGGCTTTATGGTATCAACAGCTATTCTAATGGCATATATTCTTGCTCTGCCCCTTGAAAAAATGGGATAAAATGCATCTTGAATCAATTTGGGAAGGGAAAAAAAGCTATGGTTAGATAATAATGTAGAGGATTTTCTTTACCATGAGGTTTCATAACTTCATATCAGAGTATGAATTAATTTTCAGTTCAAAAGTATGTCTCGGTTCCCTTTGGACTATATGAAAATCTTCAGGTACCTAGTTAGGACAGAGTAAATCCTCAAAAGCAACAATAAAAATTAATATTTAGTATGACAGTAAAATTTTTTCTGTACAAATATTGGGAGTCAGCACTTAATTTTAATCTTTTTTTTAAATTTGCTAACTTTCTTTATGCTGGTATCATCTATATTTTAGATCCTCCACTTTGCAGAAAAAATGAAAGCCCAAAGAAGACAGGAAGAAGCTTATCAGTATTAAGTCACAGGACAATGAGATTGCTACTAATTGTGACACTGACTTTTAACAACTCATTGTCCAAAAGTAATGGGTGAGAGAGAGAAGGCAATAAAAATTACCAGCCATAAAAAAGAAATGAAAAGTGTGTCACAAATTATTTTAGGAGTGAGAGGTCATCTGTATAAGGGGGCAGCCCTTCAGAAACAGAAAGCACTGCTATAAAAATGACAGTATAAGTGATTTTATCTTTCTTGAAGGAGACTGGGCTCCTCAGCCCACAGACTTTAGTAGTGGTAAAGACTCTAAAGTGGGGAGATAAACATGTGGGAGATTTTATCTTCCCTAGGAAAAAAATAAAGAATCTGAGAACTTCTAGTAATAAGAAAGACTCTGAAAAGGAGAGAGAAATCAGATTTCTTGTTTTGTGTGCATTAGTCAATAGACTTTCTAAATACTTGTATTTTCTAAAATTAGAAAGTACTCTAAATAAAAGAGGAAGGAAAAATGACCAAAAAATAAAGAATAATTTAAACTTTCAAATGATCTCCAGTGGTTAATATAAAAGCAAGCCCAGTCACAGGTCATTGAGACATCACCAGTGTGCAGGCAGAAAGAGATTGACAGAAAAGTGGATGGGAAGGTTTGAGACATCTCATGTCCTGGTTCTGGCCAGGACAGGATTCACTCTGTCAGTAGCCAGGAGGGACATGGCTAGGACAAGGAGTTTGTTTTATGCCACCTCAGGGCATGTGCAGGGGGCAGGAGGGGAAGGAGCCCTTTCTGCTCAGGTAGTGTGGAGGGGGCATTCAGGTGTTGCTCGGCTCTGCCTGGTGAATTCTCCTATGTGAACTGTTCCCTTCTCTTGTCCACTGTGATTAGTATTGTCCCTGTTACTTTTTGTTTCTTTTTTCATTGTTGTTCCAGTAAACTCTTCTTATTTCAACCTATGATCTTTACCTTTTGTGCCTCCAATTCTCCTCTCCAGCCTGCTGCAGGGAGGGGGGAAGTGAGCGAGTGATGCATGGTTTAGAGTGTTTCAGTGGGAACATTAATTTGAGGAACACCATTCCTGTACCACAACATCTCATCACTTATTCTAGGATCTAGGAGAGTTGAATTATCAAACACTTTAGCTCAGCTGGTCAGAGCATGGGGCTAATAACACCAAGGTTGTGGGTTCAACCCATGTGTGGTCCATTCACTTAAGAGCTGGACTTGGTGATCCTTGTGGGTCCCTTCCAACACAGAATAATCCGTAAATCCCAAGTATGGGTCCATGCCATACAAGGATTTACCTTCTCAGACATTTAAGAAATCTTTTGCTCCTAGCTGTTTCTAGGTAGTGTGCCTAAATCACTTTTAAAACTGAGAGAAGGCACTCAGACACTCCTCAAAGTTTTGCTCCAAGTCAGTCACATCTTTTAAAAACAAAAGGAATATCTTGATTTGTAACCAGAAAAACTTTGAGACCAAGAGGAAATTCTGGAATACTCACATGCTCCCCGAAAGCAGAACTCTTCTGCAAGAAAATCGCAGACTCCTGCCAGAGCTCAGTTCAGCTTTCCAGCTAATTTGAGGTGTGGCCCACTGCAGAAAGTATAATTTATAAGAATTCCTTCATACATTTTAAATATATAGCAAAATTGTATGAACTGTCAACTCATGCCTTCTTTTTCAGGAACAGAGATATTAAAGAGACATTGTAATGTATATTTTATTTTTTTTCAAGAAAGGGTTTGAAATATATCCATTATCATTAACTGCTTATTAATAACTTTCTCAAACAGGTATTAATTTTTATACCTTAATTAGCTGAAAAGAAAAAAAAAAACACTGTCTATGAAAACTAGAATGAACTAATGCTGTTGAGAACTAACAAGAAAAATATTTAACATTATGAAGGAATTTCTACTGCTATAGTCTCTTTGAAAAATGGCAGCTAAATAATCACAGTCATGACAAGAATATAGAGATCAAGACATTTCTAATTTCCCCTACCTCAATTCCAACAGTTTTAGTGTTCTGTAAAGACCAAGGCCAATCTGTAGTTTTTGGACTGGTTCTCCCCACTCATCTGTAAAACCCAAACCAAAAAATTCAACCAACCAGTAAAACAAACAAACAAAATTACCAACAAACACACAAACAAAAACCACCACAAAACCCAAAACCAAATAAAACAAAATAAAACCAAAACCAAACCAAAACCACCCAAAGCCCAAACAAACAAGAAAAACAAAACCCCACAAAACATAAACCCAAAACAAACCAAACCAAAAAAAAAAAAAAAAGAAAAAACTCTACCAAAGCCAAAATTAACAAACCCTACTTAAAAATCAAGCTGATGAAAACCTCTGAACTATCAACAAAGAAACCTCTTGGTTTCAATAATCTCATTTAGGTAGTCATAGTTTTCATTTTAAAGATATTTAATTCATTTGCTGCTCCTCTTTCCAGTAATGTTTTGACCTTTTTTCTTTAAGAGATGGGCCTTTATAAAACATAGCAGAATTCTTCTTCACTGGAATGTTATGGCAAAGGATCTCTGTGGATATGATGATAAAAGAGTTGACCAAAGATCCACTCTTGAATTGGTGATCAACTGAAGTGTTCCTTGCACTGATCACCTTTCACACCAGGAGTTGTGTGACATTCCTTGCCTCTGCCATGCCCAGTTGTGGACACCATTTACTCTTCAGCTCATGCATGCTCAGGCAGTTTTCCCTTTCAATCACAGTCACAGAGCAATTGTTTGAAATGCCTAGTGAGCCATAAATCATTAGCAACCCACACTCCACATCTGGAAGACCATCTATATCAATAATCCTTTCAGTTATTCTAGAGGACAAGGGTTCTACTTTTCCTAAGAGTTATCTGCATTAGAACATTATACTTGCATACACAGCTTCGTTTTTGAATGTTATTGTGACTTTTGACACTATTTATTGTGCTTTTTATTTCTTTAATTTCACAATCCCGTCATATCCTAATCTTTTGGCTAGATCTGTGCTCATGTGTCCTGTAGTGTTTTCATCTCTTTGTATCCTTGAAATCTTTGTGAAATGTCTGAATTTACATTTGAGAAATTATTTTTCTTTTTTTGGTGCTGTAATGAAGACCTTAGAGAAGTTCTTTACTGCCAAATACATGTGGTATTAGCACTTATGCAACGATAGCTCATACAAAAATGTATATATTTCTATATAAATATATATATCATGCATATAAATGAAAACAGTGGAAGTGGAACAAATAACACTGCTTACTCTTTACTATTTCATCCTTTAATAGCTCAGCTGTTTTCTCTTTTTTCTTATAAGTAATCACCTTTCCCATCTGAAACAAATTAACTCCTGGGGAGGATATGTTCTGAGAGCTTTCATATGGTCCTTGTTACCAGGGAAACTACTTCTTTTGTCAGTATGTGTTCTGAAGCTCACAGACAGTGTAGATTGCTTTGTAACATCAGATGACAAGAGACAGCAAGGGCCAACTAGTTTGCATGTGGTTTCTGAGCAAAAAAATAATTAGAGACTCTCACAACACTGGCCAACATTACTTATCCTGGACAGCTCTTCAAAACAGAGGTGTGCAAAATAGTGTGGTTTATCTATGTATTCAGCTTCCTGCAGGTTGATGAAACAAATATTGTCCTGGGGGCAGGTGGGTGGGAGATGCAGTGCCGAGCATCTGTCAGTGCTGGGGAGTCCTCTGCTGGGCACAGAGTGCCAGGGGACTGCTGGACACTGCAGGGTCCAGGTTTTAGAGTTCTGGAATAAGCTGCCAGAGGAAACCACTTCCCCTTGAGCAGGTTCTTCCTGGGTAGGTGTATCTCATTTTGAAAGTGGTTTGTAACACTTATTTTGTTTTTGTCGCTACACAGTAATTTTCCAAATTATTAAGCCTATGGCTTCCAATTTCTAATGGAATATAGTACCTGAGTGTATATCTTTCTGATGAAAAATGTGAGGGTTTTGAAAAGATGGTCTGCTTTTTTTTCAGCAAAAAACAACAGGTACAGTGGGGAAGAAAAGCAAAGAAATGCATGGACCTCATGATAGCTACTGCTGTTTCAGAAGCTCCTCTGATTTACATTTTTAATCTGTAATGAGATCAATGCCCACATTGGATCATGGAAGGTATTGGATTTAAAGTGACTAGCAAACAGGATGCAGAGTTGAGCCAATAATGAGAAATATGAGTGCCATTAACAGCTTCTGAGATCTCAGCAAGGCTTCTGTTTTCAAAAGTCTGTTAATAACAAGGCTCAGTGTATGTCTTATGTCTTTACCAGTCTGCTTTTTTAACCATGCTACTATGTCTAGCATTTTATCCACAGAAACTTGCTTGTTTTAGAAGTGAAGAAAGAATAGATTAATGAAGCTAGAGCATTTGTTTTGTAGGGGATTTTTTAGGGAAAAAAAAAAAAAAAGGAAAATAGGAAAAAAAATCATCTGGGTAATCCATTTTCATTCTTTGGAAGATTTAAATAATAAAACCAGAAACACTGGCTGCAGAAGTGGAAATAACAGTTTAGCTTTAATCATAATCATTCCACCACTGTTACAATAGTCCTGTCAAGTTGGAGTTCAGTCTTTTTTGAAAGCCATGCATGAATATAATTGAAGTTTCAGTCAGCAACACCTACCCATGAATACTGGTTATAAGAACAGATCATAGAAAATGTAGCACATTGACAACAGACATCAAACAGTCTGCTTTGGAAAGCATCTGTACAATTAATCCGAGCAGATCACCAGGTAATGGCTATTCAACAGGCTGAATACAGTCAAGAGGGATAAATCATAGACAGCAAGCAGAGTGAAATAACTGAGATCATAGAAATGGCAGAACAAGTGATTAAAAAAAACACTGTCTTTACTTATATGGCACCAGATGCATTAAATACTAACAGGAAGGCAAAGTTCCTAAACTAGAAGCATACAGCCTAAACAGAGTTTTTATGCATATGATGAGAGTTAGTCAAAGAAAGCCAGCACAGCTGGATGACAAATTTATTAATGCATTTGGTATAATGGGGCATAAAATATTTTCTTGGGATTGCTTATGAGCAATACAAACACTTTTCTATACGATGTTTATGTTTCTCCAAGGTACATTCAATGGGCCTGATGCAGCAAAAAATACGGATGTGTTCTTACATCTCATAACTATAAGCACAGGAAGTTTTAGGTAAACTCTCATTTGCATCTGCTTCCAGTGGGACATAATTTCTGTTTTCACAAAAAAAAAAAAAAAAATATTATTTCACTTTCTGGTAAAATAACAGACATGTGACAAATAAAGTACCAAGCCCGTTCCCCTTGGGGCACTGGGCAAAAATCCAAAGTAAAAGGGTCTAAAGCATATGGGAAGCTCAGGTGAGCTTTTCCTTGGATTCGGCAAAATCTGTGTTTTCAGGTTGGGCTTGTAGCTAGCAGGTCCTGCAGGAGTTCTGAAAAAGCAGAGCATTTAGACCCTGAGGGAAGAGAGGAAGCTCTTCCCAATCCCTTTCAACAGTGGTTTCCCTTGTCAATTAAAAGGATGCCAGCTACTGTCAGCTAGGAGTCCATCAAGCCTTTAGTGTAAGATGCCTGAAGGGAGGATGCAGATTAAAGCAGTGTAAAAAAAACAGATGTTAGAGCATGAACTAGAGATGTTCTGAAATTCAAAGAGGTTGTTCTGCCTTAATGTGCTTAATTACAGAATTCCTTGTTGCTGTCATTAAAACTGAACCCTGCTGTTAGCTCATTCATCTATGCTCCAATTTCCATTAAAAAATTTCAGTTCTCTTAGGGGTGGTAGGACCACCTAGATTTGCCAATCCCTGAGATGTTACATCAATAGGGGAAAAAATATTCTCTTTTTCATTCTGAACATTCAGTGATCATTGTAAAAAGAAAGTCCACTGCTTAAATTCCTGGACTAGGGATTAGATGATCTAGATTTTATTACATTAGATAGATCTATGATGAAAAACCAGCTCCCTTGAAAACCTTGAAAGTCTGGCTATTAACTTCAAAAGACCCACGATTTCTCCCTTGCTGTTAAAGTTGGAGTTAGTAATTCAGGTCAGCCTTTTGAAAAGGCCTCAGAACTACAGATCTTACAAGAACACAGAGCATCCCAAATATGAAGCATCCAGCACTGGTGAACTCCTTTATGCAAATTCTGTACCCGTTTCTTTTGTCTCATAATATGCAGAAAATAAGAGAAATTATTTTTGGTTTTATTAAGAAGTTTTACTTACTGATATTGGATCATTAATCAATGAAAATAATAATTATTAAAATAATTCAAATAAAAGATATTAAAAACTCCACGTGATTAATCTTCTTGTACTTCCTCTCTTCTTAAGGTCAAAACTGTATTTTCAGTTTTCTACATATGCTTCCAGTTTTCAAGATGCATTCAGGTATAGAATGAAAAAGGGGAGCAAAAATCTCTAACATGTCTTTGAAAACTACACTGAAGAAATCCTTTCCATAAATTTGAAACTGGTTTATTTTCTAGGGAATTTATAAAAGAAACCCACTTTTTTTTTTTTTATCTTGTTAAAACAACAGGTTTCCACATTTTTTTTCTGAAAATATTTTTATATATCTATAGTCATAAGAATCCTTTAGGTTGGAGAAAACTTCCAAGATCATCAAGTCCCACCATTAAACCAATACTACTAAATGCACATTAAACTATGTCCCTAAATGCCACATCTACAAGCCTTTTAAACACCTCCAGGGATGGTGACTTCACCACTTCCATGGGTAGCCTGTTCCAAAGCTTGACAATCCTTTCCATGAAGTAATTTTTCCTATTTTAAAGTCTAAATATTCCCTGATCTGCCATGAGCTTCATTTTCTCCAGACTGAACAAACTCTCTCAGCTGTTCCTCATAAGACTTGTGCTCCAGACCCTTCACCAGCTCCATTGCCCTTCTCTTTCTTGTCCTGAGGGACCCAGAACTGAACAATGGACCCGAGGTGTGGCCTCACCAGTGCAGAGTACAGGGGACAATCACTGCCCTGGTCCTGCTGGCCACACCATTGTTGATAGAGGCCAGGATACCATTGGCCTTCTTGGCCACCTGGGCACAGCTGGTTCAAGTTCAGCTGCTGTTGCAGCATCCCCAGGTCCTCTCCCTCTGGGCAGCTTTCCAGCCACTCTGTCTCCAGCCTGTAGCACTGCCTGTGGTGAGCAGGACCCAGCACTTTGTTTTGTTGAACCTCATACAGCTGTCCTAACCCATTGATTCAGTCTGTTCAGGTCCCTCTACAGAGCCTTCCTGCTCTCCAGCAGATCAGCCCAGCCTGGTGTCATCTACAAACTGGATATGGGCGTCCTTGATCCCCTCATCGAGATCATTGATAAAGATGTTGAACAGGACTGGCCCCAGAATGAGCCCTCAGGAACACCACTAGTGACTGGCTGCCTGTCGTGGCGTGTCCACCTTGCGGTCACCGAGGCCGCTCCCAGCCAGCTCCGGACGCTTGCGAGCAGCGGGGGACACTCTCACACGTGTGCCCGGGGGGCACCTAGGGCTCTCGCCCTCGGAGGAGATGGACTGTGCTGATGACAGTGGAGCAAAACAGAGAAGGACTCCTTGCAGGGGTTGTAATCCAGGTTTGTTATGGAGCTCGGAGGAGTTCCTAACTCCAGGCATAACCAGTGGCAGCGAGCACTTACACAGTGTCTGCACCTGCCTTTAAAGGGAGGAGGTAACAGGGGAGGGGATCGCCCACCAACCAATGGAGATAATTAGGGGTGTGGAACACCGGGTAACTGACACAGGATAACAAATTCAGGTACATCTGGGGGGAGGGACCTGGCCCCTGCCCAATCACTTGATGCCCCCTAGGGAAGGTTCTGGATGAAGGGGATGTGAGGGCAAGTGACAGACAGAGGGCCAGGGTGGAGACTGGGGAATGACTCTGCAAAACTGGGGAAGATTGACATGGGGCAAGGCAGGAAAAATTGTGGTAAACAATTTTGGGACAAACCATTAGGGAAACAGGGGTACATGGAACATATCAAAACAGGTAAATAGGGGTAACACAAATAAATGGGTGAATTTATAAAAACACACTACAACAGCTGCCAAAGGGCTGTTTACAACCTAGCAGCATATCCAGATAGAACAACCCCAGCTACTTCGAATCATAAGAAAAAGAAAGGAAAATCAAGGACAGTATAAACCTAACATCACAAATTTCCAAAAAACAGAGTAAAAGCACTCAGGATTTATTTTTACTGCATAAATATTTAAATTAAATATAGACATGAAAAGGTCAAACTTGCTTCTCCAGGAAGCCAAGGAACAATCTGAGTTTCCTTTTCAGGTTTTGAATAAAGTTATGTAAAGATGTCTTCAAATGTGGTTAAGGATGGGAGAGAGGAACACCCATTCCTGTGGAGTTACTCTGTGGAAGAAGACTGGAGCTCCTGAAGGCACTTGGAAGGACTTGTACATGCCAGAAGTTATGAGTCGTGTCTGAGACACAGTGAACCTGAAGAGACTGGAGAAAAATGCTGCTGGAGCCACAGAACCACAAGTATTTGTGTCCATATAATATAAATATCGGTATAAAAATCCTGATTCCAAGAATCAGCATTATATCATTGTCTAAGAACTACATTATCATAATGTGTTTTTTCATAGAACAACCTCAATAATTTTATCTAGAATTTTATTTGACTTTCTAGACTTTTTATTTGACTTTCTAAACTTTTTATAGTCCCTCCTAGAACATTCACTAAAATATTATGAACAGTTTTTACTCTTACTGAATAGAGCTTTAGAGTTCTCCAGATTTATTCTGAATAAGTACAAAGGCTACATGGTGTCACATTTATAGGAATTTGGTGTTTTTATTAAGGAACCTAAATAACTGACCTAGTCTTAAAGAGATTACATTCATTGTTATATATTAAAAAAAAAGAGTGATCAAGATTTCAAATGTTCTCTGTACTTAATATTGAGAGCAAGAACTAAATATTTCTGGAGATCATTTAGGAACCTCAGTGGAAGCAAAGCACGGCATTTCATTTCTAACGTGAACCAATTACTTTTGAAAATCAAATTTTTTAGCGCACTCTCCATATATCAGAGTGAGCAGTACCTGTGACTGGGTATTGTAAATGATCTGTTTTGGTTTGCATTCCTACCAGCAAACCACGTGCTAGGGTACTGCTGAGGAGTGAGAACAGTAAGGTTAGTTAGCAAAGGAGTCAAAGCAGAATATCTTGAAAATTCACATATTCCAATATATCTTGAAAATTCAGATATTATTAGAAACATATGAGGGACAGTTTCCACAGCTTGCTGTCACAAAAAAAAAAAAAAAAAAAATAAAAATACTGTTTTAGAAAGTGTTTTTGCAGTTATAGGAACCAGGTTACTGATGGAAATTTCAGACTGCTTATTTATTCTTTAGTTGAAGTATAACTTAAAATTATTTTGGCATGGACTATCTGAAGAAATATGACATATCTGGATGGCAGTGCCCCTTGCACAATGGCCAGAGTGTTTTGCTGGGAGAAAAATACACAGAACACAGCAGGAGTCAAACTGAGCACTGGTTGATGGCAGCTTGAGACAGATATTCAAAGAATTTATCAGGTAGCTTAAAGAAAATGAAAAGAAAATGAGGAATCTCCATACCATCAGAAATCTTTATTTTAACAGATCACTGAGTATAATTGCTAGACTATGCAATAGCCAGTCCAATCCAATCCAATACCTTCAGACAAAGCTCCAAGTCAATGGTAAAGAAAGGGAAAAAAGGAAAGGTGATATGCATAAAATCCATGGACATCCCCTTCAAAAAGCCATCCCACCAAACCCACCTTTTACCTGTAGCTGGCTCCCAGCATATTTGGTTGAAATCAGAACAGGGCTGTACCCTATCTGCAGAACAGCTTCCAGATACGCCCTTCAGTCTGCATGTCAACAAATTATACCAGGTTTTCCACTCTGCACCAGGAGGTTTATTAGAAGAGCACCATAATGGACTTACAAATTTATGTTAGCTAGGAAAAAAAGTATAAGGTTGTTTGGAGTGGTATTAGGGCCTTCAGGACTGACATTTTGCGTGTAATCTAAAGGTGCTTCCAGTGGTAAAATATCTCAGGACCAAGTTGTTACTCCAGACATGACATTGGTCCATCTTTGTATCATTTCTGTATACCTCTGCACATCTCAGAACTATCTGTGAGTTGGTCTGCCTCAATGCTGAGTTTTTCAAGTGATCTCAGTGAACATTAAGTTGGAATGGCCCATGAAAAAAGCAATACATTTGCTTCTTTGGTGTTTTAGAAGATTCTGCTAAAGTTAGTCAAAAGAAACCAAGAGAAGGAGAGTCACCCCATGCACTTCTAGAGACAAAACAATAAAAGAAAAATCACCAAATGAAACACATAGCTACTTTTAATTGTCCCTTCTCTTCTTAAGTGGTATCCGTAACATTTTCATTAGCAGTGCTAAATTTACCTTGAAAAAAAAAAGGAACCGGGGAGCAGAATTTGTAAAATTGTGTGCTATTCAAACAGGTCATTTAGTTATAAGAATGTATACTACAAATCTGGAAATTCATTCACAGATGCTATTAATATTATTCAAACTGCTAAAATATGGTGTAAATATTTTCAGCATTGACAAACCAAGAGAGAAATATTTTCTTCACATTTTATCCCATCACAGCTTTCATAAATCTGGCCAAGTAGAATGTAGAACAGAAGAGATCTTAGGAAGGGTTCTTACTTTATATCAAAATCTTTCACTTTATACCCCATTATTTCCTGCAAGATGTGGCCTGTTAGCTTAAAATATATTCACACTGATTTTTCTTTTATAATCTTCCACTAGTTAGAAATAATTTTTCATCACCTTTCTTGAAAGAAGTATTTTTTCTCCTAAATCTATATTTTTGTTCTAAAACAGCAAAACACCCCCAAATTTTATATGGCATTTCATATCTTAAAAGTACTTCTGTAAGTAGTGTACTCTCAACATCTTAAACCAGCAAAGCTGCAGTACATTTGATCAATCCTAAAGGACTGTCTTGTTACAGAGATCCATTCCTCAATGAATAAATATAAACCACCTATCATTTTACATAAGCTATTTGAGAACTGATCTTAATGTAGGGTAGTAAATATTTCAACATCTGAAGATTTTCTCTGAAAGACATGATCTTAAGACATTAAAACCTATGGAAATTACCTAGTTAGAGTGAGAGCAAGGTATCTGCCTCAAGTTTCCCATCTTATCCTATGCTTTATCCAATAGTCATTTCTTCTCTTTTAAACCATAACAAATTGACTGTGGCAGGCACTGACAATTCCACCACTTGCATACAAAACAGAGTTTCTCTAGAAACAAATAGGCTTTTTAAAACTTGTAGTTGCAAGCAGCCAACTCCAACCTTCTTTACTCCTACTCCCAAAGGTTCCTCAGACTCTCTGCTCTGCCTCCACCTCTCCTCACATCACTGCTTGCCTCCTGGCAACATTTGGCTGGGCAGGTTGCATGGTGTCAGCCCTGTTTAGTTTAGGCAGGCACCAACAGGGCAGAAATGTACCAGCATCTCCATTGGGGAGAGGTGAGAGGAAGCCCTAAAATATCTTAATTTTCAGAAGACTTACATGAAATTAATGTTGTTGGCAATTCTGCCCTTTTATAAAATTGGCTGAAATTACTGGATGTGTTCAGATGTACTCCTCACAGGGATGACATATAACCTCCCAGATTTAATTCAGGGGTACAGTGCTCCTATAAATCCCTTTCTCTTCCTCAGCATGCCTAATAGTAGCACAGGCTTCATCACCCACACGTGTGCCTCCAGGGAGGTCTGCTAAATAATGTCCTGTCTGAACAGGAGCTGCATGTTGAGTTTATATAGTGTTCTGGTAACATATAGGGAATGTTACTGAAATTGTGGAGCTCCTTGCATGTAGATGTAGATCTACAAACAATGGTATATAGACAACTTTCTCCAAATGTAATTTTCTAACCAGGTCATCAGTCCTCTGGTTACTCTTATCAAGTAGAGTTCTGGTCTCACCTATTCCAGCTTATACGATGCTGTACTTCCATGTGATTAGATGAACATGTAATTATCAATGAGAACAGATTCAGACTATGTATTTTTAATGAACAGTATTTGAAAGAGCACTGTTAAATTACTAAATTAAATGCTCAGGTTTGATCCTCTTGAACTCATAAGTAAAATACACTTCAAATTCACTGAGTCCTTGGATTTTGTCCATAATCCATACTAAATTTCACCAAATGCTTTTCAACCAGTAAATCATGTCAGAAAATGCCTAGTAATTGATCATCTAGACAAAACTTAATGGAAAGAAGAGAACAGGTTAGAATAGTTGAAGCTCATTTTTTTTTGTTTTGTTTTTTTTTTTTTCTTCAAATATTTGATACTTATTAAAGGTTTGCACTATTAAACTTTTCAACATAGTGAGATACTGAATGTCATGCACCTTTCACTAAAGCCTCCAGATTTAAACCTGCAGGTACATCTCACTGTATAAATATACTGCATCCTTGTAAAACTGAACAGTCATTATTCATTTGCATTGGCCACAGTCAAGTATCTGAGAGGCATTTCAAGCTCAATGGGATATATCTGGGTTGGGCCAACAGTTTTCCCTTAGTTTCTTCAGACATAACGTTGGACTATGGTATAGTGACCACAGAGAAATGCTGGGTTTTGTTGTAGGATGATGAGCTCAGGCTGCTTGCTCTGTGTTCATGAATAAATGGCCATCTGAAAGAGAGCATTTAGTGTTCTACTGATGGGCTTCCTTATTGGCTTGTAGTCCCTTCTGCATCACTGCACCTCTCCGGGTGAGCTTTCCCATTATCTCTTCCAGCTGTGTTTTCCTCAATGTGAAAACTGATGCTCGTGTTCCGCATGAAGCCACTCCTCTGAGTGGCCGAAGGTGGTGAGCACATCCTTTCCAACGGTGTTTCATGCATCTTTAGGAGAAGATTTCTCGAAGATGAAGATGATGCTGGCTTTCTGGGGACACAACCAGCATCTGGCGATCCACCCAAGGGTACCACTGCAGCCAGGCGAGCACCACTAGGTGTCAGCGCAGCCCCGCGGATCGCAAACCTATTAAGTGACACAGGGACAACAGTGTAATTAGCAAAAAGAGCTTAAAATGTGTTTCTCTTTACTTCTTGTTGCTTTTAAGCCACTTTTGTATTTTAACTCTTTTCATTCCCTCCCCCTCTCCTCTTTTAAATTTTCAAAATTTGGTAGTCCAACAATCTGGCACCCATGGCACTTTTTGTCTGCTAGCTATGATGTCAGAGCAAATGCTGTGTTACCATAACTTGGTCTTTGCTTTCACTCAGACTGAAAGTTATGCCATAAAACTTGCACAATCAAGAGCAAAGCAGAAGCATTAAGCATGCACAGCAATCCTACTGGAACATATTTCCTTAAAAATATAAGTACACCTTATTCCTTTTTGATTTGGTGTAATAATCTGTTATCTTTTTTCATGCATGTTACACTGATTTCATGCATGAGTGGAAAGGATGGATGATTTATTAGGAGAGCCCTATTCATCCTGCCAAGCAGACTTGTGTTTGAAATTGATATGTACTTAAAGAAATACAATATCTCAGGTCAGAGTTATGAAAATACATTTCTGGTTGTAGCTTCATTAAAGGTTTTCCTTTTAAAAAATATAAGCAATAGAGATCTTAGCTGTTGCTCGTCTTTGCATTCTACATAAAAGATTATACTAATGAATGATTTGACCAGAATAATTTTCTACAGCTTCTGTTCCTGCCTTTGTATCAATTTCCATTATTCATCCATAATTATGATACAGAGTGTTCTAAAATGAGATTTGATTTTGAAACATTGCTTGTAACTGGTGACCCTTCAAAGTTTGAAAAACTGAGGCATCAGTTTAATTAGTCTGTCACCAAATATTTTTTGGAAATATTTTTAGTAGGACTTGAAAACCCATTAAAATATGATTAAATTGTGAGGCCTATAGTTCTGCTCTAATTAACATCTCCTTGCTGTAATGATAAATCACCATTCAATGTAGTGGTGAGGATATTTCTAAATTGCAAGCCCTGAGTAATTTGAATGTTGCTGCCAAGATACAGCCACCCAAATTAATAGAAAGCTGATTGATGACACTTTCTCTGAATAGAGTGCTGAAAGTAGGAGCAAAACCTCTGTGAGATAATGAGATGGTCTCCCTTCAAGAAAAATTCTTGTGGTGCAAGAGTCAGAGGTTTTGTGTAGAGACTGTTCAACTCATGGTGATGTTTTACTTCCAAAGAGCAGGTCAGTGGTAGATGTTAAGACTTAATCTATTAAACTTCTGTTCTTCTAAGGTTTTTGGTGGTTTTTGTTTTGTTTGGTTTTTGGTTGGTTTTTTTTTTAATAATTTAGGCATCCCAATGAACAGCAAGCTAACATGGAAATGCTGGATAGTTCTTATGACCCACCCAAACCATAGACTTAGATTTTTCCATGGGTGGTTGGAAATCCTTGTGTCCTTGCATCTACTGTTCTGAAACACAGCCACTGAACTGAGAAGAAACTGCATTTTCTACTCTGCCATACTTTCACTTTTTTTTTTTTTACACCATGAAAAATTGTTGATTTTTTAAAGGGTTTTAAAATCTTGATTATTTCCACTGAATCAAAACATTAGACATTTTCACTTTAAAAATTAAATTTAAAAATTAATATCAACAGTCTGGCTGTTCTGAACACGTAAAGATATGAAATAAAAACCTGTGTTCATGGAAATAAAAAACTTCTTTGATATGCTCTGCACTGTTCATTACCATTTAGGAGAGACCTTGTGATTATAACAGATATCCTAGTAAAACATCAGTTCAGTGCTCAGAAGTTGAGAAGAAGCAAATTGAGTGTTGAAAATTATTAGAGAAGAAGCAGAGAATAAAGCAGAGAACGCTATTGAAACACTTTACAAATCCATAGGGAGCTCACATCTTGAAGAACTGGTATAATTCCAGTCATCCCATTGCAAAAAAAAAAAAAAAAAAAAAAAAAAAAAAAAAAAAAAAAAAAAAAAAAAAAATTGAACTAGAACAGGCATGGGAAAAAGGGAAAAATTATGATCAAAATTATGTGAGTTTTTCTTTAAAAGGGTCAAAAAACATACTACACCTCTCCATCCTGTAAAGATATGAGGGAGACCTTATAAAATTCGGCAAAATCATGAATAGCATTAAAAAGCTGAATAGAGGGCAACAAAACACGGTCTTATACATTACAAAATCTAGGTACACTAAAAGAAGCAATAAAAGAGAAGCCCAAAATAAGTAAAAGAGTAAGACTGCTTCAAATAACACTCCTTTAAACTGTGGAACTCCTTGCCATAAGATATTATATGGATGTTAAAAGTTGTAATGGTTTGAAAAAACGTTTGAAGAGTTTTATTTAAAAAATACCCCTGAGTGGTCTCAAACCTGCGGATCCTTGTGATATCCGTGTGATTTCATGCAGAGTTTTGCTCGTGGGGAATCCGACTGTCTGAGGCCCATCACATTCATTTCAGAGCAGTGCATTCAAATTCAGTTCATTGCAAACCAAGCCACAGAAGTTTTAATAACTGTGGCCAGGTCAGATTCTGCCAGGAGAAGGTCCAATCTCACTGGTCATAAATGAAAGAAGACTTTTATGGTGTTTCTTGTCATGTGGTGTAATGAGAAATGCAGAACCACACTGAGGCTGCCTGCCACCTTAAGAAATGAGAGCAGCTGTCCCTCAAGCAAAAATTTTATTACTGTGTTGGTTACTTGTCCAAAATGTTTTCCTCTGCCTATCAATATTGCTTTTACTGTGCCCAAGTTTAGTTCAGCCAGCTGTTCCTAGTCATAGCACTAACCCCTCTTAGGTTCCGGGACAGCTGGAGCGGGGTTGTTTATGGCAATTAGTTTTATTGGTTGGCAATGAGTAGAAAGTTAATTTTACTGAATGAGAAAGTGATGTAGAGTGGAATGTCACAATGTATCTCTAGCACTTCTGTCTACTGAGCATGACAGATTCCCCAGAGAAGTTGTACAGGTATGTTAAAGGGAATGAGAGGAAAGAGAGTTTTAGCATTTCCAGTCCAACACTTCAGAACTCACATCTACCATTCCTCTCTGTAAAACTGACAGCCAGTAGTGAGTTCAGATTTTTAAGATTTCTGTTTTTAACATCATCTTTTTCATGTCCTATCGAGTAGCCTTATTTAACTGGGAGTCTTAGGTTTTACTGGTCCCTAAAAATACAGGACATCTAATATAATTAAAAAGGATAGGTCATTGTAAATAATTTATAAAACCTTCATGATAAACAACTTAACAATAATATTTAAGAGGCTGTTTTTCCTCTATCTACCTTTCAGACAAGCAGAAGGGCAACTATAAATCCTTAAATTGCTATAAACATTTATTTGGACTACGTTTACGTCCCTTGGTGCTCCAAAAGTGCTGAACTCAAGTGAGTTTTTAATTTTGCAGGGTTAATAACCATCAGTTCCGTGTGACTCTCATAATACTGCTGGCTCTGAAAGTGTATAAGTGACCTATTGATTTCCTTGGCATTTTGTGGCTTGTTCTGATATGAGCACAGGGTTTTTTGAAGTCATCTTGCTGCAATGACAAACAGTCAATATACTCTGCCAGTGCTCAGTTATTGAAACCTTTTACCCAGTGCTTAGATAGTATTGCCTGGAAAGGTACTGATTGAGCCATGTTGCTGGTTTGTACTGAAGGCTTTTCAAGGAGCTCCTCACTCAGCTGTGAATGTTTCAGTTTGTGGAGCATTCTTTATTTGCTTAGCCTTGTTCTTCCCCTTAAATTATGCATTAAATATAAATCTGCATCCTGATACATCACAAAGACAACGCTGTACTTCCAGCAGACAGCAACCCAGAGAGGTGATGTAATGTTTTTGGACTGTCTCAGCTCCCTGGAGCGAGACAGGTTGGAATTCCCCCCATGTCAAAGACCTGTCCCCCTGTGAGATATAAACACAAGTTAGCTTAGCCTAAATCTGGGGGCAAGCAGTGCTGCACATGCTGGCAGAACTCCTTTCTATCCTTTAAAGGGTAATAAATAAATAGCTCCCCAAATTCTCAAAGGTAACCTATGTGGTTATCTCATGATATGAGAAAGGATATAATGCCGGTTTGCTCTTTTGCAGAGCTCAGCTTTTCTATCCCAACAGGACACCACTGTGTGAAGTGTGCCCTCTTTTGCCTGACACTTCCCTTGAGTCTGGGAAACAGACTCTTGGCAACTTAATCCTTACCACTGGCACATGGGTCTTGCCCCTGGTGCTGACTCAGCCATGTCTCACTTCACCTCCTTCACTGCCCATTCCCCTCAGCCTGCATCTCTCAGGAACTGTGCCCCCCCTCCATTTCCTTTCTTTGATGTGATAGAGGATGTAATTTTTATCCTATACAATATCCATAACAAAACTTGCTGGCGCTAAACTTTTTTGTCCCTACTGTGCAAATGATCTAATTGTACAGGAGGTCTGTGAGCTGTCTGGGAGGGGAATGTCAAAGACCAGGTGACACTGTACCCCCTCTACATCTGTTAGCATATGAAATTCCCTACAACACCCTGCCCTTCAGTCATTGATCTCACACAAACAAAAGCTCTACTCACAGTTCTTATAGAAGAGCTGAGTGGAGAAAGGGAATAGGATGGAAGAATAGAGCTCATCTTCAATCCCTTCTCCTCTGACATCACGCAGGTTGTGCCATCTCTCAGAACCAGAGGTGCAGGGCAGTGACACGCAGGACCAAATCTCTTTGGGCACAGGACTTAAGGGGAACCATCAGCACTGGCATTACCAATCCTGCAATATAAATGCAGATTTTTTTTTTTTCTTTTCTATCACAGCACTACAAAATCATTTGTGAGTTTTTTTTTAGTGCTACTCCAAGGCAGAAGTCCTGCAAGGAGTGAAGGTTTCACCTTATGCTCAATTTACTTTCACTTTTGAATAATACCATAAACAGTGTTGAAAGTAAGGCTACTAGTCCATCTCAGCTCATTATTCAATCACAAAACCAGCCATATTTGTATTATTCCTATGTTTTCTCATAAACTCTGTAAGCATGAAGTACCAAAATTCTTTCCCATGAATCCCAGAAAAGAGTAAAACCTCCAGGTAGAATGATCCAACCAAATGGTCTTTCAGAAAAGTATATAAGAATTGATTTCTCCTTCAGGACACCTCTCAACTGAAAGCTTACTGCAGAAGAATAAAAACTTGTAAAACTTGTAAAAACTTGTAAAAAACCCGTTCACAGGTATAAGTCTGAGTTTCTTACCATTAAGGACAGTAATGAAAGTAAGGAAACAGTAAGGAAAATTAGAATAAATTGCTTGCCATTGTGAAGTCAATTAAAGGGTATTAAAACTACACAGATACATGCACTCAGGGGTAGTGTCCTTTGACTATTCCTGCTTGTAGCTACTTCACACTTGAATTCATCCCCATGATATTTAAATTGTTTAAGCACATGCACATGAAAATAAAATCCTTAGCTGAATCATCTTCATTTTCTTGAAAGATCCCATGCACAGATGATCTTACAGAAAAATTGATTAGGACTTATTCAGAAAATGACACAGATATAAATTATGTTCTGCTCTGGCTTGCGAGGCTTCTGTTCTTTGAAATTCCTACCTAGCCTAAAAAAACACCAGCTAAAATGAGGAGAGCCTGTCACTGAGGTGATAAAGCTGACAGACAACTTAATTATCTTGGCCAAGGAGAATTTTCTTGCTTGGACAATTGGAAGTGAGGAAGCCAGCTTGCTTTTAGTACCCCAGCAATAATTATGTCTATTTTAATAGTCAGAACACGGTACTTTCCAGTCAGTGTCTCTACAAAAATAGATGATGGGAATTGTGTTAGAAATAAATGTTATGAAATGTGTTCTCTGGAAGAAGTAAACGTTTCATATTGTGGAGATAAGCTCTACAAAACTGTGTGAATCACTGAAACAAAGCGGCCCCTCTGTTTTCATGGAGAGTGAATGATGACCAGGTGTGTCTCAGCTGGAAAATCAGAGCATGAGCATAGCCTACTGGCTTCTGGTAAAACTGCACTAGCAGTAATTGCTTTTGAAAGGGGCTTTGCTGTTTAAGATTTTACACGAACTGCAAAAAATTTGCCCTCCTTTAAACTTTTGCATGTTGTCCTAATGGAAAATCAAAAATAAATGTTTGATACCCTAACTAGTGAGTTAGTAAAGCTGCTGCTAACACTCCACACTACATCCTGAATAAAATCAAAATTAATTTGCTTATTTTATTGCTTATTTCAAGAAATATCATGACCTATGTGTTTCCCTATGGCCCCATGAAGTTAACGGCTTGCTTAGTTTTGCATCCTAAAAAGTTAGAGCAATATGGTCATCCACATACAGATATTCTGGGTAGGATAGAAGGAAACTGCACAAATGCATATTAAATTAGTTCATTAAGGGAATTAAAACTGATAAAAGAAAATTTGTCTCTACTCTAAGGCTTTAGCTGAAACTACATTCACTGTCTGCATGTAAGTACAAGCTATGAAATATGGCAATAATAGCTCAGAAGTCAGGTTTAATATTTTGCTTTTGTGGCACCCTTTTATTCATTAAGTATGATTGTAAGTATCATACTTATGATGATAAGTATGATTTCTACTAATTCCAGCTCTAGCAGCTCTTAGTTCTTTTCTAGAACAAAACTTGCATTGCTCCTAAGGAGAGCTTGTATCTTCACAGGGAATGGGTGTAGTACTGCACCACACACTTAAGCATGTTGGCTGTCTCATCTTGGTACTGTGGCACTGTACACCTCTCTAATACCTCACAGGAACTTCTTGCTTCCTTTTAAACAGAGTTTGCAAAGACTCTGTTCTTTATTATTGTTTGGCCTTGCATGTGTGTGAATCTGTCTGTGTCACATGCCAGCTACCACTGCATGAAAACAGCAGAAAGGGACAGTGCAGCGCCTGACAGAGACAGAACAGGGCTGGGTGCCTCAGTGCATTATGATGCAGGCAGGTGAATGAAGTAAGGAGACTGCACAGCTCCTAGAAGATATGGGTGCTTGGTCAAATCTGGGTTTGGGGTGCTTCTGTGAACAGAGTCTATGAAACATGACTTTTTATCAATTAATAATTTTGATTACCAAAACCAGCAGCAAATATATTTTCTTGGCAGAATGTTTGCTTTAACCTTGAATCATCTAAACATATACTGTCTATAGATGTCAAGGAGCAGAGTTGCATGCCAGACAGAGGACCTTAAAAGTTGTTATCAAATCTCTCAGAGTAGATGGGAGGCTGATAACACGCTTGTTGTCTTTGGCTTGTTTCAGTTTCCTTACTTTCAATCTCATTGCTGATCTCCAGCAGCTTCTCTGCTTGCAATTCTTATTTGACCTTTTTGTTGCAAAGTTATTGTGGAGGCTTTAAATAGTTCTTTATGAGATCTCAGTGGGTATTTCAATCTGAAATTCAGGAATAGTTCTTGTTATAATCCTAAGAATCAGCATATACAAGCTGACCCGCAGCTTAGTGTTCATTTCAGTCCCAGATGTCTATTGTCTCTCACAGTAGGTACAGAAGAGCACAGTATAAGGAAGAAAACTGTTTATTAAAACTGCTGTGAAACAGGAATTACAGGGTTAGTGTGAAAATTTGAATTCTTCAACTGAAATGTCCTTAACATTATTTTGAACTTTTTTGTTACTGTTAATGTTGCAATAATAAGAATTCATTTATTTTCTCAACAGAAGTAATATTATGTATTTTATACCCAAATCTCTTCTAAATCAGTTCAGGGGTAAAAAGCTGCAGCTTAAGAATAGGTTCTAATTTTTCTCCTAGAAAATTATCTGCAGACTGAAAATGTATTTGTGCTATCAGAGCTTAGATGGACTAATCATACCCCCAAACTGCAAGAGAAAAATGGTTCAATTTTTTTGGTGAGAAAAAAGAGACAGACTGTGCAATTAGAGCTTGTAATGAATAAAAACCTGAAGATTACATAGTATTCTGATTTTTTCCTGATGTTGATTTGCAATTTATTTTCCCATATGAACTCAGTCAAGTACATTAGAATTACATCCACTGATTTCCATGGAACTCTTCTTTGAAGAACATTATTAATCATTATGAAGAAGGGAAAATAAATAAGAATAATACCTAATATTTGGTAAAAAATAGGAATATNATTTCTCTTTTAACAGAAAGATTCTGAAACCTTGTATTCCTGCACAGCAAGATAGATAAGCTCTGTTATACAAATAATTATTGCTGTTGCCACTCTCCACATGGTCCCACTTTTATTTTTATTTTTAAATTGACACCTTTCCTTCTACTATTCATTCCATTTCATCACCACCTCATGTTTTTTTTGTTTCCCATTTATCAGAGAAAAAGAAAAGTTATTCTCATAACCAAGAGTTAAGCTAGAGGGATTTGTATTTCTATTTTGCTCAGTGTCACTTAGACAAAAGCACACAGCAATAAAACACAGTTTATATTGGAACATGTAGTAGTTTGTTGATTTTTTGTGATATAGCAAATGTGCTTTCTTTAAGAGTTTTCAGTTGCAACAGCAATGTGAATATTTCTTTGACTTTAGATGCTTCACCTCTAGCACCTTCTACTAGAATTTTCCTGTGTATGTGAAAAATAGGCATCCTTTAATCACATTTCTAAGGCAATGATTTGCAATGACACAGTGGCACTGAATCAGGTGCATTGTCCATCAGCTGTGAAATCTTGAATGATTTCAGGCAGAATCTTGTAATGGGCTGAATTAGCCACAGCCCATTTTACTAGTTACTGCATGTTACTCCACTTTAAATAGAATTGGGCTATTTTATGGCAGCCACACCCTTTATCTCCCCTTTTTAGTTAGCCCAGGAAGTGTTTTATAACTAACACTTCCTTCTGTTTCCAAAGAAAATACAACTCCCATCTCTAGGCTAAGACATTCTGATAAGCATCTTGGTACTAAGGAGCATGAAATTGAAATGGACCCAGTGCACTCTGCCCTTTTACTCAAATGAGATCCAGAGCTTTGTTCTGACTTTCTTATTTCCATCTCCAAACCTGAATGACAGTTTTAAGCATTATCTGATAGGGTAGGCCTCATAGAGCCCTTAAAATCACTGTACTTCACATTTCATTTCAGTAGTGATTAGCAAAGGACTCAAAAAGTCTTTGTTGACCATAAATTAACATGAGCTGCCCAGGTTTTGGTACAAAAATATATGACTAGTAGCTCTGTTCAAACTGAATGGCATAAATCCCTGGGGATGT
The DNA here is from genome assembly GCA_013400575.1 of Peucedramus taeniatus. Taxonomy (NCBI): domain Eukaryota; kingdom Metazoa; phylum Chordata; class Aves; order Passeriformes; family Fringillidae; genus Peucedramus; species Peucedramus taeniatus. The sequence continues at coordinate 67,739 of WBNO01015044.1, forward strand.
GCTTATCAAAACAGGACCATGTGTTCTGCATTATTAACTAAGGGCTGTTTACTCAGATAAGTCAATATGTAGAAGAAATTCTGAAAGAACATTTTGTTCCACAAAAAGAGTTGAGCTGAAAATATATTCAAGCTTTAGCTTTCATATTGGTCAACCTTTTGTTTTCATCTTTCATACCAGCGGGGTAGTGGAAATCCCATTTCCCAGATAGCACAAGCTGGCTGAGAGCAATCATTTTCTTCATTTCATTTAATTTCTTGTGCAGAATGGGCTAAGGATATAGCCTGGAGGCACCCCAGGGTTCGATGCACTAAGATGCCAAAGCACTAAATTGAACAGGAAATTCAGAATAAAAACAAATAGCAACAAAATCTATGTGAAATGCTCAGAAAGTAATTCTAGTACCTCAGAGTACTCAGCATTATCTTTCTCCTGACTGACAATAACATACATAAAAAATATATAGCAGCAGCAGGGTAACGGGGCCGTTTCTATAGTCAACCAGAGGACAGTTAGAGATGATTCTGATACTCATTTCTTTATGTAAGGTGCTCTCTTTCTACATATTCCCCCACATGGCACATAATATTTCCCACTCTTGGAGGATTTCTATAATGAGAATAAATTGGCTCAGGGCAGAGAGTGAGTGCCACCTTTTCTTTTGCTTTTTTGTGCTTGTCCGAAGGGAACATAAAATGTAAATGAATCAGAATAGAAATGTTTTGCCCACTTTGGGCTCATACAATTTGTAACCCATTTTTCACATGTGAAAAGGAGTATACAAAATCGATGGCATTTAAGAAGCCACTCATGAATTTACTTTGCTTACAGATTTGCACACAACACTCTTATGTGTAGCTATAGGCAGAGCAACGTCTCTTAGAAAGTTTAATCATGCATTAGGGTAAAGAGATCAAATTTAAACAACTGGAAATTGAAGATGATACTTTGGTATTATTTTTAGTTTTGGTGTTTGTTTTTTTTTTTTTGTTTGTTTGGTTTTTTTTTGTTGGTAATACAAGATTTCAGGACAGTAAGACCAGTTTTAGAGCTAAGTCCAAAAGTGATCATAAAGAGGCCATAAACATGGCTTCAGTAAAAAGAAAACAGTGTGTAGTTAGTTTACATTAGGTCAGCTGGGCAGCTGAGAATAACCTGGTCACTCCTAGAAATTATATAAAGAAACAAGTACTTTAAGTTTGAAAGCCTCTGTAATGGTGATGTTTAGATGTTAAGTAGCATCTGCTCATGGCAGTGCATGGAGATAGTTAACACTGGTATGGAAGTGAGTCTTGATAGCAAGTCTAGAAAATTCGTGTCTGGGTTTTGGGTTTTCCATACTATGGAGCCTTAGCTTCCTCTTCATGGCAGTTACTGAAAGAAACTTTGAATCAGTTGAATTTATTCATAGACTTCACTAGAACCAACATAATGTTTTTTACGGTTTTGTTAAAGAATTTAGATGCTTAGACTGATAAATCATAGAAGTCAGGAAAGCAAAACCTAATTTTTTTTTGTTTTCATCAGTATTTCTCAACTAAACAAACCATTTTCCTGTTCATCTATCCTAAGACAAAGAACTACATTTTAAGTACTTAGAAAGTGTCACTAACTGCTTTGCTAAATCAAACCTTTGACATGGAGTGAGGTTGTAGTCTCATGGCTACCCTACATTTTGTCATTCAGTGGCACAGTGTAATCTCAATGAAAGTATTATTCATAATTTCTTCATAAAAGCTACCCACAGACATCTGTAAAGTATTTGAAACTGATTGGTATGACAGACAGTATAGATGTGCTATAATATGTACACAAATGACACTAACAGCTTTGTAAAGGTTTAGTCTTGTAGTAAATCATAGCTTGAGCTCTCCCCTGGAACTTTACCAATGCACGTGTGCCCCTGTGTCCCCTCCTCTGCTGCAGCACCGAGCAGGTTTGTGTGCTGTGAGCAGCAAACCCTGCTGCACATGCAGGAGATTGCTTTAGCAGTTCTTTTGTCAGGGCTCCACTTAACCCTTCAGTATTAAACACATAAATACTTCAGTGAGAGCACAGTGAGAACATGGAGGAAACCAGATTTATTTCTGAATTTCCTTCCATAATACCCTTGAATTTTTTCATGGAATTTTCCTTCCAGCCTACTTTTCTTACTTTGTAACTTTTCAGGAGGTGGACTGAGTTTCTGCTGTGGAATGATGCCCTTATTTCAGAGACATTGTAGAAGACAAACCACTAAAACACTTATAATATTAATGCCTAGAAGAACAAACCTAAAAATAAAATGACATAATGAGCTTCTCATCATTGCTTCTGCTTATTTTCTATAAATAAGTTTGTTAGTGAAAATGTAGCTCTAAACATTGTTTTTTTCTTCCATGTGGAATATGTATTTCAACTAACATTGGAAATGAATGTTTCTCTGTTTTCTCAATTTTTCTCTGTTTTCTTCTTTTTTTAATTATCCAGTGAATTATTGATCACTGCCTTCATTACCACCATAGAAAACACATTAATCAGCTAGGAGAACTCCATTTGTTTTAACCAGAACACAGAAACTATTTCAAAGACAGTAATTCTAATTCCAGGAAGAATTTTAGAAAAAAAAAAAAAAGGAAATAGCAACTGTATCTCAAATAAAGACCTATTCCATGACAGAAAGAAAAGGTGGGAAGATGTAACAGCAGACATTTGTCATGAGGTTTTACTGGAGAGACTGGTCAACTACTTTGCTTTGAAAGGGAATTCAAGAGAACCCTCTACTCTACAGACCAGCTGCCTGTGTTTTTATAGCACCGTACCTGCTCCCTCTTGTGGCTGCTTCCCAAGGATTTTTCCTGTCAACATCATACAGGCCCCAATTCTGAGAAGGCGAACTCAGAACAGAGATTCTGCACCTTACTTGCACTGCATATGCTCACCACAGGTTTCCTTAGGGAACATTTTTCCCTTAGCATCATAGAATGATAGAATCTTAGAATGGTTTGGGTTGGGAGGGGATCTTGAAAGTCATTTAGTTCGAACCTGTCTGTCATGGGCAGGGACACCTGCAACCAGATCAGGTTGCTCAGAGCCCCATCCAGGCTGGCCTTGAACACCTCCAGGGATGGGCCATCCACAACTTCTCTGGGATCCCTGTTCCAGTGCCTCACCACCTCACAGAATTTTTTCCTGATATCTGATCTGAACCTAAATTCTTTCAGATTAAAGCCATTACTCCTAATCATATCACTACATGCTCTTAAAAAGTCTCTCCCTCTTTTTTATAAGTCCCCTTTAAGTACTGGAAAGCTGCAGTTAGGTCACCCCAAAAACTTCTCTTTTCCAAACTGAGCAAACCCAATTCTCTCAGCCTTTCCTCAGCTCAGTTAGGTGCAAAGATGTTTATTCAGGAGTAGATTTATTGAAAACAGTCAGTTTCCTACCCACAAGAACCATGTAAGGAGAAGAATGAAATCCTGAACAGAAGCAAGTGTTTGCTGCTTTGAAAATAAAGTTGAACTAAACAAAGACAGCTTTTAAATTTTCTTGCGCTATTTAATTTTTTTCTTTTTTTCTTCTTTCCTTTCCTTTTTTCCTTTGTAGAATATTGTTGTTCACAGCAAATAAGTTTCCTCTCACCACATAGCTCCTGCATGAGGTACACTGCATCCACTCTGCTTTGTTTTGCAACTTACGTGTCAAGTCAAAGATTTCCAAAACTCTTCAAAAATTTTAAAATTTTAATCTCATTAGACCCCACTGAAGTTTTGAAAGAACAATACAGTCATTTCTGAACAGGGCAATGCAGGAGTGTGTGTTCATCTAGAGGCCACCTTAGGAGCAGCCATGAAAAGTATTCACTATTCAAGGGAAAAAACACATATGTGGAATTCTAAAAGCAACCAAAGATAAAAATAATAGCACAGAAAACTTTTCCCCCATGTTTTTGGAATTTTGGGTGAAGACAGAAGTTTGAGGTTGCCTTACAAATTCCATTGAGGAATGTGCTGTTTAGTACACATAAACTAGTATAATTTCTGTGTTAAGCTCCAGGTTTTGTTGTTCTTTTGTTGGGTTTTTTTTGTTTTAGAGTCTCTGGGAGTAGGGGGGGGGGGCTGGGGAGGGTTCTTTTCAGTTTGCTATGTTTTGTTTTGTGGTTTGGGGGTTTTTGGGGTTTTCAATGATGGAGTTGTGGTGGGTTGGGTTGGGTTGGGTTGGGTTGTTTTTTTCCTTTTTTGTATGAGTTGGCCCTGTAGCTTTACACAGCAGGAGAAACTACTGACCCAGTAAAACTCAGTTCTATGGTGCTGGAATGAAACCAGTAGATACTGTTTTCTAAAGCAAAACCTTCTATAAGTGGGAGAAAGTAAAATAAGAGGACCAGAAGAGCCTCTCACATGTAAAAGTATCACACTGTGTCTCCTGGGAGATTGAACAGCAGTGGCAAAGAACAGACCCTGCAGCAAGTGGTTTCCAAATAACTAATTTACCAGAAAGCTATGAGTTTACCAGCAGTCTCTGTGGAAATGGACTAAACCCCTTGTAGTGCAGGTTTGCTGCTTACTCAAGGAGCTGCACCTATGGAGCACAATAACCCACATCCCAAGACTTTGTAAATGAAAAATTTTATTCACTCCTGAGCTGGTGTCATTACCATTGTAGGTAGATTTATCCCCATGCTTTTTCTGAACAACTGACATATTGAATACCCTTTAAAATCACTATGCCAGTGTTCCCATGAGCAAAACAAATGTGTTAAAATATCAGACTTGACCAAAGAACAGTGGTTTAATTTTGTGAAAACCTTCTGTGGAACTTGAATGTATTTTGTACTACACTGGCATGCAAACAAAAGCTTTCCAATTTATTTTCCATCACTGGAATGGTATTGAATTATCACTTTTTAAACTGACACATAAATTCCTACTTCATTATTACAATGGGAGGTGATGGCTGGGACACTGTCCATAGATTTCAGTTCAAATCCCCCTTATGCCTGGTTTCCCAGCACTTACAATGCTAGAGAATTTATCACTTCATTTTTCCCCTCACAATAAGATTACTTTCAAAAGTCATGAACTTTACTGAAATACTTCTAACTTTGACATAATAATATGTTTCAGCAAATTAGAGTTTCACTGAATACATTTCAAACCAGCTCTAAGAAATATAGACAAACTGCTCACCACTCGAGGTGTCTTGATGGTTAAAACTTTAGGATGGTGTTGAAAAACACAGATTTTTGTCTAAAAGTTAGAAATATGCTTTTTATTTTGTATACGTAAATCTTTGTTCTGGAACAAGATGCAATGCAATTGCTGCCATGATCTGTGTGTGGTGGTTAAGCAGTGGCTTTGATACTATGATTGAGTTAAACAATATGACAAATCCTGTCAAAAAGATTGAAGTGGACCTTAAATTACTTTGAAGTATTCCATTGGCATATGCAAAAATAAAAGCTTTATGTTACTCTTCAATCTGAATTGCTCAGCTCTGTATTTTTCTCCCATATGTCTGGGTTGTATGGATGACCAAGCAACTGGTTGAATAATTAATGCCACCTCCTGGATTTTTACCAAGTAGTGTTCTAGAGGTAGTGGGGGTTAAGGGTGGGCAATGAGAAGTTTAATGGTCTTTAAGACTCCTTTCTCTTCTTTCAGTAGACCCTGCCATAAAACTAGGAACTGGCATTCAGAGCTATCCAAGGTCAACACTGGCAACTTTTTTTACATTTCAATCATGCCTACAAGAAAGAAGAAAATGGCACTCTAAATGTCGTGCCAAAGAGGAACAATGTAAAGGTTGGCTTCTCATGGGTAAGGATACTTTCTGGATTAAACCTTCCACTTGACTTAGGAATCCATCCTGCCTTATGACCCCCATGGTAAATCATGTTGAGTTGTCAGAAGTTCAGTCCAATCCAGGTGTGTTATTCTTGGTTACATAGTATTTTATAAGTCCTGTGTACCTGTAAATTGACAAAGAATGAAAACGGGTTTTACATTGTCAAAATCATGGAATGAAACCATCCAATTTCCAATCAAGTGAATGGTGATGGGGTGAAATGCCACAGCCAGACTTGGAAAGCAAAATCTGTGTCACTCACGCAAAGTAATGTAAAAATTTAATCAGCAAATTCCAATTACTTTCCAATGCTTTATTCAAGAAATTGATATTCATTACATAGTATCTTGATATATATACAATGTCGAAGGTCAAATTTCAAAACTTGTTCTAATATTTCTTGATTTGTGTACTATCTTTCCTTGTTTCTGTGGGCCTGAGTCTACAAAATTTTGCCCTAACTAAATAATGAACCTCTTCCAACCCCCCATGAGCAAGTGGTACTGTTTTCTGCAATCACAACCTGAAGCAGTATCAACAAGATCAGTGAGCAGTCAGCTCTGTTGGGTAAGTCAAAATGCCTTTTAGAAGGTAGACTGGGCAGGAGGTGACAGGTGGAAACCATGTGGAAATTAAGGGCTGAGATGCAGAAATATAACAGTTCCTTAACTGGTGTCCCAGCTGGGGAAAAGCAGCCCTGGATCCATTTCCAGTGGAACCAGTTTGCTGCAGCTAACTCTTGCCAAACAGCATTAGGTTGTCATTGCACTGAAATGGGCCAGGAGTAGCCCTGAGACCTCCTCAGTGACAGTTAAGTTTCAGCTGAAATACTGAGGCCAGCCAGTGCTTTTATGGTTGCAATAACCAAGATGTGCCTTGCAAATCAGTGAAGGCAGCCTTGTCTGATGAGGAGGATAGAGGATCATGGAATATCATAGGTTGAAAAAGACCTCTAAGATTATCACATGTAACTGTTTACCCAGCACTGCCAAATTCATCACTAAACCATGTCCCTAAGTGACACATCTACCTGTCTTTAAATACCTCCAGGAATGGTGACTCACCTGCTTCCCTGGGCAGACTGATCCAATGAAACCTGTAACAATCTAAGAATTCAATAACCTGGGGGTGTCTCATAAACTGTGTGAACATGGAAGCAGCAAGCCTCTAGTGTTTGGACAAAGGAACGTAAGGATCAGACTTTTTTCAAGATAAGGTCATGGACTTGGGTCTGGGCCAAATGTACAATACAGTCACGACCCACAGGCTTCCCAAGAGTGCAAACAGAAAAAGGAAATGATCCTACTTTCCCTTTTTGAATAGTAGAAGGCAACACATTGCACTGGACTCATGAGACCAGAAAACATATTGGAAGGATTACTTTTTCCCATTGGAAGCATGAACAGACGTCTCAGATTGTTAACATCACTTACTGCTAATTAGGTAAGGATGAAAAATGGTTTTGCACCAACTTTAGACTGAAATAGCATAGGAACATGTTTGCTGAGTCCTCAGCAATCACTTAGAAATAGAAACAGTGATATCACATTAATCAACCCCTAGGTATGTTGTTTTCTGGCCAAACTAACAAAAGCTCTGTGTTTACTTGACAGATTAGCACACATTCTCATATCAAAAAACATATCAAATCCAAGAGAACCATGCTGAATCTAATTTGTGTTCACCAAGCAATAAAGTTGTCAAGGAAAGTGCCCAAAACTTGACCAAATACCACTATTAATCCAAGACGCACGGTTTTTTTCAGGTGAAATTGAAGAAATACATAAGGAAAATGTAGTATTCCCTTTTAACTTCTTGAAGCTAATGAAGGCTGAGAAAAATCTCTCTCAAAGCCTGTAAATATGTATTAACTTTATTAGCCATAATTAGTGGCCATGAATTTTTTTTCTGTGATGAAAACCCAGATGATTTTCAATAGTTTAGTTTTTTTAAGTTGTTGAAGGCAAAATTTCCAGTGCTGCTTTCTACAAGATTTATGTGATACGGATTCTATAGCAAGTACTGTGTCCCAAGGTACACTAAGTCCCAAGATACACTGATGCAACCTCAATAGATACACTTTAAAAATTGCAATTGCATTGCAGGAACTCCGAAAAGAATTGAGCTATATATCAGAGTATTGTAATATCCAGTTTCAATTAGAATGTATTACAGTCAGGTAAATTTTACATAAGCTTGTAGTTTAATGAGGCAAAGTTATTGGTGTGGTTTTTTTTTTTAATTATATGTTTCCAGTATAGTTTAGAAAAGTTTGGTCAGCTACTACATAGTAACACAAATTCAATCTCAAAAATAAAAATAGGACCAAGAAAAATTTTACTTGGTTTGAAATATTTTGTATAGTTTTAATAGAATTCAGATCTATGCCATTATAACACCCATGTCTTGCCATAACAGCCCTTCTATTAAATAGAATCTATCTGTAGCCACTGTGCTCAGTCAAAACTGAACACAGGACTGGGTTTTGGAATGCAGAGAGAATTGTATTACATGTGCAAAATTCATGTCAACAGAAACTAAGCAGTCACTCCTTAGAAAGACAAATAAACAGTGCTGTATCAGATTTGTGGAGTGACCAATTCTGTCTCATTGTCAAGCACCCACAAATCTGGTGATTATAAGGATTAATGGTACTGGAAGGCTGCACTCTAGAGTATTACTTGTAACACATCTTCTATTTGAGACTATTTACTATAGAAAAATACAGTTCAGTGGTTTAAATGATCTTTACACATACAGCCATTGAGTCTATGTCACGTGGGTGTGAAAAGGTGTGATGGGTCCCTTCTCTGCCAGTTCAGAGATTATGTGAGCTGTTCCCAACCCAGGATTTAAGATCCCATCTGTTTAAAGCAAGGTGTAACAGCTTGCCCACAGCTCTACAGATCTGTTTCAGTCTGTGGTATGCCACGGACTGAAAATGCTGACAGTTTTCCTATTACTGTCTTTCACCCAACATTGTTAGATCAGTTCAAGACTGGTCTGAATATCATGGAATCATGGAATGGTTTGGATTGGCAGGGACCTTAGAGATCCTCTAGTTCCAAGCCCCTTGCCATGGGCAGAGACACATTCTACTAGACCAGGTTGCTCAGAGCTCCATCCAAACTAGCCTTGCAAAGGCCAAGAAATATGTTAGGGTATCATCAGCTCTCAGTTAATCAGTAATAAAATATTTCTCATATTTAAACTATTGAATTGCTTCACTTTTGCCCTGCTTTATAGTCTTTAAAATGTTTAATCTTCTTAAAATTCTTTTCTTATCAGTGGTTTGTTTCTCCTTATCTCCCAACTTGAACAATGCTAGATAGCAAACAGAAATATGCTACTGTACTACGTCTTTTTCTAAAACTTAGGTACAGATCCCGTTTTTCTCATCTTGTCATTATAATTTAATGAATGAAAGAGATAACAAATTTGCACAAAAATAAATGCAGCAAAGACATTTGTTAGCAAATAGCAAAAACTATTTGTTTTCCTGCAAGACTATTTTTTTGAAAGTTACGTTAGATCAGAAAAATGCAATGCTTATCTCTCTAGAGCTTTGGGTCTGACATTTTTTCCATGCTTATATCTCTAACACATTTTCATCTCACACCTGCCCCTGGCATCAGATTACTTCCTGCTCCAGAGACCAGTGAGTGATATCTTCCATGTTCTTATTATGTGATCAGGTGTCAGCTTGCTCGTAACAGCCAGAAAAACAGTGCTGTTGTTACTATATGAACAATAATTTTTACTTATGAGCACTGTCTTGTGTGAAGAAGAGCATGTTCCTACACTTCAAACAAAGCCAGTCACTATCAAAGAGCATAGAAAGTAACAATGAGAATAACAAGAACTGGAGTTATTTCACAGAGCTTTACAGATAATTTTAAATTCTCTTTCTTGCATTTTAAATTCTCCTTCTCCTTAACTTCAACTTCTACAGGTCAGTCCCACGCCTGCTGAATCCAGTCCAAAGTAATATACCACTCCTATTTAAACAATTTTTTTCTATTTCCTTTCCCTTCCCTCAAGAGGCAACTTTCCCTCATTTTACAGCAGAAGTCCTTTTGAGTGCCAACCACAAGTTCACTGATTTGGCTGAAAAATTAGAGGTGCTACCTTGACTGTCTTCACTTTTACTGCATCACATTTTCTTACAGGACCATAGATACAACATCAGATTTGAATTTAACCAATATTCTAAGTTGAAATAAAGGAGGACTTTAGAGTGGAACAACTGCAAATTACAGTCAGTGGAAGACCTCTCCAGCCTGTACCTCTTCAGTTTAGTATTAGATTACAGTAGGATACAGTGAAAAGTTTTATTTTAAGGAAGAGTTGGAAAAAATTTAAGTGTTTACTTATATCTGGATGTTGGTTTCCTGTTGATGGTATACAGTTCCTCACTTTTAGATAGAAGCAGTCTATCTGAACAATGCTCAGAAATTAAATGAGAGACTTTGCCTACTCTCACTCTCACAAAGAAATTTTCTCAGTATAACCTGCTCTCACTCCCTCATTTGATTGCTTGTTTCCTATTTTATCAAGTCTATTGACAAAGTCTATTGGACTGTCTTCTCAGTCCGTGGGTAGAAGTCAGCTTCACAAAGAGTCATGGCCATAGACAGTGCTCTTCTTCTGCAGAAAGTTAGTGACCCTGAAACTCTACAGGCAGATGGCATCCCACTTGTCACTAATCCACTTCTGGCAAAGCCAGCTGCAAAAAGTCACTTGAGTTCACCTGGCCAACTTTGCCAGAAGTGTTTTAAAGAGAAAAGTTCCTTCCTGCTGGCAGAGAAATGAGGGCAGTAACCTTTAGTTGTAGACAGTAGTGACAGGGAACCAGAACTCATAAAATCTTCAGCTGGAAAGGCTAGTGCATGTAAAACTTCTGCATGTGGCTCTGTGCAACCCTGAGCTATGTAAGTGAAGTTCCTTGGCTCTCATCAGTACATCTCCAGTTTAACCTGCAGTCCTTTTAGTTGTATTGTAAAGTAAATAAACCACTTGTGGCTTCTGTAACTGTAGCACTGAATAACAGTGATAACAGCCAGATTAGTCGTAAGAATTATTCATATCATAGTGAGAGGATATCAGTGGGCAAATTTAAAAAACGCCAAAGTTTGTTTTGGATGAAGTTTTTATAAGAACAGACTTTGTTCTGAGATTTCTGGTGTTTTCAGTTTCCGCTTGACCTATTTTTCTTAGCTTGGTCTCTGAAAAGAAGTTACTGAGATTGAGACCTACTAACAGAATAACAGAGACTAAACAACATAGCTTTACTCTTCAGCAGCTGCTGCCATATGATGATAGCACTTATAACCAATAGGAAAGTCTTTGAATAAATCTGTTCCGTAATATATCTAGAAATTGCTAACAAGACTGTAGTTATTTAACATATGCTTTATTTTTAAACAATCCTTCAGATGAAATCGGAGAGGGCTTAAATCTGTAATACAGAGTGTTTTCAAGTCTTGTGCTTCTACATTGAATAAGGTTCATAGAAAATCTTTTATTTGCTTCTCCAAGCCTGTATATGCAGAAAACAAAGATACTTCCTTTACTCAACCAGGCCCTGGACTATTAAATAGACTATTTTGACTAATTTAATTAGATACTATAAAACATATACATTAAAAACTGTCACCTGTCCTCTGTCCTTGTTGCAGAGTATTCAGTAAAATTAGCAATTCTTTTTCTGTAAACTTTGCTGCAAGGTTTCATAAATATGAACACTTTATTTTTTATGTCAGTTCTCCAACTCATCTGTTAGGCAGTCACTTTTTTTCAGGACAGTGATTTAAATTAACTGTATGAAGAGGACACGTGTTCTTGAGCCAAATTCTTAACAATGCGTTACCAAAAAAGTTAATATATCAAAAATTAACTGATGGGGGAATCATGGGGATGTACTTCCCTGGCCTGTATTAGGCAGACTAGGTTTATGTAGCAGTCTTTTCTGACTGAAACTAGAATACAACTCCACATGTCCTTAGAATGAAAAGAGTGAAGATCTATCTCTAACACAAGATTTTGCAATTGTCTTCAATCTCTAACCTTGCTCTAGCAATCAGCCCAATGGAAGGTGGTCAGAGCAGCTCTGATAAAATCAGTTTAAAGCCTGTACTTGCTTATGACAGATGAGGAACAGAAAAAAAAGTCATTTTCCTGATCTAAGGTTTTTGTATTTCCCTTTGTATCAAACCAAAACCAGGGCCTCAATTCAAGAGAGTACCCTTCAAGAAGAGCCTCTAACCATTAACATTCTTTCTTTCTCTCCTCCCACACCCTTGGCTTCCTCTGCAGCCAGCAAGGTTTGAATGACCTGGAAGGCCATGGACATTTTCTGCTGGAGTGGGCCCCAAATTTTGAAATATATTTATGCAGGAGTATCAAACATACAATTCAATAGAGGTCAAATGCTTTGCAAGTTTTATAATTTTTTTTTTTGCATTTCCATATAATTGAAAGAATATGTTAGCTAACTTTACTAAATCACTCATTCTAACATACAGTACTATGTTACAGTATTAAGGCCATCTGTATTTGTATGTATTCCATACCGAGGAATGTCAAGCTCACAGTGTTGCACTCTAATGTATATGCCAGAGTTTAGATCCTATGAATAATCCAGCATGTCTAGGCAACATGTTTCTCCTGAATTATCTCACCACACAGTATCCTTGAAACAATACTATATTGTGTTGTACAATATAGTATATTGTTCTACATCTTTATATGAAAATATATTCTTGAAACATTTTGTTGCTTTCCTTCTTTCCAAATTGCACTTACTTAATAGTTCGTTATACACTTACCACAACCTATCTATTGCTAGGGCAAATATTTACAAAATTGGAGTGCTGAAATGACCCTGTTATGTAGACAGTGCCTTATTTGCAAAGCTCTTAAGTTCTACAGCTGCTACATCAATATTTTTTTCTGTCTTAGTATAATAGGCAATGAACCTCAAGTTATGTGTTAGACATCAGTCTTGCAATGAATCACCCTATGAGGCCTCATGCTACATGCCATTACACCCCATGTCCATAACTTTTTTCATTTAAAATCCATGGGTATGTTACCTGGAGTTTCCTTCAAAAAGTTTTTAGAACTACTTTAACCTAGCACTCTGTCTGTAACTCTGCCTTGGGAAAGAAGTTTTGTGGCAGATCTTATATCAAAGCTGGAAAACTTAAGGATTGCCTTTAAAGAAATTAAAGTAGTGCCTTCCCGTGGGGAGAAATTCAAATGCAAACACAGCTTTGGAGTATTTTTGAAGCAGCTGAGGCATGATATTAAACCCCACCTTTTATGCCAATCCCCCATTTAATTCCCATGTGTGGAGGTCTATTTTGTACAACTACTTTAGTGAATTTTTATTTCAACCTTTTAAGGGATATGTGTGCACCCCACAGGCATTGCTTTATGGCAGGTTCCCAAATCACAGTGGGAAAACGGCCAGGGCTTAAACAATATACATCTACATTTAGGAAGGAAATAAAAAAGGGATCTGTGCAGTAGCATAATCAGATAATATGACTGAAGAACAAGTGGCAAAATCATTGATGGTATCATTTTTTTTAACTTCCTCTTACCTGACTAAATCAGCACCTTGCCATAAGAAAGAAAAATATAGAGCACAGCTCATTACGTTTCTATCCTAGTCCCCTGGATCTGAAGGCAACTGTAATGTTTAGACATACAGAGTTAAAATAAAGGAAGCCTTGTGTGTAGAGCTTTGACACTGACAAAAGCCAGCAAATTCACAGCACATTTGAAGCAAATTAATTCTACCTTTTGTTCAGTGAAAATTTTGATATTCTGCTTCTGGTTTTTGCCTACTTGAATTGTAGGGTTTTTTGTTGTTTCAATAGAGGTTCAGATGCCTAGATCAAGACAAACACAGAATGAAAATATGACCTTTGGCCTAAGGTTTTTATGATCTAAATATGAAAAAAGTAAACCATTAAGAACAAAGAAGATGAACAATGAAACAACAGGGTTAGATATTAGTCATCTTTGTAGACAATTCTCTCAGTGCTTGAGCTGCCAAACTTTTGTAGGTATTGGGATAAAAGAGGAGGGATTTGAGGCAATGAAGGTATATTTTTACACTGTAAATCTCATTTAATGCTGGCTTAATCAGCAAGGAAAAACTTTTTGGAACCTTATACAAAAATGAAAACAATGATCACTTCCTATTAGAGCTTATATATGCCTCATTTAAGTGCCACTTCTCTGACTGGAAAACTCAGTGTTATATATTTTAGATGGAACTGTTCTGTTTAATGATACATTTGAAGGGACAATAAGGCACACAAGGAGAATTGTTTTTGTCTAAGCTTCTGTAAGGTTTTCCAGTAGTTGTCAGCAGCTCTTTGAAGGTCAGTCCAGGTTAAAAGTCATATAGCTCCTTTCAGTGTTCAAAGGAAGGCAAATCCCTGTGCCAGGGCAGAAATTACTTGCTCAGATGTACAATTGACTTATCTCCACCCAAATATTTCAGTGCCTGGAGGTTTACTACAGATGTTCTCTTTTTGTTCATTGAACATTTTGCAGCCAAGGCACTCATTCGGCTGCAGGAAGAAATCATGCGTCTGTGAAAAGGACATGGAGAAAATCAGACTATAGTGAAGAAAAAAATCCTAAACTGAATCATCAGTGTAGCTTGCAGAAGCCAAAAAAAATTTAGTCTGGTGAAGGGATATTTACTGCATACTGGAATCCCATCAGTGACTGGACTACTGATGGATTAACACAGGATTCAATTCTGCTCTTGAACACTTTTCCTGACTTGTAAGAGACTTCTATAGAAATGAAACAGGTAAAAAGATGTTAATAATTATTCCAAGTATTTAGTCTGGTCATGCCAAATTAAATAAAAATGAACATTTTCTAGAATGTGTGCTGGTTTTAAAGATTCTTTCAATAATTTATTCATTGACATTGGAAGTAGGCGATGGGATGACACCCACATGTGTAGCCAGACAGGAAGCATGCACTGATTCTTTCCATTTCAGATATGCTCTACTGATTGCTGAAAAGAAAAAAGGCTTTAAAAATATTGTGAGTCCATTCTTTTTATTGCATTAATCCTTGTGGCTCATATGAAACAATCTCCTGAGTCTCCTAGGATCAAAGACTGGTCTTTCTGTTAATAGCTGCCAGAGGTACAAGGATCAACAGGAGGGCAGCAGCAGCCTTGTCAGCTTCTCACAGGACAATGAACAAAATTATCCTTCCTAGTTGCAAAGGATTATGGAAGATTGGATATATTTTATATCAGAGCTTATTTTGGGGGGGATTTGGTTTGATTTTTTTTTTTTCCATGGGAATGAAACAACACTTTTGATATATCTTTATTTGGATACTTCCACATTTGGATACTTCCTCATGAGGAGAAGTGCAGGGGCAGGCCCTGATGTCCTCTCTGGTGGCCAGTCACAGGATCTGAGGGGAGGGCCCAAGGCTGTGTCAGGAGGGGTTAAGGTTGGGTATTAGATAAAAGTTTTTCCCTCAGAGGGTGCTTGGGCACTGGAACAGGCTCCCCAGAGAAGTGGTCACAGCACCAGCCTGGCAGAGCTCAAGAAGTGTTTGGACAGGGCTCTCGGGCACGTGGTGTGACTCTTGGGGATGGTGCTGTGCAGGGCCAGGAGTTGGACTCGATGATCCTTGTGGGCCCCTTTCAATACAGGATATTCTGTGATTCTACAGATCCGGCTGACACAATGTGCTACGTAATCTGCTTTTTTTCATAACTGGTGTTTGTATTGGCTAGTGTTTTTCCCTCTCTGTGTTACAATTTTTGACATCATGTTGCAGTCTTGGGTAGAAGGGCCAAATGTTCTAGCAGCTAGTTTAACATTGTGTGTCATTGAGATGCAGTGAGGGTTTGGCCAGAAATTGCAGTTCCTAGATTCCCTTCTAATTCTTTCATTGTAAATTCCCAGTGCAGATTAGAAAACAGGGCAGTCCTAACCAGCCAATAACAACATAAAAATTAATTTAAAGAAAAACTGCTTTTTCATACGTGAAAATCAGTGAAACTTCTAAAAGATAAGCTATTTCATTAATTTCACTTATGACTAATCACTCGGTGCTGTATGACAGCACTTTCTAACGTGCCTGTATTCTTCAGTCTATTGCTAGCTCTATGTATTGCACACCTCTTGACTGTTTGACTGCAGTAAAGAACTGCTTTCATTACAAACATATTTATTATTTTCCAAGGTTCTGAGGGAGGATCTAAACTCCTCTTTCAAATTGTTTTCATAGGTATAACACTGTTTTAGAAAGTGGCATCTCCTTAAATTTTATTATTTTTAACTTAGAATTTTATAGAATTGACTGTTTCTAACAAAATCTCCATTAACAACATAAAAATATTAAAATGAAAAAACACTTGCTTTTAACTATAGCCTCCATCCTAAACTGCAGGTTTACTGTTCCAGTCTTGCATTTTCTTTTAGAAGTGTGAAAACTTTTGTATGAGTAGTTTTTCAGTCTCCTGCTCTCCTCCCAGAACAGGCAGCTGGTGCTGGTCCTGCTGCTCCATATAAAAAGGCCATTACACTTCCATGACCTCATTCTAACTTCTTGCTGTTTCTTCCTCTGTGCCTCATGGCTAGGCTAATGTCAAGAACTGAAGCCAAGAACCTCTTAATATTCAGTTGCAACATCCATCCTCTTAGCTTATAGATTTTCTCTCACTCCCAAAAGTTATCCCAAATACACTATTGTTCCAAATTCCATATGCTCCCTTAATTTTGAGCATATGAGTAAAGTCACTGGGTTCAAGTTCTATTACTTATGGCAGTTGAGATGGGTGATTTAATGAAAACCAGCACTGAGGACTCTTTGGACCCTTTTTGCCCAGTTCCAGCCATCCTGGGATCCCAAGGTTCAAGTTTTTCCTCATTCAACATTTTCCAGAAAATAAGGAGAAAATTAGTGTTTTCATAATTTTATGTGTTTGTGCATATGAATGTCAGCACAGATGTCAGTTTCTCATAGTACTGTGCTATTTTTTGTGTTCATTAAACTATAAAGCAAAAAGGTTTTAGTCACTTGATGGAGCTCAAAAGCATATGGAGACAAAGTAAACCTCTTGCAGTGAAGAAAAAAATAGTAATTTATGCTGCAGTAACTTTTGTTTCCAGTAATAATTTAGGGTAAATTGTATTCTGTTTTTCTTTACTTTGTGTTAATTTTCTATGTAAAAAAAAAAAAAAACAAAAAAACTATTTGGAAACAAGTTAAATAAACACATTCATCATCCAGGAGGGTTTCAGCGTTTCTGCTGACACTGGCACAGAGAAGAAAAATGGAAAAATTAAATAAGACTTGACTCTTACCAAAGCAGCACTAAGTAATAAAAGTTTTCTCCAGTGCAGTGTTTGACATATACACAAATCACAGAATCACAGAATAGTCTGAGTCAGAAGGGACCCAGAAGGGTCCTAAGTGAATGGCCCATGCAGGGATTGTACCCATGACCTTGGTGATATCAGCTCCATGTTCTGACCAACTGAGCTGGGAAGGACAATAATGTCATCTGTACATGCTATGGAGAGCACTAATTTCAGCTACAGACACTGATTTTACTGATTTTTATTTTGATAGAAAGAGGACAACTAAGACTTAGTGGAAATAAAAATTTTATTCTCTAATGTTTTGCTTCTTTTCATTTGTATCAAAGTGCTGGATGCAACCGTCCAACCAATTCCTTACCCACCTAACAGTAAACCCATTTAAACCATCTCTCTCCAATATAGAGAGAGAGTTATGGCAGATGAGGCTTCACAGAAGCCCACATAAATGACATCTGTAGACCTTTCATTATCCACCAATGTTGTCACTCTGTTGTAGAAAGCCACTAGGCTGGTCAGGCAGAATTTGCCCTTGGTGAAACCATGCTGCTGTCCCAAATCACCTCTCTTTGTTGCCTGTGCCTTAGCACAGCTCCTGTGTGGATCTGTTCCATGATCTTCCCAGGCACAGAGGTGAGGCTGACAGGTTGGTTGTTCCCAGAGTCCTCCTTCCTACCCTTTCTAAAGATAGGTACAATATTTCCCCACTTCCAGTCACCTTGGACTTCACTTGACTGCCATGACTTTTCAAATATCACTGAGAGTGACTTGGCAACTACATCAGCCAATTCCCTAAGGACTCTGGGATGCATCTCTTTAAGTCTCATAGACTTACATATGTTCAAGTGGGAAGCATTTTTCCCCCACAGTCCTCATCCTGGTTTTCATCCATTTGAGAGGTGTGAGAAGAAAGTTTTCTAATACAACCTTAACTGTAAAATGAACTATATAGTACTTAAGTAGGGACTTAAATTACTGATACAGCCTTAATACAACATAGTTAAAAAACCAATTAATCCCAACTTCTCCAAGGCCCTGTCCTCCTTAGCCTGTTTTTCATAGCACTAGTAGCAACTCATTGATCCCAAATGAGAAAGTCCAAAATGCATTCAAAAATATATTTATGTCAATTCAGAACCCAGTTTGTTATTTCAGTCCGAGTATTTTCTTAATTTTTAGGCTTAAGTGCTAGAAGGGAATATGGAATTAGTAACCTCACAAAGTCTTGCAGGTAAGATGTCTGTAGTTCTTCACTTTGGCTGTTGTGATCATCAAAGGACCCCATTTTATTCAACTCTTCCTGAACTGAGCGCATTCCAAGAAAATATTCTGAGGGTGTTTTCCTCTGCTGTCCTATCCTTATTTCCTTCCTTTTCCCTCTTCAGAACTACTTTCAGGCTACTGGAGCAATTACTGTTTATCATCCTTCCTCCCTTCACAAAGATGCCTTCTCTTCAGTTTGTGTCACAATTTGAAAAAGCTGCATCTTGGCTATGAATATGTTTGTCTGTGTTAAGTTATTTCACTTCTTGTGACTTAAAAATGGGGGACACTAAGAATATGTATAATGACAGTTCTGCATGTGTTATTTGCTTTAGTCTTTCAAGACTGTTTGAATGATTTTAACATGCACTCAGGTAGTGCATTTTCTAACAAATGTAAGACTTGTAAAATCCATTTACATTTCTTGCCATAATTCCAGAACTCTCTCCAGGTTGAGTTTTGGCTCTCAAAGTGTTCTGAGTAGCCAAAGGGTGACTGAGGAAACATATTACAATATTTGAAGTTTGATATTGTGATCCAAGGGAGCAAAATCACATTAAAGTGCTAGTTGAGATAATCTAGCAAAACAACAGGACACTGTTTCACCAGCTTCCTGTTTCAATTACTTGAAGATAAATGGTTCATTATTATAAAGAAAAGTTGCCATTCAGAGCAAAAAGGGATTTTCAAGTTCTTCATCTCTGCCAGGTTTTTTATTGGGCAGTGAATCAAATGTATAATTTAATCCTTACCCACACAGCATTACTGAGAAGAAGCTTGGGGATTTTTTTTTGAAGTTTCAGGTTCAGATAACAGCCAAAAAATTTATGAATCTCCTTAACTATTTCCCCATCTATGTTCCTGTGTTCCCTCACTGAGAAACTGTAGGCAATGCAAATGTGATTCTTTTTATGTGTGTATACTGTTTGTTTTTTAAATGCTTATTAGTAGCTGTTTGTTACTCAAAGGTAAGGCTGATTTTACCCTGTTTTCTTCTCTCTTCTTTTTTACAGCAGGTTTTAATAATGATCCCCTTTAACTGTTTTCAATAATTTCTTCCCACTATTCCCCATATCAAAAGTGGTAACTTCACATTTTCTTTCTTCTGTTACACTTTCAGAAACACTTCTTGCACATGCAGGAGCTGAAGGCACAAATTTTGTGGAAAAAATACTGGGACCTTGCAGGGCCTTTGTCAAGCAGCAGGGAAGGAAAGGGAAGGGGAGAGTGGGGCAGGGTGGGGCAGAGTGGGACAGAAAAGTTTCTTCTCTTGCATTCATAGGTTCATCCTTCATGATTTGCTGTTCATGATGTCTTTCAAGTCGAGCTGATCCCCAAATCTAAACTTCCATTTTTTTACTTCTTACCCTTTGGAACTGTGTTATGAAAAACTGTGTTTCAATTGGTAAAACAACTGACAAAAAGAAATTGGTTTTCTCAAGTTAATTAAACAAATATATACAGTAGAGAAAAATTATCCTTGCCCACAATATCAACTAGAATTACATGCATTTAAAGCAACACAATGTGTGCCTGACAGCTCAGCCAAGGCAATATAAACTATACCAAGTCCACACTTCAGAAAAAAAAAGCTTCTTTCTTTCAAGTTTTTTCTGTGGAAAATGGATTTATAAAATATTTTTGAACTCCTGTGTCAAGGCTGGGGACAGATGAATAGGTCACTTGCCAGACCTTGGCCTAAAGCTAAACCAGCTGAGCAGGATGTGAGAAACTACTGGGCATGACATGAGAAAGCTGCTGTGTGTAAAAATCAACATTTGTGAGGCAATAAAAGAGTTATGATAAAGAATAGATGGATTCTGCAGGTTGTTAAGGGGACTTATGTGAGGTACAGACAAACTTTATGGAGATTTGAAGAGGAATATCAGGGACTTTTCAGGGAGGAGATATGGGGAAAATAAGGGAAATGCCAAATAGATCTCCCAAAACAAGAACCAATGGAGAAAAAAACAATTGGGGTAGATGCTTCTCTAGGAAAGAATGAGTGTGTTAAAAAGGAAAACTCTGGGAGGGGATAATAAGAGAATATAAGGGGTCACAAATCAAATCATAGGGCTATTTGGGGGTCTGTGTTTGACAGCCTTGCATTTTGGAAGAGAGAAATAAACACGGTTTCCACTATGCTCATGTATGACTTGCTTTTGCAGACAGAAGGGAACTGGTGTCATTCCCACATTGGCAAAGATCCACAGCAGCTTTCATCCTCCTGCTCCTGGGTAAAAACTGGAGGTGCTATCTGACATCTTCACCCTTCCACAGCCTCCTTTATCATCACAAACTTCCTCCTAACACTTATGGTTCCTGGAAATTTCTGAAATCATAGCTTTTGAATTGTTATACTTTTCAGTAGGTTCTTTGTAATTACTCTTCCTTCAATCCAGAGATTGCTTATGTCTCTTCCTTGATTAGCTTTGAAGCAAAAAAAAAGGGAGAGGTGAGCCAATGGCTATGACTGTGTAAGGCAAAACTTGAACAATGAGCTCAGTTGCTGCTTTGCCTAGGGTATTTCAAGGTCTATGTTGATTTTGAAATCAAACTGGAAGTCTCTCACTTGGGAGGAATGATATTACCATTTTTCATTGTGTGAAAACAAAACTATTTTTGATAGGAAATTTCATTATGCAACAAATAGCCACAAATGAGGTCAAAATAAGAAGATATACTTAAACCATTTATTTGCCTAGGAAATAACTCATTTTGGCTGTTTGTTTTGCTTGAGAACATTATTGAATACAAGCTACCTACAGATGGGGAGAGTTATGCTCACAAAATGAAGCAAGTTGATGGCTGTCCAGAGTAGAGCCATTTAACATTCTGAGGAGCCATTTCCTACAAGCCTAGTTAAAGTGTAACAGTTTGAATGTAGGATATTTCTGAAAGAACTGCAGATGTTGAAACTAAATTTAAACCTGTTAGAAAACAGCATGAAGTTTTTTCTCCATTCTGTTTCCTCTTGTAGACTAATGGTTTAGAGGAAGGCTATGAGGGCTAATGAACACATGGTGGGACTTTGTATAGGGTATCAAAGCTGGTGGGACCCCCACACATTTACCTCTAACACTGTAACTCAGATCAGAAAAAAAGTATTTGATACTATGTGGTTCGATTGCCATGACCTTAAAACTTGGAACTGCCAATGAAAGTCAGTGAATCAATGAAAGTCACAATTCTGCTGTCTGAAAGAAGTTGGCTTTTAGAACAGCACCTGGAAATGTCAGACTATCAGTGGGAAATGCACATCCCACTAGTCACTGGAAATATGGACTATCACTTGGTTCTCCTCACTGTTAGATTTCGACAGCCCTTCCCACAGCAGGCAGCAGTAGGTGTGGTGAAAGACTGAAGAGTTGTGAATAATAAAACTGAAACGGGTTTGCAAACTTTCTGCATTCAGTGGGGTATACACACAGTTTTCATACAGTATTAGTGTCAGTGTTCTTCTCTGATAGAAGAAAGGTTGGTCCTTATCACATTTGCAGTGTTTTCTAAACTAACAGGTTTGTACCTGCAGGGTCTTAGCACAAGTACTGGCAGTTGAATGGGCCATAATATTGAGGGGTGTTCTCAGGTGTTCACAGGGGTCTGGCTGAGGCTCTTGCTTGTGAGATCAATAGGTTAGTGCTACTTGGGGCTATTACTGGCTAATCCAAAGTAAGGCATGTATCTCTACACAACCTTTCACAAAGCAATCATTTTAGTCACTGTAAGAGATGACTTTGCCTGAATGAAGGTCTAAGACACCTGAAGAGAAAAGAGTTGAGAAACAAATCTCAAATTCTTTCAGGTGAGCCTCCACAAAGAATTACAGAATGGGTCAGGTTGGAAGAGACCACAGTGGGACATCTGGGCCAACCTCCCTGCTCAAGCAAGGTCATCCTAGAGCCAGCCATTGAATATCGTCAGTGAGGGAGACTCTACAACTTCTCTGGGCAACCTGAGAGCAGTGCCTGGTCACCTGCACAGTAAAGTTCTTCCTCGCATTCAGGTGGAACTCCCTGTGCAACAATTTTTGCCCATTGCCTCTTCTCCCACTGCCTGGCACCACTAGGCAGAGCCTGGATCCAGTTTCTTGGCACCCTCCCTTCAGATACTCATAGACATTGATGAGGTAACTTCTCAGTCATCTCTTCTCGAGGCTGAACAGGCCCAGCTCTCACAGCCTTTGCTCATCAGAGAGATACTGCAGCTCCCTAATCATATTTGTTGCCCTCCACTGGACCCCCTCCATGAGCTCCATGTCTCTCTTGAGTTGAGGAGGCCAGAACTGGACAAAATACTCCAGATGTGTCACTGGGAAAGAGTTGTTCCTTCTCTGAAACCTCATCATTCTTTCAAGGGACCTGTTGTTTCCTCTCTCTACCAAACATATATTGCTATATAACCACTATATCCATCATTTATTCTGAATATTTTGTCCCAAAGATGTGACTCAGGGATGGCTTCTTTGAGAAGACTGCAGGACTGAATCCTTGACCCTTACAATTTTTCTTTCTTTCAATTACTTTTTTTTTAATACAATAAATAGTTTTTTATTAGTTTAGACATTATTCTGTGATGTGTTTTCGTGACCTCATATATAAACTTCCTGCTGCCAAAATACAAGTCTTCATTTTAAAACCATTATGTGGTCTCAGAAATTGCCAAAATACATCTCTGTTTTGCTGAGACCTGAGTATCTCTCCAACCCATGCTGCTCTGAAAGCTGTTAAATAAATTCATTATCTGAATCAGTTAAAATTCATGTTGTGTGCTAGAACAAAAAATATTCTGCAAGTATTGGTGGTATATTGTGGAATTGGGTTCCTATCTAGCTCTGGATGGAGGAAATTTGGGTTGGACTCAATGGTCTTGAAAGTCTCTTCTAACCTAGTGATTCTGTAATACACTGTGGCTCTGACAGAGAAGCTTCATCAAGGTACAGGAGTTTTCATAAGAAGCTACTGCATCTGGATGATGTACAGCTGCACAATTCCAAACCCAGTGTTGGAGCTGTTACCATGAAAATGGTGTTAACTGGACTTGCAGTTGACTTCTAACTCCCAGGTGTGATGACCTCTGGGCAAAGGATCTCTCAACAGTGTCTTTCAGTAGATCATGGTCATGCCTTGTATATTGCCTTACATATGCTTGCAAAAAACCTTTCAGTGTTTATGCCATAGGACTGGATTGAGAAAATTTCTGCCTTCACTGTAGGAACTCTGCATAATGCTGGACAGTTTGCATTAGATAGAGTGAGAATAGCATTTTCTTACCTCTCTGGGGTCTTGGCAGAGCAATAAGAACAATTGTGAAATACCAAGAACAGATGGGTACAGATGAAGAACACACTGCTAAAGCAAGTTTTATAATTGACACTGCTCTTGCTGATGGTAAAATCACAGGTTTATTGGCTCCTCCATGATTTCAGCCTAACTTGGGAACTATTTTTCATCCATACTGAGGATTCAGTTACATGCTTTAGGTTTTGACAATTCAAAGTAGCAATACTTGCACCTTGAACATCTCACTCCCAAATCCTGAGTTGGGTGTATTATTTGATTAGAATCTAATTACAAAAAAAAAGTTATTTCTATGTTCACGTGGAAAAACTGCTACAATTGTGTATGCTGTTTTGCATAGGCTTTGGAGAATTTAGTTATGATTCTCACAGCAGCTTAAATTCTGGTTTTTATGTCTATCCCCATAGAGTGTCAACTTCTGTTCCTCAGTTTCAGGTGCACACGTAATGCTAAAACTGCATGAAAATTAATAGTATTAAGCGTTCTGTCTTTTGTTTTGTCTTAAAACCCTGAGCCTTTATTTTCCTTCAGCTATGTATCAGATTTCATTTTCTTAGCAAGATGGCAAAGGAAAAATATTTGATAATTGTGCAAACTTCCTCCCAGAGAACAGAAGTTCATAAGTTATTAGTATTTTAATATTAAACGCTCATTCTGGCACGAAGAGCACTTGTCCTTGATTAATTTTGCTGAGGTATAATGTAGGGTATTCTGCTAAATACAAGTATTTTGTAGAATGCTTGTGGTATAGATTAAAATTCCCATGCTGTCATGTAAACAAACGTTTATTTCTACACAGGCACCATACATTAGGAAAGTGTGCTTTACACTGGAAACCTTCATGTTTCTAACTCCAGCATCAATGAGGAAACATGAGCTGCAAGCAGCAAGCCCAGCTGAATGGACTCCTGAAACTGGCTGCTTTGCACAGATGAGGAAGGAACTAGATTTATGAGTCAAGATAAAAGGACCTTTTTCCCCTCCATTAACATCACTTAATTCAACTGTTCAGCTTTTTTCCCAATCTGTCAGATCAGGTCTGCACATTGTATGTACTCAGATCCCTGCTGATAGCAAGAGAAAGAGCATCTGCTTGCTCAGGAGAAACTTTCAGAACCAAAGGGTGAAATATTAGCCCCTTCCTCCCCCCACCTCATACTCATTCTCCTCTTCCCACACAAACATACATATTATTTCCTGTCATTTATCTTTACTGATTCCTGTTTTCACTCTTCTACACCCTCCTACATTCCTTTTACATACACAAATATATATATATATATATACACACACATGAATTTATTTGAACATATATAAAAACCTGCAGTGGATTGGCTCTTCTCCATATAGCTGACAGGACACTTTCAAAAAGTCCCACTTCCTAACAGATATATTTTCTTTCAGTGGTTATTGGGCTCAAGAGAAAAAAGAAAGCCTAGAATTGAATGTATAACAATATAAGTGATATAAATGTGAATTTCTAAGGTGATGGTTGAATGGAAGAGTGTATACCAAAATTAAATTTCAATTTATAATAGAGAAACCTCTATGGAGCAAAGTACTTACAAAGAGAAATATGAAGCCAAAAACATAAAGGGAAAGAAAGAAAATAACTCAGTTTTTAACAAGTTATTTAAAACTCTTCAAGGGAAAATCTTAATCTTTTTCTCTTGAATAAATAATGCAATATGGCAAGGACACCTGAAAGCTGAAATAGAACTCTAGGTAAGCAGAAAACATATCCTTTACCACGAAAGGTATCCACCCACAGACGGTAGTAGTAACAACCAATAAAATAGAGCTGGGGCTTATAAAACACATAATTTCAGTCACAATTAATTATAAAAGTCGAAACAGAAGAGTTACTTGCAGCCTGGTGAGAAGAATTTTTATTCCTTCTCAAACATATTTGTTGTAAAGACTTCCCACACACTAATTAAATGCAGTATTTTTGTGGCTATTTTCCACACAGGAGTTAATTTTTCTGCAGTCTTGGAAAGAAGCTTTGCTCAGGCCTTTTAGCTCAGCAATAAAAAGAATAAATCACTGCACCAGGTATACCTTCTTTTCCACAGTACTCTGTCACTTTGATGTAATTTTATATTTTCATGTCAGCTGGTTAAAAATCAAAATGGTGTATCAGAGCATTAAACATCTGCTTCAGCTTCCAGAAAAGAATGGTACAAGAAACCTGGAGGTTTCTATTTTGTGTGAGAGAAGCCCAATTAAACAGCAGAGAAAGTCAAGGAGCTTAACTGTGGGAGAGTAGACTGGGGAAGAAAACAGAGCTTGTGACTCTAGAGGTGAGATTTCAACAGTGACAATCAAATCCAAATGACAGTACAAGCCTCTCAAATGGTAAGTGAGAGATTATTATAAAAATATAGATAATAGGCCAATTCCAAAAGCCAGTGTTAATGAATAGGGCAGAATCTTGCAGCCAGTAGAGTCAAGTCTGTTGCAGCTCCATGGCCTCAGTTCCAACACGCAACAAGGCCACACAAAGACAGCACAGCTATACATCCCTTATATGCATTTGCACAGCAAGGTACACAGAGACAGAATCTGAGCTCTCATATAGAAACAAAGGGCATTTACGGCCTCATTCTCCTCCTCTCTCTGTCTGAGTGGGATCAAGGTCTACTAATTTGTCTGTGTGTTTGTACATAAATCCCTCCATCAGCTGGGCTTAGATCCAACCTACTCAGTCACTGCTACTAGTCCTCTCTCCCTACTCATCTTGATGTGTTTCATGCCTGTACATTGAGGCTGAGTCTCTTCCAGGACATATCTGGGAGGGTCTCAGATAGGATGTTGCTTCCTCTGAGGTCTTAATTTGGGTTCCCTGCCTGCTACAATGATGTCCCTATTCTCATCTGGGTTTGTGGAGATGGGCCTGTGATGAAATGTTGGCTCATGTGACTGCATCATCCAGGATAGGGGATTGTTTGAGCTCACAGATGTTATTGTGTGTCTATGCTCCTTTGTGGGTGTGCAGATGCGATTAACATAACTCAAAAATCGAGAATTATTAAATACTACATTGTTTGAAAAAAAAAAAAAAAAAGGAATGTTGAGGTTAGGAGTCCCTTCCCGGGAAGAAGAGGTGTAAAGGAGAGGAACTGAAAAAGCATGTGCTGTGTAATATGATGTTTGTCAGTAAATTAAGGCTATCCCTTTGTAACAATTGATTTCTGGAGCTAAACCCCAAAATGTAATTAAGCACTGCACTCCTGGGAATGTGCAACAGTCCTGTAGTCCCAAGGAAGTCAGTCCAGTCAGCAGTTATAGTATATGCACAGAGTCTACTTAAGAAGGTCTGGATTTTTGCAGACTGATCTTTTGAAGGTGTGTAAATACTCAGAGATTATTTTTTATTGAATCTTACTTGAAGAATTCCAGACCACCATAAAGATTAATTATGTGCTCTGTCTTAATCAGGGTTGTCTATCCTGTTCAGTGTCTTGCAGACTTTCTCATCCCTCTATTTAATTCTTGGTTGTAGCCTTTAATATCTAGAGTTGCTATATTGTAAACTTTTACTTTCAGGACTTTTTTTGAGTGCTTTTGATGGAAAGCCTGTTCATATCTTGATATATGCATCCTACTATGTCTTTCCTTGGGAATTAAAAAATATTAAAATGCAGCTCATTATTATTTTAAACATAGGAAAAAAAATCACCAATTAGCATTGATTTTCAGAAACATGTTTGATTTATTCCTACCTGAAAATTTTAAAGTCTCATTAGGATTAAAGATAGCAAAACATATATAACAAACAAGGATTTTGTTATATTTATTTTAAATACTGATATTGCTTCTTTGGTATTCCATTTCTAATTTGTATAAAATCTATATTTTCATTGTATTTAAATGTTAGAATTTTCTTGCCTCTTCTAGAGCTAGCAGAATGAAGTGTTAGATACCCAGAAATTGAAGCCAGTTATTATAATCTAAATACTTATAGTAGAATAAAAAAGTGCATTAAATTTGCTTTTAATTCAGTCTAAATATTTCCTTAAAATTTTGATGTCAGGAGTACTGTCTGAAGCTGATGCTAGTTCTCTGAATGTTAACAAATATTTGAGTTTTCTCATCAGTAAACAAGTAGTCACAATACAAATTGTCAAACAATGATGATATTTATTCAAATGGACAAAAAATTATTTATTAAAAACTGCAGGAGCAGCCATGTGAAGAACTTCATTTTTCAATGCATTGTGCACAGCAATTTAAGAAATGCCTAATCCTGTAGTTCGTCTCTGACAACATCTTGAGATAGATGATCAAGAGGAGGACACAAAGAAAACCTTCAGTGCAAAACTATAGAATGATTTGCTTATAGGAGGAATGTTTATTAGACCTCATTAGGTCTTATGCACTTTACCATCGAGATTAATATTTTATTTGATCAGACAGGGATTATCTGGAAGGACTGAGAAAGAGAGAGAGGTTGTGACCTCCTTGTGCTCCTGACTAATGCCACAAAGCACAGACTTTGTATTCATATAGATGCAAAAGGTCACGATGGATGATATGCTTCAGCAAAAAGAAGGAATAAGTTGCTTCTGCAATTTAAAAGTTTACTCCAAGAACTGTGGTGCTTCACAGCCATAATTTTATTTGAAGAATTTCCCACTGCAATAAATTATGCTTATAATGCATGTAGTATCATAACACAGATGTATGCCTTCATTAAATGCTACCTGGAATTACAAACAAGAAATGTTCAACCAGCCCATTGATGTTCCAAAAGAGATTTTCCAGAATAATATTTTGTCTCTTTCTGATAGTCCTTATTTTAAGGACATCCAACAGAAACCTAAATTTCTTTAAAAGTAAGACCCTTCACTGAAGAAATTCAACATCAGTTTGGCTGCGAAGAACGTGATCCTCTGAAAGTAATTGTAGTGGCATTTCTGCAGATATTATTACTAAGAAGTATGCTTTCATAACGTGTAGATGCTGCTCAAGCTGCTTGAAAATTCAGCCTAAAAAAAAATAAAAAAAAATAACAACCAAAAAACAGTTAATTTCATTGATTAGAGAGTTTATTTCAGGATCATTTGCTGTGTAAAGTCATCTATCTTAAAAAATTATAGAAGTGGTTCTTCTGTTATTTATAGCTCTCAGGTGAACAAGGCAATGAGAACAAAACAAAGAAGATTAACAATATTCTTAAATTATAAAATGCTTATTTTGAAGCATTCAGGATTCCTAACTAGAGTGCCTTTAATTTGAGAAGACAGATGTTGTGTGAAGGAACATATGGCAGACTTTACTCAAGACTGTGGAATTCTTTATTTTCATTATGTTTTTGTAAGAATCTAAATAATCCTTATGTCTGTGATTTTTTTCTTTTGCTTTTATTTGATAAGAAAATTACATTAATTTTTTTCCACATGCTGAAGGTTAAGTATCGAAAAGAAATTTTAAAAGATAAGATGCTGAACTTCAATTTGCCCAAATATCACTTTTTTTGTGTGTGTACAAAAATAACCCATTTTTTTCCAAGTGCTGAAAAACTCACAGGTTTCCGAATGGACTTTATTTACCTAGTGTTTCAAACATTTTTATTCTGGATTAATGACCAAGAGTTGTTACAATCTGACAGGTGTTAAAACAATGAAATGAATAAACTTGCTTCATACCAGTATTGTATCCACAGCATGAAGATGGCAAAAATTTTAAGTTTCAGGATTCAGTTCAAAAAGGTGTTTGGACTGAATCAGCTCCTTAATACCCCAATAAATATCTTCTTCTTACTTGATCTTTTCCTAAGATGCACAGAACCATATTCCCTTGTCAGAAGGAAACCAAATGGAAGCCAAATTTCTAGCAGTGCAAAACTGCCTATGTCTTACTGTGTCGCCAATGCACATTTTGATCTAAAGAATCCAATCTCATAAAAATTTGAGAAGCAAATGAGTTGAATGAAATATTACTTCACTTGAACTGCTTTCCAGCTGTTATCTAATGTCTGTTAAGGGATTGTTTGTTTTTTTGCTTTAAAGTTTCTATTTATAGATGTGCTTCTGAACATGGCCTAAACAATTTTATCCCTTGAAAGGGCTGAGCAGCTACATTAAATATTCTACTGAGATATAGTAATTAAAGGCTTTATTAATCTGCTTACATTTCTTTCTAGTGCCATGTGAGATGTTGCAGGATGCCATAGTTTCTAGTTAGTGCTTCAGAATAGTATAGATACCCTGCAAATGCTGTACCATATCTAGTAGACTTCACAGAGTTCACAAAATGACAAGGTTGGAAGAGACCTTTAAGATCATTGAGTCCAACCCATGCCCCAACACCTCAACTAAACCATGGCACCGAGTGCCACATCCAATCTTTTTTTAAACACATCCAGGGATGGTAACTCCACCACCTCCCCGGACAGATAATTTCAGAACTTTATCACCCTTTCTGTAAAAAAAACTTTTTTCTAATATCCAACCTATATTTCCCCTGATGCAGTTTGAGACTTATCAAGTTATCTTGGAAAACCTAGAGCTTCTGAGGAATCAGAAGGCACCTACTGTGCAGATTGTGTCATGCCCTGGGAAGTCAGTTCACCCTTAACACGCTTACAGTTCTTTATGTCTACATGGGTTGTAAGGATGTGACTGAATCACACTGTGAGTGTCCAACCTTCCATTATAATCAGATGTCTACCTGATTTTAGTACAAACCACGGTTCATAACATGGGAGTCTGATGTTTACTGATAAGCCATCCATTTGCCAGGTCATAAGCACAGGCCTATCAAATATGACTCAGGAATATAGAAGACGTAAGGACATCCAGGTTGCCAGCAGGCAACAAGGCGGGGTTGCCAAGATGAGAGTAAAAATTTCTTTATATGTGAATGGTTTTTAACTTCTGAGCAGTTTAAGTGGAAAGAAAATACCCACTATGCCATAAAGGATAACAAAGTATCTTCAGTGCAGTTTCAAATATGGAAAAGTATTAGCTAAGGAGAATTTTAATGCTCAATTTTTTTTAGAAGTTCTTGCAACTTCTGTAGAAGAAATTCTTATCAACTGTCTTCTGAAATCCTTCTGTACTTCTGTTCTTATACTAGAAGCCATTTGAAAATAGCTCAGTGGAGTTTGAGAATGGATACTGAAGCACATTACCCAGTCTGATGCTAGGGAGTCACACTGTGCAAAGATATTCTCATTCAGTGGCTGAAGTACAATTTAGTTATCCATGTGACAAAACACTTGCATATGCAAAACTCCATAACACTGATGAAGAAACAAGTTATGGAATATTTATCTGATCACCTGTGTTGTCACAGGTTTTGATTATTAGTCATCACTTCAAAGAGTCTTAGAGTCCTAAAATCATTGTACCATTAATGTTGGAAAAGACCTCAAACTAAATAAATAAAAAAAAAAAGTAGACCCACTTTGCATTATTGAACCGCTTACCTTTGGTCTTAACCAATCAATCCAGCCTGTCCAGATCCCTCATCCTTCTGCAGAGCCTTCCTACCCTCCAGCAGATCAACACCCCTGTCCAGCTTTGAGTCCTCTGCAAAGCTTGCTAAGGGTGCCCTTGATCCTCTGGTCCAGATCATTGAGAAAGATACTAAGCAGGACAGGCTTAGTAATTCACCGCCACGCCCTGGACCCAGCCATCCAGCCAGTCCTGAACCCAGTGAAGAGTGCACCTCGCCAAACTGTGGGCTGCCAGTTTTGGAGAATGTTGAGGGAGACAGTATCAAAGGCTTTACTGAAGTCCAGGTAGACACCATCCACAGCCTTTCCCTCATTCCCTAGGCAGGTCTTCTGGTCATAAAAAAAGATCAGGTTGGTCAGACAGGACCTGCCTTTCCTAAACTCACTCTGGCTAGGCCTGATTCCATGGTTTTACTGTTCATGATGTGTGATTGCATTCAAGATAATCTGTTACATAACCTTCCCAGTATCACGATCAGGATGAGAGGCCTGCAATTCCCTGGACCATCTTTTTGACCCTGGGTGACACACTGGCCAACCTTCAGCCATCTGTGATCTCCATGGTTAATCAGGACTGGTGATAAATGATGGAGAGTGTCTTGATGAGTTCTTCCGCCGGCTCCCTCAGTATGTTTTGGGACATATATCAATAGGAATTTATGAAATTAGTTCAGGAAGTCTAAAGTTTCATAAGGGCTAGGTGAATCCAATGAATGTTCTGTGTATGTGAGTCTGCATCTTGCCCTTTCTAGCACAGAGTGCTGAGTTTGCAATACTTTGTAAATCAGGAAATAAAAACACCTGGTTACAATTTAGCACCATTTTCTTTGGCTGGACTAAAGGGCTAGTCTTGTGATCTTTTATTGCTCTTGAATTCCCTCATTAACTCTTTCAAGCATACTTTTTATTGCATTTTTTAAAATCCATGACAATATAAGATGTCTGATACTATCATTGATTTACAAGAGCAGTCTTTATTGTAAAGGACCAGACACCTAAGCTTTCCCATGACACTATTTTAACTTGTAGTAATATTCCCAGTAAATTAGGTCCAAGCTGTGCAGTGTTCAGCACTGCATCTTAAGGCTACCAAGAGGTCACATACAATGAGGCTGTATGCTTATCTTTGCTCCTGCATGCATTGCTGGGCTTGCAAATTCTTGAAGAGGAAAATCTCCCCTACTATTGCTGTCCTGCTTAGCTGACCAGAAAGTCTAGTCATTGCAGTATCATTTACCAGCATACTATTTCAAACTTAACCTTCCAAACCTAACACCTGCAATATTCTCATAAAAAAGAATGGATATGCACTTCATTTAATTCCCACAGTGCAATATTATAGCTCTGATTCAGAGTAACGCTATGAGAGCTTTGCACTGTGTGGGCAGCTCATTTGAATGGAGCTTGGGCCATCTTGGAAGCTCTGATATTGTTAAAATTTTACACCAGTACATAGGCAGGGCCTGGTCCTCTTTATTATATAGAGTATGAAGGCAGTCCAATGTAATTATTTTCTCACTTAGATTTTAATTGCTTTAAACAAATAAAGTCTCTAAGCTTACATTCTTTGTATGATAATTCCATTTCCCAAACCAGTAATGTACAAGACTGTTGCTATGTGTGGTGGCAGAAAAGGGTGGAGATTCTTAGACTAGCAAAGACTAGGTATGTTCTTATGGTTACAACAAGGTCTTTAATAGAGTCAAGAAATATTGATATGAAGTGGTCCCAAACTGTTGTAGGGAAGTTGTGTTATGTCTGTTGCAGGTTTATACATGTGTAGTTAGAAATGAAGTTGCAGTCTGTCTTTCAAACACACTTTTATGCACATTTTTTACTGATGTTCCAGACTTGATGGTACATCAGTGTCACATCTTCTGTTCTCTCACGTAATTTCTGAATAAATTAAGTACCATTTTATTCAACAATTTAATTTACTATCCTCTGTTTCCCTTCATGTTTCTTCTTTTTAAAAATATCAATATCAGAAATGAAAACAAATTCACGTGAAACCTTTGACATGGCATCATCTGTTGCTCTATGTGTTAGACTTACGAATTTTACTCCAGGATTACATGTAAAGACACAGAGGGAATAAACTAATTAAAACAATAGGTTGTTACTGTGAATTATTCTACTGATTGAAAAGCATTCTAAATTACAGAAGGTATGCTTACATGTCTCTTCACACAGATTCTTAAATTGCAGTAAACAAATGCAATGCATTATTTTTATTATCTTGCTGTCAAGTGCAAGCCTTTTCACTTCTGCACATATATTTGTACTCGTTCATAATTTTTTCTCATGGGTGACAAAAGAATGTGCTTTCCAATGAAAAAACTGGCAACAGTTTATCAACATATACTTAAAATTAAATATTCAGCAGGAATTGAAAGCACATTAAGGCCATCCTACACTTGTTCACTCTCTGGGGAACTCTTCAATTCCATGTTAGTTTGGTGTATGCCTCCATGGAAGTTTCCACTCCCACTTTTGAGTCAATCTTATAATTACTTCAGTATCATTTCAAGGCCTGTGAGCTCCTCATTAAAGAGATGGAGAGTTCTACTACCAGTAATGATCCTCTGAGTGAGTTATCTGCAACATCATTAATGGAAAAAAATGGCTTTATTTTACAGAAATAATTGGAAACATTGGCCACATGTGATAAAGTTGCATTTCATAATTATTTTGCCATATATGATGTATGTCCTTTATTTCTATTATACTTGTGGAGGCACACTTTCCCGTATTTTATGGAGGTAGTTTCAGAGAGCCCCTAATTTCTATTTAATAAATGTTTTTTTCTGAGCCTAATTCATTTTTGTCAATAGGTCACCTATTTAATATTGCTTAACTCTCTGTAATGCTCACTTGATTTTAACAAGTTGAATTTATGCTGGATTTATAAAAAGGTCATAATTCACAGCTATAGTTCCTTTGACAGAACTCCAGAGAAACGATCCCTAATTGTAGAAGTCAGGTCTGTCCACTGCTTTTTCTCCATTGTTCTGCCCAAAACACTGTGATGCCAAATTGTTGAATTTTGTTTCCTCCCATATCCACTAAGAAAATTAGTTCCTTTGTTTTAAAATGTAGTCACTTGGACATAAGCAAACTTTCCCCTTTCTGGCATAAATGCCCATCAAAAAGTTACATCCATATTAAAAGAAGAGTGATTTTCTTTTTATGTATGTACCTGTAATCAGGAATAGAATACATATATTCTCTTTTATGTTGCTTAAGTTTAATTGTTTTGTTGTTTAATGGAGGTATAATCACATTTTAACAAAAGTAACACAGAGGACAAGCAAATAGAGAGCTTGTTTACCAATATTTAAGAAATTTAACAGGAGTCAGAAACCAAGACTTTCTGCTGAACTTCAGTGAGAAGGATCCTTCATTAAGAAAATAATCTTGTGATCCCAAAAACACAAAGGCAACACAGCTGAAGGAACAGGGCAATTAGCTTGGTACTTATCGTTTTGTGTGGCTAGAACATATCCTTTTAAACGAACCTCTGCTTTGATATATAATATTTTTTTCTCACTTAGACTTAATCCGAAAGGGTTATTCTCCAAAATTCTAAAATCTAGCTAAGGTTAAACATACACCCTAAATTACTGCTTACATGATTCTGCTTCCAACTGCAAACATACAGAACCCACATAAAATACTGATGCAAGCAGTCAAGCCCATGGTTTCTTTCAGCTGGGGAGACAAGCATTCACTAGTGCAGGGACACATACTACACTCTCTAAGTTCACAAGCACACACATATTTGCAAGTGTCCTGAGTTCTGGCAGACACCCTCTGTCCTCCTGGTACCCCCACCTGGATATCAAGTCCCCTTACCTGCTCCATATGTCCCCAGACCCTCTTGCCACTCCAGCCTGATGCTCATAAGCAAACACAGAGTACTTGCACACTTGTCTCACAGGTCCCCCTAAATACCTGCATGGACCTCCAGCTACCTGATACCCCAGCTTGGACCCAGGGCTGCCTGGGATCTGGCTGATCAAGCCTGAGATGTGTGTGTGAGATGTGTGTGTGGATAACACACACACACACACCTGAACTGGGGAAGACACGGACCCTCAGCTCCCCCTCTGCCCCTTCAGAGGTGGCACCAGGTACACAGAGTGGTCCTGCTGCCACCACCAGTGCCAAGCCCTCACTCCCTTCACTCATTCTGATCCCTCCCAGGGGCTGTTTTTTGGGACACATGTCATTCCTTCCCCATTGGGTAGAATTTTAAGACCTCACTCATTGATACTGACACCCCCCTCCCCATTCTCACTCCAGCAGCTGACATCACAGAGCAGGGGTACCCACACCCCAGTGTGACTCCAGCTGTCACTCACTCATACATGGATCTCACAGTTTCACAGAACATATAACTACAGGAGAGAAAGTAGCACTACACAGAGAGGTAGTTAGGAAAGAATTTAATAAAAAGATAGAATAGACTGTGCCCTTTTACATGCAACCAGCCCCATTTATTACCCTTTCTGTCTCTTCTCCATCTTTGTCTCTCCATTCTTTTGTCCTGCACATTTCCTCTTCAGTTTCCATATTTCTCCACCCTGTTCCAACATCCTGGATG
This sequence comes from Peucedramus taeniatus, assembly GCA_013400575.1. Taxonomy (NCBI): domain Eukaryota; kingdom Metazoa; phylum Chordata; class Aves; order Passeriformes; family Fringillidae; genus Peucedramus; species Peucedramus taeniatus. The sequence goes on from WBNO01015044.1 coordinate 103,580, forward strand.
CTCAGGCTTACATCCTTATCAGTAGCAAAATCCAGGTTTGCCTGCAGTTCTTGATAGTCCATCAATTAGTGAGTGACAAGGCTTATTTCTTGACTTCATCTCCCTTATGGTTTTCAAGTTTGTGCCTATTTTCTCTATGGCTTCCTGCTTTTTCTTATCACACCATTTGATAAGGTCCTTACCCTCTGTTTGATAAGGTTCTTGATCATACAACCTTAATGAAATAAACATTCCCACATTCCAACACTCATCAGTTGTGACAGTTTTGTTCTCATAATTGCCTCCTTTATCTGATGACCAGGTTTGAAAGCCTTCTCTTCTCCATGCTGAACAGTCCCAGCTCTCTCAGCCTTTCTTCATAGGAGAGATGCTTTTGTCTCTTAATGATATTAGGGGCCCTTCATGGAATTCTCTCTAGTATGTCTACATCTCTCTGGTACTGGGGAACAGAGTCCCAGACCCAGCATTCCAGGTGTGTCCTCATCAGGGCTGAGTAAGGGCGAGAATCACACCCCTTTACCTGGTAACACTCCTCCTGATGCAGCCCAGGACACCACTTGTGTTCAGTGTGGTCCACCAGGACCCTCAGGCTCCCTTTTTTAGAGCTGCTTTCCAGCTGAACAGCTCCCAGCATATCCTGTCCGCAGTTTTTTGCATCACAGCAAAATGAATACTATCAGTGTAAATGGTGAGAATATGTTTGGATGAAAGGATTTCGAAGAAAATAATACTGTGAATTCAGGAAAATTAAACTATTACCTATGCAGAACTAAGGCAGTTTATTAGATTTTAATCCAATCCAAATAAGGATTGATATATTCCAATGACGACTGGTCATACTGATGATTCTGTTAGCATTGGAAATCAGATGTCTGAGAACTGGGTTTTTTTTTTAAACATTTTTTTTTTAATCTTAGTAGCATGGAGAAATTAAGTGGAAATAGCCTCTCTGTGTAAAAAGCCCATTGCAAAAAGAAGGTGATAGCTTTTTTACCAGAATGTGTGGGCCTATTGTTTTAGGCTAGGCAGACAAGCAGATTTACTGTTGCAAAAATGGGTTTCACAATTATTCTTTGGAATACGAACACTATGCCAGCAATTTGGTTTGTGTAGGATTGTGATTTCATATTAGTTCTTGGAAAACAACCTTTCTTCATCAGTGAATGTATTTTCCAGCAACCACTTTCATGATCTGATTATAAATATCCAGAGAAAGGCAAAAGGGTGATCAAATCTAGCTAGTTAAACTCTCATTAAAGGTATACAGAGGAGGTTAGGAGTCTGGCAGTGGTTATATTAAGTGCATGTGTTGCAATAAGAAAAAAAACATTTTTAAGGTTAAAATACATTCCTACTTTGTTAAAAGGGTGATTGTATTTACCACTCACTATGCAACCACTTTGCGAAGCAATGAGCTGCAACACCTGTGAGTAAAAGTGAAGCACATATAGCCCATATTCTCATTATGCACATCCTTAACTGCTTCAAACCTGGTTGAAACATATGCTTCTGCAGCTCTTTCTTTCCCTTGTTTCCTCCTCCTCCACATTCTGGTTTCCAAGAGAAGGTCATCCAGGTGACTGTGCTGGAAGTGAGGCTGAATAAACTCCAGGCCTGCTCCAAGCTGGGTTGCTCTGGTACTAGGACTATGACTAATACCCTGACTTCTACACCATCAAGTAAACCTGGATGCACTAGTGAGCTTATTAGGACAATATCCATCGTGATTTTGAGATCCAGGAATCTTAGATTTTATCTGGTTCTGAAATGTGTTTCTCAAGGCATATCCATTTGGATGGCCATGGCTAAGAGCTGTCTGCAGGGGCTGCAAGGATAGCCCCTGTGAGACCAGGCTGGGGCTACTCTGTGCTGAACACAGGGGTTTTCAGCAGAACCCTGCAGGATGTAGTAGAGCCCATCAGTCAAGTTGGTGGAATATTTGGGAAAAAAATTTAATTAAGAGAGGAAAAAAAACCCACCACATAACCATATGAAAAGCAAGGAGAAAAACATCTGAGAAACAAGCCTGTCAACACAAGGTTGGAGGATGGGAAGAAGGACTTCAGGCATTAATACTGGTATCTCCCCACAGCCTGAGGAAGACACTATAGTAGAGCAGAGGTTCCCCTCCAGCCTGTAAAGAGGACCAGGCTGGAGCAAATATCCACACTACAGGCAGTGAAGGACCCAACACTGAAGGAGGTGAACATTCTTTGAAGTTACTGAAGTCTCTGGAGAATCCCACAATGGAGCAGGATTATCTTGAAGGACAGCAGCCCATGGAGAGGGCCTATAGTGGGGGCCTGAGAGCAGGAGATAAACATGAGTGGAAATGAGTGCCAAAAAGGGACTGTTATGGATAGACCATTACCCCCAATTTCTCACACACACTGCTGTGGAGAGGGGTAGGGAAGAGGTAGAGAAGACATGAATAAAACAATTAAGTTAAGCCTGGGTAGACAGGGTGAGGAAAGATGTTTCTTTAATTTTTATTTTCTTCAGATTAGCTAATCATATTTTAATTTGCAATAAATTAAATTATTATTCTCCAGTTTGAATCTGTTTTGCCTATTACATTCATTGGTTAGTCATTCCCTGGCTCTGTCTTGACCCACAAGCTTTTTTATCCTATTTTCTTCCCAAATCCTGTTGATGGGAGAGCAGCTGTGTGGGCAAAGGGAAGTTAGCCAAGGTCACTCCACCACAGAATACTTCTACCAATACCTTTCTGAAAGTATTTCTTTAGTACTTTTGTACTTCAGTACTGCTTTTAAATAAATATTTCTTTAGCATGTTCTACTGAAAGGTGACCCTGCTCATGGAATTGGGGTTGGAACCAGTTGATCTTTAATATCCCTTCCAACTCAAGCCATTCTATGATTCTGATATGACATTGTAAGCAAAAATTTTCTCCTCTCCCAAATACGGCCTCCTTGACCAGCCAGCCATTTTATTTCTACTGTCTACTTTGTTTTTCTCCCAGGAAAACAAAGTTTTAGTCCTGGTTAAGGACTAAAGGACTTAGTTAGTCCTGGTTTAATTGTTTTTTTTCCTTCCAATATAGCCCCCATTTTTTCCCTCAGGACCTCTGAATCCCAATCCTTAGCATCTTCTCTAGACTGTATAACAAATCTCTGTCCATTTTGCTCTTTTCCATACTGCAGTTATTTCAAACATCTCTCGCTGCTGCTGTGCTCTCACCGCTGTGGACTGCAATTTTGCACAGACTTCCCACTCTCCTGTTCTCAGTGTTTCTCAGTTAATACCTAATCTATCTCTGTACTTCCCTAACTTGAAGTCTCAGTTTTTGAGGTATCCTCCACACTTGTGTTGACTCAGTGCAGTCATGGCTGTAACCCTTGTGCTTTTGAGGTTTGAATTCTGCAGTCTTCTTCCTCCACGTGACAGCTGCAGTCTCAGAAGAGTTATCCAAAATCACTCTTGGCAGAACTTTGCAGAACTGCCATTTTAGGGAGGGCATTGTTTATTCCTTAGTGAGCAGAATCTAGCAGGATTTGAACTGCTTATACAAACTATAATTTTATAAACTATAAATTGCATGGACTGCAATTTTGCAAATGCTCATAACATGTCACCATGTAGCTAGATTTTCAAGCTAATAGCAAACAGATATAAGCACTCCCCTCATTGCCAGAATTATACAGGTTAAAGCCCAGAATCATGATTCTGGCAATTGCAGACCAAATATTTAAAGTCTGGCAAAACTGTAAACAAATGAAAACAAAAGTTGTGTAACACAACCAATAGGGAAACCAAACAGTAGGTGCATTCACCAGCCCTGCTTGTATGAGAACACTTTTAGGGCCAAATTGTCAGCTGGTAGAAATCAAAAAATCAGCAATGAGTGACTAACAGTACCTCTGATTCATAACAGGTGTAGATTTAGCTTGTAAAATAAAACCTGAATTCTATGTTTAGATCCTATGTGAGAAAGCATCCTCTATTGTTGCATTTTAAGGGTATCCACTCCCAAGTAGGGCTTATGGTCTTTGCTGTTCCCTCTAAAAATCTTTGTGCTCAACAGAGATAAGATGAAAATGTGCATATAAAATGTGAAAATAAAAGATAAACTGGTTGAGGGAGAGTCCTTGTAAGGAGAGCATCCATACTAATGCATTCTTTATTATTCAGATTTCAAAGACATTTCTCAAAAATTGTAGATGAATGCCATAAAACTGCCGAGGACAAAAGGCATTTAGATTAGAGATCAAAAGCAGAACTTGATATTTAATATCACGTAAAGACCTATGTAGCTGGGAATTTTCTTCCTGGAAATTAGTTCAGCTTTGCCTTTCTTTTGTTTTGTCCTGTTAAACACTGATTGTTTCCCTGTGAAATCCCCTGCTCACTGATTTTACCTTTCGAACTGTGAGCAGACATTCTGATAATCCCATATTTCATTAGCCTTTCATTAGCAAATTTTCTTCTTTTTTTCGTGCTACTGAGAACTCTATTCTCTTGTGTTAAATATAAGTTGTAACAAAAATGTCATGATCACTGTTCAGAATTGTATTTCTAGAGGACACTTAACCTGGATTTGTACATAGAGAAAAAGATAAAATTATCCATTCTTGTCTCACAGAAAATAGGCATATTTGTATTGAAAAAAAGATTTTTACTACTCCATTTTTGAAAAATTGAAGTGCAAAACATTTATCTCACAAGTTCTTTGTTCTTCTAACAGCCACAAATCAATGTGTTTGAGCTTTTTCTATCATTTTAAGTGCAGCCAAGGCTATCACACAACCCATATTTCCTGGCATAGCCAGGCTCCTGGAGTGCTTGAAAATAATTTTAGACAAAGTCTCACTCCAGTTCATGAAAAATTAAGCATGAGAATTTATGGAAGGGGGAGGATAAAATTATTTATAAGATTTCCAAGATTTTTACTGACTCAAGTCACCAAGATTTTTCCCACTTGCAGTCCTTTTTTCATATTATTCATGGCCTCTCATACACAGAAATGCTCACCAGGACCAGAGTGCCATGAACCCAGTGATCTGGCCAGGATCATTTGTACAAAGAGGTGCCAAAAGACACTGACTGTCCAAGCTTCACCACATCTTTGGGATCTTTCTGATGAACAATGTCAAACCAATTCTGGCTTTAATGGGGCAGTCCTCAAAAAGCTGTGAATTTCAGCCCTTAAAAAGCCTAAAAAAATCTTGATTAATATTGCTGCTTTGCTTTTCTTTGGAATATGTTTGATGTATATGCCACAGTCTCTTTTCTCTGGTGAGCTAACAGGAAAAAAATTGCTGTGTGTGCTATGTTGCAGTCTTGTTGCCATGCTCCTGGAGTATGGAGGCAGAACTTCCACTGATCAGTCATCCATGTCTTATCTGGATGCAGGCCTTTTGGTCTTCAGGTGAGCAACACATTCCTCAATTTTACTGCTGGAAAGATCACCCTGGAAGCAATGACCTGGGGATAGTGTTTTCCATGACAAATGGCAGCCATTTCTTTTAACCCTTTTCTCCTGCTCTAGTGTTTAAACACAAAGGCATTTCTGTTTGTATTTCATTCGTAACAATCTTAGTATTGCCCTTAAAAATTTCCACAACAGAAGAACAGAGTTTCTCTTCTGCAGTGAAAAAACCCATTAGGTGTTAAGATATAAATCTAGTGGTCTACAATATAAGATATAAACCTAGTGATCTATGTAGCATTCCTTGATATATTACTCTGGATGTCTCATAACTTGACATCCCATAGTGCCCTTTGTAATATTGTCAATAAGAATGGACTTGCCAATATTCAGCCCATAATTCTTTTTTCTGTGTTATGCTAATTGTCACCATATTCCAATCAGTGCATTTACCTATTAGAAACCTTCAAACTCATCTGACTCTTTCTATAGATGGCTTCAACTGTCAAACTGGAACTGGAGTAGCAGTTGTTTCCATTCTGCTACTACTGCTCTTCATATGAATTATGAACACAGAAATAAAAGTCCATGACTTGATATCTTAGGT
>WBNO01015045.1:0-34519 GCA_013400575.1 Peucedramus taeniatus
TCGTTTTCTCAAACCAGAACAATCTGGACAAGACTGGGTGGAGGTGTGACAGGTTGTGTGGGAATGTAAGCTGTGAGTGGAGAATGGTCACCCTCATATACCTCCCGTAGACCTCATAGGTTTTTCTACAAAATAAACGCACATCTGGAAACTTAAAATAAAAAATAGCATGGTCTGAAAGGACTGTCATCACAGTTAATGATAATCTGAAGGCAGGTACTTGGGATTATTTCCCAATTTAATACTTGAGTTTTATGTTCCAGAATAGCTTGGTGGTCTTCAGCTGGTTGTTCTGGGTGCCATGCTATCTGCTGAGCCTTGAGAAGCATAGGTTGTCCTATATCAGTGCTGCTGATACCAAACAGATTATAGTATCATGAACCAATTTCATTCCATTGTTCAGCTCTTCATGCTTTAGAAATTTATTATGTGAGTAACAACAACGTTTTTCTGTTTCAGCAGAAGGACTCTCCAGGAAAAAAATAACTTGCTGATATAACTGGTTGGGGAATATTCCGGCACTTTGAAACGAACAATTTGGTATTTGGGTAGACGTAGAAGGTACTTCAGTAAATATAATTCTTAAATAATTGTGTGCATTTGTATCTTTCTTCTTTTAGGGAGACTCCTACCCACTGGCAGCCTCTGCCAGGCACGAAAGCAGCCATGTTGGTCAAAGTGAAGAGTTTGAGGCAGATGCAGAACTTTCCAAACAGTTCTCTTCAGCTGCAGGGTACTCCAAAGTCCAACAGCCCAAAATCTCTTCCCAAACCAGCTATATATGCTCAGCCTCAATCCACATCCCAGAGCCCTGGAGCCACAAAGCAAATGCCTGCTGGAGAAACAAAGCAGCCTATGCAGATCAAAAAGACAGAGAGTGGTGGGTTTTGCCTGGTGATGGTGAATAGTCCTACTTCACAAACACCTCCAAGAAGCCAGATAGGAGCCCCCCAGCCTGCATCCCCCACATATGCCTCTCCTGCACCTATATATGATGAGCCATCTTTAGAGTTGCCAATTTATGACGAGCCACCAGTAGATATGGACACTGAAAGCATTTGTGTGAGTGGGATGTCTCCACCAAGGTCACCAAGCAATAGCTTAAAAAACCAGCTGCAACCAACCAAATTATTGCAGCATCCCAGTATGCAACAACAGCATGCTACAAAGAAGCATGCAAGAAATCCCTCTTCCACTGAATACAGCCCAGCTGGCAGAGAATACATAAAACATATGGTCAGTGTTGAGCAATCTGCCAAATTCTCCCACTCTTCTGCTGCAACAATGGATACCTCCACTAAACTGCCTGGTCAGCTTGCTTCAAAGAACAGCTTCAAGGAGTCTTGGAGGATCTTGGAAGCCAGCGTCCTCAAAAACATGGAACTCCACCACAGTCGGCAAAACAGTCTGCAGACTCAGGAGTACCCAACCGGTATAAGCCATCAGGATTCTGGTTATTCAACTGGCCCTTCTCCAAGTTTGAGAAAAAGGAAAGGAAGGAGGCAAGGAACAGGTCAAACAAGACCTGGCTCTGTGGGCAGCAGCAGTGAGCTCGCAGCTCTGAATGATAAAGTGATCGCTGAGATGCGTGCTGTGGTGGGCAGGTCAGCAGCTTGCAGGGGAAGCAAAGCCAGCTTGAATGCTGAGAGCCTGGAGAACAGTGTTCCAGCAGAGAGCAGCAAGGTCAGGTTTCAGTCTGACCACTTGAAAAAATGCATCAGCCAGAGCTCTAGGGATGATGTCTCAACCAGCAGCAGGTCTCTTTACAGACAAGACCTGGAGATTAGGGAATTCTTTCCCAGCAGTGTGGCTGCTCCACAGGACACAATGAGGCAGAAGAGAACTTTTGAGAAAATAGATTCTTTAGAAAAGAACGTCACCAGCCAGACAAGTTTGGCTTCATCAGGCGCTACACGCCGTTCTTCACAGGTACCTCCCCATCTGTGCCATGTTACTTTTTTTTTTCCTTTGCTAGACTTGCTAGGTTCATCATACGGAGCCTGCTTCTGGGGGGGTTTAATTCCAGGGGTGTGCTGCAGGCAAGACACATCTGTTCCTGCAGAATAGCAAACTGGTTATAAAACTTCACGGCTTTGCTCGTGGAAACCCTGTTTCAGGCCAGTGGCTTGAGAGGAAGGAGAATTGTGGGATGGGGGCTCATGTCCAGCAAAGCCTCAGCACTGTGGGTCGCTCTGCTGTGTTATTTGGGTAAATGTGCTTGCCTGATTATGTTACTGTCACTCATGTCTTTGTGGGTAACCCTTCCCTCATACGAACTTTCTTTACGGGAATGGTCTGCGTTGGTGGGTACGGCATCAAGATTTGCATAGCCACATGACAGCAATTCCTCTTTTTCTCTCTCTCCTTTTTCGAATGGCTCCTCATATGCTATTCTCCCTCCCAATTCCTGAACATGGAATAGCAGTATTTAGAAAACTGGTGTCAGTGGCTCTAGCATCTTGTTGGAAATAGCTACTTTAAAGCCCCATTAGTGTGCCTGCACAAGGGGAGTAGTTTTTCTCTCTAACACAGCACTTCTGCAGGATTATTTTGCCATCTTTTTTCCTACTTGGATTCAAAGGAATGCCCTGCTTCCTGGTTTTAGTTCAGATTTAGGTTTTTTGTAGATAGTTTTATATCTCCTGAAGCTTTTGCCCTTTTTTCTCTTTGCTCACTCTTCCAGTTATTTTGCTCCTATTTTGAAGAACCAGTCTCTGCGTCAGTTTGATGAGGCAGAGCTGATAATCATCCTCCACGCTGAAAAGTGGCTTCTTACTTTTTTCTAGTTTTTCTCCTGTTTGCTGGTACAAAATCTTTCATGAAGAAACATAGGAAAGCTCCTTGACTATTCTAGATTGCTCCAGCAGACCTGTGAGGTGTAACTTTTCTTTGAAAGCCACTCTATCTCCACTCTATCAGATTTATCTGCATGTGTTCTCTTTATTGCCATTTTGGATCAATAAGTGCCTTGCTTTCATCTGAAACCTTTTGGAAAACTGGTATCATGTTTCCACATTTCCGACTTTTCAGGCACAGAGACACATCAGGTTTACATGACTTACATGTTACTATTAATAGTTCAGCAATTTCATTTCATAGCCTCTTTAGATGCGGTAGGAAACTGCTCTCCAGTCTTCTGGCTGTGTTACACCCTGTTTCATTGATAGGGAGAGCTGAAACTTGATTATGCACAAGAGATGGTGGGTTGGGGATAGGCTGTGAATGGCCTTGAAAGTGAAGAAAAATAATTCATATGTGGTAATATGGAGAAGCAGAAGACTAACGGAGATGGATGTTGTGGTAAAGGCAAAAAGAGTCAATAAATAAAAATAAGTATTCACAGAAATACTCAAGAGTCCAAGTAAGGAGGGGAGGAAGTTGCAGAAAATATGGCAGCAAAATCACTGCCTCACCTGAAAATAACATCAAATGGCTTGAGTGAGCAGTGATGTCCTGTGCTGGGCTTGCATGATAGAGAGGATAATCAGGAGATAAGAAAACTCAGTATCAGAGAAGAGTGGGCAGAAGTTCTGGGACAGACTAAGCAGAGGTGGCTGTGAATGAGATGTGAAAGAGGAGCCTCAGGGAGAGCAGAGGAGAGAACCCGGAGCCTCCTGAACCTCAAGATAGTATGAGGAGGTGACTCCTCAGAAGGAACATGCAGAAGGAGCAGGTAGGGTGATAGAAGGAAAATCAGCTCCAGGTGGATAAGGTAGTTTGAAGGAGTCTGAGGATGTTGAGATGGCAGAGAACTGCAAATGGGGATTTTTAGTCAGTGTGTTGAGTGAATTCACAGAGGGTGAGGAGGTAGAGGAGTAATTCAAAGGATAAAAAGAACAAAGTAAAACATCAGGAGAGATTATTGTGCCCCAGGCTGGCATATGAGGGGTGGAATGTGATGTGTGCTAATCCCATCATCTGCATGCAGAGACATGTGAGGTATGAGATGGGAAATGGTTGGACTGCAGAAGCATCTGTCATGAATTCAGTAGTTCCTCTGTGCTAAGAAGGAAACACTTGACTTGCTCTAAACATCTAAGAACTAATGTGTATTTCAGGATTAACTGTAGATCAGTGTCCCACCCTCCTCCTAGGCTCCTGGAGCTCCATTGGAACTGGAAGAGTGAGGAGTGCAGAGTTCCTTGGTGTGTGCCTGGTGCCACAGAGCTGTGCTGCTGCTCTGGAAATCAGCTCACCTCCTGCCTGTCCCTGTAAACTTAGCGACAGCTGGGACACTCAGCCCTGTTGCTCCATGTCCCAGCACTTCCCTCAGGGACAACATTAGTGTGTGGCTGTGCCAGCCAGGCTCTTTCAGAACTACAAGTGTCATCCACCAATTCTACGTCTACCAAGTCATGTTTATACAGATTCACCACTGTGCAGCTTCTGGCAGCCTCATGTCTTATTGTGGGACAATTTTCCTAGCTGGGTAAGGAGTCACCTAAGCTGCTTTTAACACGTATCTTCTTCTTTGCAGCCTGAGACCATAGAGCTGGAGCCCAAGCAGGAGGGTGGCAGCCAGCGTGGTGGCTGTGTGGGATGCCATTTCCCTTACAACACCCTACGGAAGCCCATCTCTCAGAGCAGCATGGCGGATTGGGCTTCCAAAAACCTGAACATGCACACACAAGGCATCTTCCGACGAAGGATCTCCATCTCCAACATGCTGTCCTGGAATGGTGGCTCCATTAAAAAGCCAATGCTCATCACTAGCAACCGGACCATCAAAAAAGAGGCATGTGAGATGTTCAAACTGGTGCAGAGCTACATGGGAGATCGTCAGACTCGCATGGACCGCAATCACGTGGCATTAGTCACAGTCACCAAGTGCTGGAGCATGCAAGGGTTGCGGGATGAGCTGTATATACAGCTGATCCGACAGACAACAGATAACATGTGCTACCGAAGCCTGGCATGGGGCTGGGAACTAATGGCCATCAGTCTGGCCTTTTTCTCCCCATCACCCAAATTTCAGTCTTACCTGGAAGGTTACATTTACCGCCACCTTGACAGTGATGAAAAAAGTAAGTACCTCATGTACCTCCTCTGTATGCAGCACCATCTTGGTGGGTTGTGTTACATAGTCAGGGTTGTCTGGGTTTTGAAAGTACGGGTAGTCCCCAGCTAGTGGGGGCTGTGGGCTCCGTCACTGAGAGCACAGTGTGTTGTCCAAGTTCACCTTTCATTGGTAGGATGAAGCTGCCACCAGCTTATGTCTGGCAAAGAAATGTGAGCCCCAGACTGTGCTCACCTCACCCGTCAGCACTGAAATGAGCTGATGTCAACCCTCCAAAGGCAGAGCTTTTCTGGGTTCTCTGATGACATAATTTACTTTTAAGTTCCTTGAAGCTGGCAAAAAAAAAAGGATTGTTAGTATCTGACTTTTTAAGGAAGCCATTGCAGACACTGAGAACAGACCTTGGCTGTTTGGGGATCCTGAAGAACGCAGGCTTTTAGTAGGAAGAGATGCAATTTATTTGTCTTTTTGAAGTTTGGCGACCAGCCCAGCTTATATTCCATTATTACCCCAATTTTAAATTGCCATAGTATCCGGGGAACGTGGGGCGGGGGGGGGGGGGGGAAGAAAAGAAAAAACCTAAGTACCAGCCTGGAGAGTATTAACTGGTATTTTTTGGCTTATTTCCCACTGTTTCAGCCGCACTCACTGTGTCTTGTCCAATCTCAGACCAGAAACCAGACACCTATTTTCGCCTTGATCTCTGGGGACTTCAGGCTGTGTTTGAAGCCCCCCCAGGTCTCCAGGGTGGCTACATGAGTTCTGCCTCAGCTCCCATCTGACCCTGCTCACGAGCATGGTGGCAGAGGTTGGACCATGGGGCAAGTGCTACACTGGCAATATTTTTCTTCTTTTTTTATGATTATAGCCTTAATGTGGGATTTCTTCACTGATCTGCCAGGTGTGCAGCACTAGTTTGGGTTTTATAAAGATTTTCAGCCCTTGTCATTTCTGTCCAAAATCATTCCCTCCAGCTGTGCTTTGCCCAGAATGCAGGCAGCAAGGAGGAGTACTCTGAGATACTGAGAAGATGGCTTTTTTGCTGGTATTTAGGCAGCAAGTTTATTTAGGTATGAACTTTTCAACTGTTTGGCCATTTGGAGAAGATGAGTGATGTTCTGAGCCACTCATTCAGGTTCATTGGGAGCTGGCTGTGGTGCAGGACCTTTCCCCAGACAAAACTTCTTGTACTGGAGTCAGGCTGGCTGCCTTATCTAAGGGCAGTTCTGTATTTTGGTATTTTAGTATATACCACATTATTAATCCAGACCCTCTTCTGAATTTTCAGTTGCCCAGCACATCAAGGAGCTTGTGGATCTGAAAAACAAGAAGATCACAAAATCCAGAAAAAAGAGGAAACAAAACACAGAGGATGAAGGTAGGGAGAGGCACAGGGAGCCAAGAGAGAGGTCTGCACTGACTTCAGGCAGGCAGCAATGCTGAGCTCTGCTGAAAATCATACCATTTCTTTAAGTACAGAGACTTGGATTTGGGGAAATTTATCTGGTGGTAGGCTGGTGTGCAAGGTTAGACCAGAGCATGGATCAGCAGTGTGAGTGACAGCTGGGCTGCATTTGGGATGAGGGTGGGGGGCCCTTTCAGTCACAACTGTGCAAGTTGTGTGAGGGATTTTGAGTTGGATGCAGACCTGGGGCTGTAATTCCACTGATCTGTGCATGCCACATTTCCGGAAGCATATTCTGGTGCTAGAAGCCACATGAGCCAGTGTGTTGAAAAGAACCTGTCTCAGTTGTATTAGTGGACTTTGTAAGTCACTGCCTGACCCAAGGCTCTTCCTGGAGGGTGCTGGTACCTGGTGAAGGACACTGCCTTTTTCTCTCCAAAACTGGCTTCCCTTGCCCACACTTTCTGAGCTCTGAAGCCTGGGGCTTGCCCTGTCATCTCTGTGGAATGAGCAAGAGCTCACGCATTCCTCCGGCTTTCATTTAGTTGCTGGCTGCAGGATAACACTTCATCTGGCTAAAGTCTTACTAGACAAAGTCCATTCAATATTTCTTATATTGCTTTCAGGAAACTTCATTTAGCCCTGTGAATTCCTCTCAGGCAGCAGTTTGTATCAAGTGGCTTCAGTGGTTTTTATCTGTGAGAGTTGGAGTCCAGCTTCCTGCATTCCTGAGTCCTCCCTGACACCAGCAGACAGCTGCTGCCTATGATGGCTTCCCTGTGTCATTGCTGTGTTACCCTGTTTCATGAGGCAACTGCAAGTCAGGGGAAGGGCTGAAGACAGCCCTGGGTTGAAGCTCCTGCACTAACAGTGTTCGTTGTTTCTCTGGTGGGATTTGGAGCAGAGACCTGCAGTTGCAAAGAAGGATTCTATTTCTGGTAGGGATATGTGGTTTTTCTTTCCTGTTCAGGCCCAGGAGAGTTCAGGCCATTCTGAGTCTTTAAAAATTCATTTTTCTTGTGCTCAGAGGGACTACGACATCTTTATGAGACAGCTCCATGGAGATTGTTCTGTTCAGCAGGGCGTGCTGCCTGTGGGCTGTTCTGTGCAATTACATGTCTAAGTTGAGTATGCTGGAGATGTGCTTAGGAAAACAGATTTAATTTTTACCTAAAAACAAATGTTAAATTTAAAATTAAAAAAAAATACGATCAAAACCAAACATCAGCAGTTAGACTCTTTGTAGGTCCCTTCCAACTCAGGATTTTTTATGTTGCCTCTGATACATATTTTTTATATATATGAAATGTTATGAAAAAGGCATGCCAGGATAACTTTATAAAGTTTCCAGAAGGAAGCACTTGAAATACAGATGTGTCTGTGTGGCCTCTGCTGGGGCTCTGGTGACAGGTCACACACACTGTTACCTTTGATAGAATTGCAGAATCAGTAAGGTTGGAAAAATCCTCTAAAGTAATTGAGTCCAACTGTTCCCACAGCACTCTCAAGGCCACCATCAAATCATGTCCCCAGGTGCCACATCCATACATTTTCTTAATAATTCCAGGGATGGAGGTTCCACCACTGCCATGGGCAGCCTGTGTTTCAATGCCTAATTACTCTTGCAATGAAGGAATTTTCTCTTATATCCAATCTAAATGTGCCCTGGCACGGCTTGAGGCTGTTTACTCTTGTCTGTCTTTCTGGTCCAAGAGGCTGCTCTGGCAGGGACCAGGCTATGAGCTGTTCTGCAGGGGTTCAGTGGAGGAGGCAGCAGGGCTGGCAGCTCGCTCAAAACAGCTTTTTTGCAGTGACTGAAACTCTGAGGACTTTTCCTGGAGACTGACCTCAGAATTGCACCTGAAGTAAGGGGAAATCTTACAGGAACATGCCAGGTTCTCTCTGCTGCTGGCTAGAAAGGTCAGGTTTTTCCCTGGAACACCTACTTCTGTTTGACCGGCCCTGCTTTCCAGATGTGCGAGGGGTGCGTAGGATGCACCTCAAGCTGCAAGGCTGTTGTGAGAAGTTTCTTAGTGGGTCTGAAATACTAAAATGCTTATGGATGCTGTAGTATCCGTTTAGCAGAGAAATCCATAAGGAAATCAAATGTACTGACTTCAGTCAGAACTGAATAGAAGATAAGTAGGCATCTATGTAAATCTTTCAGTGAAAAGTTGAGTTGAAGCAGTCATTCCCCACATATGCGCACGTACTCCTTTCAGTCCAGAAGCTCATAAGTGAGTAAACATTTACCATCTGACATATACCCAAAGAAAGAATTCTGAAGTTTCCCACACTTAACCTCTGCAGTATTCATCTTCTAGCTTAATTCTCTGTGAGTAAATTAAATACAAATGTTGTGCAATGTCTTTTCATGCATGAATAACCTGTTGGCAGGCAGAAGAATAATGGGTAGGAATAAATGCTGTGTTTTCAGAAGGAGGATTGTCTGCTGATCCCACAGGAATGTAAGCTGGTCTTTGGGTTCATACAAGGAGACAAATCATGAGCTGACAGCTCAGTGTTGATAGAAAATTATTCACGACTATAAAAATGAGGGGTGCAGAGGGATCTGGCAAGAGTGACGACTGGAGTGATCAAGCAGCAGAGAATATTGTGTCACCAAAAGCAAAGTTTTTTACATGGGGGAAAGGTCCCTGACTGCAAGTGCAGGGGGAGGCCCCAGTTGAGCCTTTTTCAGAAGGGAAAGATATTTTCCAGCTTGTATATGAATTTCCAGAAACACATACATGTTGCTGGGAAGTGGTCAGAAACCAAAAGAGGGATCAGGAGCTTGCAGGGAAGGGACAGAGAGCAAAGCAGCACTTGGCTGTAGTTGTGCTGTGCCCACTCTGTATGTCCTGTCCAGGTTCCCTCCACGGCTGATGAGTGAGGCAGGGAAGGTGACATGTGAGCTGGACGTCGAGGAGGGAAGAGGGGAGACGGTCAATGGGATGAAAGAAACTTAAGATTATCTAGGGAAAGCAAGAAAATTTCTCAACTGTGTGCCATAGCAGAACTGAAAGCTACCTGTTTTTGGTGTTGGGCACAGGCTCAGGAATGGTCTGTCCTGAAGCACAGAATGAAAGCCCAAAGGGCCAGTACAGCAGGTGGTGTGCAGGTTGTGTTGCAGCGGGTGTTGTTCAGAATGCCGCCACGTTCCCAAAGAAGCATCTTGAAAAAGACACCTCGAGGGCACAGGCACATCTGTGCTCACGCCAGGTGATTTCAGCCCTTCTGTGATCCAGATGACGCAGATGGAGAGACAGGGTTTTTATGTGGGGTTCCAAGGAGAGCCTTTATTGAGCTTCTTCCTCAAAGGGATCCAGGGACAAAGAGCCACTCAGGCAAGGAAAGCAGGGTTTTATATAGGGATCTTGAGGGGCAGGGCAGAACACCAGGGCCAATGGGATGAGGGCACAGGGGTGGAGCAAGGGGAAAGGGCCAATGGGATATGTTGAATCTGCATGTCACAGCAAGGCATGCTGGGAGAAGCCTTGTTCCTCGCCTTAACAAGGGTGGTTATGGCTTGAGGGGTTTTCTGTCCAGGTGAGGCTCGTGGGTTCTTTCCCTGTTGGCCCACCGGCCTCCACAACTCTCCGTTTTAAAAAGGCTTCTCCGATGGCTTTTTTACAACAATGTAAAAAACATGAAAACATTAGCAAAACATGAAAATATGACAATAAAAATCCACAAAACATTTTTAACTAAAGCAAGCCCCCAACCCTTGAGTCCCCACAAAATATTCATTAATTCTGTCTGTGATTTTTTCTGTTTGGCTCTGTTGGACTTGTTCCTTCAGCACCTGGGGTCCTGCAGGCCTGTGGTAAAGGGTTTAGGGAAGAGGTTGGAGGTAAGTAGGGGTTGAGGAAGGGAGGAAGGGACTGAAGTGTGAAGGTAAGTATTGAGGTAAGTGGTTTTGGGGTGAAAAAGGGGAAGATGGGGAGGGGTAGCTTTGTTTGGTTGTTTCTTTGCAACTCAGAGGCAGCCATATGTATGAATTAGAGTCTGGTTCAGAATTCTGTCTTGTCTGTGAGCTAGTGACAGGACGGTTGACTTGGTGTTGTAGTTGATGATGCCATCTTCATCTCCAGGTGGTATTCCTCTGGTCTTCTGGTAGACCTGTATTTGTCTCAGTAGTTGTTACCATCCATGGGGGCGGTGCGGTGTGAGGTTGCACTGGTCCCTGATCTCGGTGCTTCTCCCCCGGGCAGCGGCAGTGTGGCAGCCCCACAACCACTGAGCTGTGTCGCAACCAGACTTTCCCGGTCTTGGTGTCGCAGCTGCTGTCTGGGGGCTTTCTAAGGTGGCGGCTTGGTGCAGGTGGACCTGCCAGGGTCGAACGGAAAGCTACAGCACTGTGCTGTCTCAGCAGCAGCAGCAGTGATAGGTGTCATTTCTGGTGTGTGTTGTGTCCCTAGTGGGTGTAGCACAGCATGGCGGAGCAGCAGCAAACCCCGCTCCCCGGCCAGGCAGTGTCCCAAAGGGGCAAGGCATCTTATAGCCACTGGGCATGGTCTCACAGCGGCTGGGTGTGACCCCAGGGGTCTCAGCGAGGGCAGCAGAGTCCAGAGAAGCAGCAGAACACCCACTCAATGCGGCTGGGTAACATGGTGTCTCTCCTCCACCTGCTTTCGCAGTGGCGCGCTCCACTGACAACACATGCTGGCAGGGGCTACTCCCCCAGTTCCGCGCAGCAGCAGGGTGGCACGCTGTCCCCGCCTGGGGTGACAGCACAGCTCCAGATGACTGGGGTACATTCTGCTGAGGAGGCGTCCCTACAGGGGATGGGGTTCCAGGAGTTGGATGATGTTGTCCTTCTCTCCTGTTTATACACATCTGGGAAGGCCAAGATTTTTTTCGCCAGTTCCGAATCCCCCTCCCGAGTGGCTTCCCTTTGTGTTTGGGCCCAGCGGTCCTCAGACTCGGGACCAGAATCTGAGTTTGATTGCCATTTCCATGCTCTGAGGAGGATGGAGGGCACTTCATGATTGCACAGGGCTTTTTCAGGCAACCAGAATCTGCCAGTTGGTGAGTGGCAGTGGAAGCCAGTATGGCCTCCTTTTGGTTGCCGTGATTGCCACTTCTGGTTCTGATGTTCTGGGAACCGGAAGGGGGGTGACCAGTGGGGGAGGAGCCAAGAATGGAAAGGGTGGAGGAAGAGATGGGGTCTACAATGGGGAGGGGATTCCCCATGGAAGGGGGGAGTCCTGGCGCAGTTACACCCATTGATGTAGGGGGAAGGGGGAAGCCGAGTGTGATGATGGGCGCAGAAAAGAGCAGAGGAGAGGAGGTCGCCATTTTGGGGTGTAAGGGCGGGAAAACTTGGAAACGGAGGCAACAAAATGGCAGGACTGGCCACATTGCCAGCGCCATTTTGTGGGGAGTCAGCAGGAGGTGGAACTGGGTGAAGGAGCATAGGGTGGAAGATGAGGGGAAGGTCCAGGTCAGCAGGCACCTTACTGTCCTGAGGAGAGGAGAGAGGGGATCAGGAGGCATCAGGGGATCGATAGCAACCCTGTGCTGAGTAGCAGCAGCTGAGTAGCAACAACCGCCTGCCAATCGCCCCTCAGGTGGGGGAGAGGGTTGGGCACATGGGGAGAGGAAGGAGAAGGGGTTTTTAACTGGGAACCCAAAACTTTTCCTGAATCGTTCCCCATTTTTTTCATTGGCTTAACAATAATGCGAAACAAAGGGTAAAATTTCCTAAAACTAATGAGAAAGAACAAAGTTACAGTTAAGGTTATAAATCTCTTAAGATTCCACTTAGAAAACCCAAATTTCCCCACTGCAAGGGCGCCCACAACTTGGAAATAGACGTCTCCTTGAGGAGGGCTCAGCTTAGGGTAATTAAGATTGTTGCCCATCTTCAAACTTCACTCCCACACCCAGCAGAAAAAGGGAAACAGAAAAGCAGAAGACCCTAATATACATATAAATTACCATTGCTCTTTGGATCAATGCCCAGTTGGGTCAACAAAAGTCTGCTGGGTGGGTGGTCAGCCCGTCAACCGGCCTCCGGTACTCAGGCACTTCTTCTGCTTCTTCAGTCTTTGGAGGGTCCCGATCGTCCTTTGGATACCCCCCACTAAAACATGAGGGTTCTCCTTGGGGAAGTGGCTGTGCCAACAGTGACTTTTGTCCTGCAAGAGGCTGCAGGAGACGCTTCTTCGAGGACTTCTTTGCAGAGGCCGCACGTTGGGCGTCACTTGTCTTGGTGAGCGTTGTTCAGAATGCCGCCACGTTCCCAAAGAAGCATCTTGAAAAAGACCCCTTGAGGGCACAGGCACATCTGTGCTCATGCCAGGTGATTTCAGCCCTTCTGTGATCCAGATGACAGATCTGGATCACAGAAGATGGATGAGGGCACAGGGGATGGAGCAGGGGAAAGGGCCAATGGGATACATTGAATCTGCATGTCACAGCAAGGCATGCTGGGAGAAGTCTTTTTCCTCACCCAAACAACAGTGATTATGGGGTTTTCTGTCCAGGTGAGGCTCGTAGGTTCTTTCCCTGTTGGCCCACCAGCCTCCACAGTTTAGCGCATAAAGAGATTTAGAAAGAAATGGGACAAATACAAAGAAGGGAGGTCCTTCTCTTGATGGTTAATGGTCCAGGTACAACACTGCCTTAGAGTATTGCCCACCTGCTGTTAGCTAGGAGTTTTTTGAAGGGGGATACTCATTTTTAAGACAAACTGTATCTATTTCTTATCTTGGTGACAGGTGCAGACTGCTGATGAACATGGCATTTCCCATATAGGGAATGGTGATTGGGATGCATTGTTGGGATGTAGAAGGAAGCACTGGTGGTGTGAGAAAGAGGAGCTAAAGCAGTGCTGTAAAATGGGGGATCCTGGGCAGATCTAAGCCAGGAGAGCAGCACTGCTGGTGCCAAGCCCAGCTTACCTGCTCAGGAGCACCTACCCCTATGCTAAAGAGTGCAGTAAGATGGGATCCTGGTCTGAGAACTTGCTCCGGCTGTTCCAGGCTGAGATCCAGGAGGCCGTGGTAGATCAGAGGAATATCCAGACAACAGCTTCTCTAGTGCTAAAGTACATATCCCATGGCCAGATCCTAAATCCACACTGTTTGGTGCATTTTTAGGACTTTTTTTTTGCTGGAAAGCATTTAAGTCTGTTCCAGAAGGTATGTTCCTGCACATGTCCTATCTGGATTTTAACTTTTTCTAAAAGGAGATGTTGTTAAAGATGCTGTCGACATGTGTTTCTAGGCTGGCATATGGAGAAATATTTTCCTTTTAAAACTATTTGTCACTGTGTAGGCTGTTAGTAGTCATCTGTTCCTGAGCTCCTGAGGCTACCGTGATATCATAGGGAATAATAGATCTTTTTGGATTTCTCAGATTCATTATGTGCTCACAGAAGTGGAATTGTCTTCAGGATTAGCCCTTTCCAGATAGTGCAGATGAAGCTGCCCAGCCCTGCACCAAGAGGTAGGATCTGGGCTGTGGAAGGAGTACCTGGCCCACATGTTTGGTGTTGCCTCATTTCTCTTTACAGAGAAAAGCAAGGCACAGCTTTTTCCCATAGATTACTGAGAAGCAGAGAAAAGAACGATCAAAACAATTCTTATCTCATTTGCTGCTCCTGTGTTTGTGCCCATGTGGAATGTGTTCTGGAGATTTTTTACCTGAAGTGAGTCCTTGGTTGGATTCCTGTGTGAGTTGTTTGGACTGATTGGCCCAATTAGGGCCAAACTGTGCCGGGACTCTGGAAAGAGTCACTGGTTTTCATTATTATCTCTTTAGTATTCTTTAGTATCTCTATCTCTTTAATATAGTATAGTATTAATGTAATATAATATAACTTAATAAAGCAATTCTTCAGCCTTCTGAATCAATGGAGTCAGATGCCAATCATTCATCACGTTGGGGTGCCCGTTTTAATACAATAGTTTGGAAATGTTGGCGTGCGTGATGAGCTCAGTGCTGGGAGTCAGTCTCTAGCTGAGCGTTTTGAAAGCAGCAGATGATTGGGACAGGTTGCTGGTTTGGAAAAACTGAGGCTAAAGCTAAATTCTACTCTTCTCCCTCATGTTCCTTCCTGCAGCTCAGAGTGTGCCTCCTGGCCTCTCCATGCCTCTCTTTCCATTGTTGCCAATCCCACTCTGCACATGCCCTGGCGCCAGGAGCACTTGAGTAGGGGCAGATGACTTCTACTCTAGAGCGGGGAGGCTGCATGGGAGCCATTGGTCTGTGCCCTCCAGGGTGAGTGCTGCTCACCCTGTTCCTGAGGGCTCCTGCCTCTTTTTTGGCCATTCAGGTCTATGGACAGTAACTCTTCCATCCCCTTGTGCATGCAGCAAGTTTATTTTTCAGTTACTTAAATTTGGTCAGCTTCACATGTGTCTAGGGCAACATTATGATGCTTGTATCCCCAGTCGTCTCTTCTGTTTATGCTGGATGTTATATTCTGTGCCTTCAAGACTGGCTTGGACAGTAAAGGCGGAGAGTAGAAGAAGCATGGAGTTTCGTTGTCAGCTGCACTCTCCCCCACAATCTACTGGAACACAGAACTCCACTGTTGTTGTCTGGGCACGGATGGGGCAGAACCCCGCGCTTTTTGCTTTTTAGTTAGTTAGTTAGTTTAGCTAGCTGAGGCAGTCTGAGCTTTCCCCGGACTGTTTTTCTTTCCCTTTTCTTGGAACCGTTTGAACCTGCTCCGGACTGCGACCCGGAGAAACACCGAGAGCCTGTACTTTGTAGCCTGCTGGGGCCTACTCTGCAGCCTTTCCCAGTGCCAGAAGGACTGATAACAGAGCGACCGTCCACCAGAGAGACTTTCTGAATTTGTCATCTCTTCAGAGTGGCAAATGAGTTTTGTCATCCGGTATTGTTCATTTTGTGTGCTGGGGAATGCTTTGCCTATTAAATAAACAGGTTTCTTTCCACTTCTCTCCAAGGAAATCCTTCCCGAACCAGTTGGGGGGAGGGGCTGTGTGGGTTTGCTTTCTGGAGGGGCCCCTTTTGGAGGTTTTCTCCCAAATGACCCCAGCAGGCCTCATTGGATCAGAGGCTGCTGCATGGTTGTCATGGGAGCAGGAGGCCTTGCTGCAGAAAGTGCTGGATGTAGGTTTTAGGCTTTTTCTGGGACTGGGGAGCTTCCTGGGAAAGTACAAAATAGGCTTCAAGCAAATGTGTCTGACTGCTGCCCATGCATCAGCCATGTAGAATCTGCAAGACACCAGTTTCTTTTGCAAACATGGTTGAGCTTTTAGGGTGATTATATGTTTCATGGTGTAAATACAGTGTGAAAAAATATTTCTTATTATTAGTTTTGAATGTGCTGTCTCCTGCAAAATTGCTGGGATGCAGAGACACAGTCCAGCTTCTTCCCCTTCCCCTCTGAGAAGGGTGACACCTCTCTTTGGGGTGTGTCTCACATTGGACAGCAGAAGCTGTAACCTGGGATAGTGAAGCATCACAGGGCAGCTCATTTGGTTTGTTTCCTTTTAATCCTTAGATATTCCCAGTGTAAGTCATGCCTAGGATTAGCATGATTTTTGCTTACAGTGAATATTTTACTTTAGATATTCCCTAGAGAGATATTCCTAAAACTGGCTTCCCTTCCCATTGCCTATGGGAGATGGGAATGCTGTTGTACCTCCTCTGGCATGGCTCCAGTGGTGTGGAGAAGCTCTGCTCCAGCTGAGAGGCAGATTGATGGAGACAGGCGGTGCTTGTTTCATTGAGAGGAGCCAAGGACTGTGGTTTATCTGCTGGCTGAGAGGACAACACATCTCCCACCTCTGGGAATTGTTCTCCTTGGAAAGAATTTGTCCTCCCTCTGCATTGAGAGGATTTGGAGATCTCCAAGCTCCCAGCCAGCATACCTAAGCCATAGGGTGTATGAAAGGCTGATGTGAAATGCACAGCATCTGACTAGAATGTAGACTTTCACAGCCACAAGTATTTGAACTGTGCTGCAAGCTTTGGACTTAGCAGGGAATCAAATAGGGCAGATCTATTCACTGCTTTCAGTGAGCAGTTTTGGGTTTTACTAGAACAAGAACAAAAGGCCAGCAGTTTTAGAAAAACTCTCTCAGCAGTCAGTACTCTGTCACTGCAAACATTTCTCTTGGTGTCGTGGGGGGATTATCTCTGTGAATCATGGCTTGCACTTGCCTTCAGAGTACAGTGAACCAAGCACAAGCAGAGCAAGTGCTCTTGTGGAGGGCAGCAGCTTTTGAGGTGCAGTTCCCAAGCTTTGGTGTGTCCCATTTTACTTGTCTTGCAGAGCATGCCTGAGCTGCATGGTACAAGCTTGGGTTGGAGAAGGTTGCAGGCAGAAACTTGAAGAAGCCTTCTGCAGGTCTCTGGGAAGATAAGATCCCATCACCTTCCCATGCCTCTTGTGTCCTGAGGTCACTGTTGGTGCTACCGCTCTGTCCCCACACACCTTTCTCTACTGCTCCTCTCTCACTCTCAAATAGCAAAGGAACTGAAGTTCTCAAATAATAAACAACAATCCTGGCTGTGCCCACCAGGCTAGGGCCCAGGCATGTGGGTGTGCCCAGGCTGTGAATGCTGAACGGGTGCCATGAGTGGAGTCAGGGTAGGGCAGGTGCACTCCAGGTGCGAGAGGTGGAGATCTGCAGGAGCAGGGATGGAAAGTACAGAGATATGAGCCTTCACTCAGGAGGTGAGTCTTTTTAAGCCCAAGCACTGGCATTCACTGACACTGCCTGCCGTGGGACTGGGAGACTTCACGATGCTCAATGCAAGTTTCGGCAGTTCTGCCCTACTGCAGTGGGCTGTGCATTGAGGGGGCTGCTTGTGCCAGAGTGAGCTGCTGTGCTGGAGCTCTCTGAAGGGCTTCAGGGTGGGGGTGCATGGTGCTGTGGGCTGACCACTCATTTCCTCTTTCCCACCAGGTCTGCCCATTAGTACCTACGCCAAGTACTGCTACCGGAAACTCCATAAAGTAGCCGTCACTGGAGGCAAAAAGGTGAGCAGTTGCCCTCGCTGCAGGGCCTGGGGGCCGGCTGGGGGCTCTGGTGGTCACCACTGATTAATCGATGGGAAATGGAGATAGAGTGAGCAGGGGAGGCCCGCTCAGAGTACATCTCCCCATGAATGTGTGGGAGAGGGCTACTGTCCAGTTCCCACCATCCTTCTGGCAGACAGCAGTGCCTGCTGTGCTGGCAGCTGCATGGCTGGCTGCTTCCTGGCCTCAGGGACAAAGACAAACCCAACACATACCTGTTTCCAGGGTAAAAGGAGCTGTCTGTGCAGGGGATACCCATCATTTTGTTTCTTCAGGTGAGGGAAGAGTCTCCCTTTGCACTGAGAGTTTATATGGGCTGGGTCTTGCAACTGGTTTGCTGCAGAGTTGTTAATTCCCAGTTCAAACAGTCGTACAGCAGAGATGGCTGGTGCAGAGGGGAGTCTGTGCTCTCTGTTATCTGAAAATCTTCCTTTCTTCCCTCTGCACAGTTCTGCCTGTGGCCAGAAAACTGGTAGATGGCCTCGGCCTGTCAGTTCTAGGTCACCGAGCCAGATCTGGTCATCGGGGTTGTTTTTTTTTGGAAATTCCTCTGGGGCCTCCCTGCCATCTGAACTTTGCGTAGTGAACAAATTAGCTGAAATACTTTGAGAGGGGTGAAGGCTCCTGGCATCCTGCCAGGGGCAGCACAGTAAGCCTCCAAACACACATTGCACACAACTGCAGCCCTAGCCACTGACTCTCAGAGGGCTCAGTGGGAGCTTCCCCCTGTCATGTTCCCCACTTGGCTGCAGGATCACTGCTGAAGGCCACTCTGCTGGGTAGCTTGTTTCCCCTGCAACAGCTCTGTGCTTTTCCGAACTGCTGCCACAGGACGTTCAAAACCCTTTCAGGTGTTGGTATTTATACGGTCAGAAGCAACAGGTACCAATGCCCACTTTTCAGGTTATAGCACCTCTGAGAGCAAAGCTTTCCCTGGAGTTGGAAATACCTGGAATTCCCATCTCCAAGGGACTGTTTTACACCTGTCCCTGGCTAAGCATTTGCCTGATGCTGGGTTGGGGTATAGGTGCCCTCTGCTGACAGAGAGCCGGGGCTGGGCTGGGCTCTGCTCCATCTGGTGGAGCTGCAGCCGGAGCAGAGCAGTCCCCTTGCTGTGCAAAACACAGCAACAGAATCTCTGCAAAACCAGCCCAAACTCTCCAAAGTGGTCTCCTCTGCTCCTCCTGGGCCTGATGAATAGAACCACCCCTGATTTTAGACAGCAGAACAAGAACCATGCTGCCAGGAGGCTAATGAGGTGACCACATGCAGGGTCAGCCTTCTCTGTACTAGTCACTCACCATCCCCATCCCTGGGTCACTCTTTCTCCATGGGCTGGCTGTGCTGTGGCTGCACTAAGCTTTTCTCTGTCCTCAGGGCCTCCGTAAACCAACAGTGGAAGAGAT
Source organism: Peucedramus taeniatus (assembly GCA_013400575.1). NCBI lineage: Eukaryota > Metazoa > Chordata > Aves > Passeriformes > Fringillidae > Peucedramus > Peucedramus taeniatus. The sequence continues at coordinate 18,837 of WBNO01015045.1, forward strand.
AACGCATGCCAGGAATGCCATCCTCACTCCATCACTCTTCGGCAGCTCCCTGGAGGAAATCATGCTGCGGCAACAGGACATGTACCCAGGGAACAAGCTGCCCTGGGTGCAGACACAGCTATCACAGCAGGTCCTGGCCCTGGGAGGGGAACAGACTGAGGGGATTTTCAGGTGAGCTTTTGGGGTAATGTGCTACTTTTGAGCAACCCACATGTTAGTCCTCAAAGCCAGGGAGTCAAGATTGACCTCCACATGCTTCCTCTTCCCTAAGAATAGCACTTCACTGTGGACTGAACAAAACCTGACTTTGCTCAGATTCAGGAATCCCCTCTTGTAGTAGCATTAGCCACATGCATTAGCATGTGTTAGCGCAGAGGGGACTGGTGTAGGTGTGACTTAACTACGTGGACAGCTCATCCCTGGGCAGGGCGACAAGCTTTCATCAGATTTGGCAACGGTGGTTAGCCGGTGTAGGGGAGGGAGGGGCTCTGGCATCCTGGCAGAGCACCTCATCTAATGCGGTACATCAGCCTTGGTGCTGCACAAGACACAAGGAGTCACGAGAGACACAGAATATGTGTGGTGAACACGGAGAATTCTGCTTTGGGTTTGGGTTTTCTTTGTTGTTTTTTTTGTGTGTGTGGTTTTGTTTGGCATTTAAGATTTGAATTAGTTTTTCAGTAGCTAAACTTAAGATAGTCGTTAAAAGGCTCAACTTTACCTTGTACGGGTAAATTTTTTGATAGATAGATAGATAGATAGATGTATGTGTGTATATACATAACTATATTTAGCCAGAGATGCTGCTCATCTTTGGTCTGAACACACTGCATAGAAGCCTGGTTACAGAAAATAATCACTCCTGAGAACTGCGATAATTGATATCTGAGCTAGTGAGAGTCCCCACTTCAAGATTGTGTATAAAAATAAGAACCCCCTTCTCTCTGAGGAACTGCTGCTGTAGCTGCCACTGATGCCTGAGGCCTTCTCCCTGCTCCCTTCTCCCTGAGGCCCCAGAAGCAGCTTTGGAGCCATGCTTTGCTGGCCAGCTGCCTCACCAAGCACATTGCCTGGCTCACTCAAAGGACCTTTTCTGTGTCTCTGCAGGATACCTGGTGACATAGATGAAGTCAATGCATTGAAATTGCAGGTGGATCAGTGGAGAATCCCAAACAGTCTCAGTGACCCCAACATACCAGGTACAGAACTGTTGCAGCTGTGTTGCTGCAGCCTCAGCCATGGTGCAGTGCGGAGAGGCAGGTGCAGGAGGAGCTCAGTGGATGTGCTGCTGCTTGGGAATGTGTACACAGGCTATCTGCACTGACTGGGATTGTGTTCTGTGTCTTTTCGCTGCCTTTCCAAGCACTGGCCATAGAGGAAACACTGGGAGTGGGGAGGAATCTCTGTCTCTGACGCAGTAAGGCTATGCAAGCTGGGCAGAGTGGTGGGAGTCTCTCAGGTCTCCTTGTCCTCTTCTTTAGGCAGCCCCAGAGCTGCTTCCTGGAGGAGCAGGTATGTAGCAGCCAGTATTTCCCACTAACTGGTCAGTTTGGGTGCCTGAGCATTTCAGAGCCAATACTGAATTAAGGTGAAGCAGCACAAGCGCAGAAATCCCTTCTCTGCTATCTCTCTCACTGCCAAGTTTGCCCCTGAAGGGGGTGGGGAAGTGACCGGAACTGTTCTCATGCACCCACTTTCTGCCCAGCCTCTCTCCTCAAGCTCTGGTATCGGGAGCTGGAGGAGCCTGTGATCCCTCAGCAGTTCTACAAAGAGTGTATCAGCAACTATGAGAACCCTGACGCTGCCGTGGCTGTGGTGCAGCTTTTGCCAGAGCTCAACAGACTGGTGCTGTGTTACCTCATACACTTCCTACAGGTAGGCAGCCCCACAGCCCTACACTGGGGCCAGGAGCATGTGAGGCACAGTTAGTGGGACAGCTATGGTGGGACCATCAGCACAGTTGTAAGACCTCTTATCTGTACTTAAGGTGGGATTGATGGAGGGGTGTTTGCTGGCCTTGTTCCTTATGGGAGCAATAAACCCTGATCCTGATCTTGTAGAGCCTGGGGTTGGTTTCCTGCCTGCCAAGGCTGCTGCTCTGTTGGTTGTGTCACAGCACAGTGCTCTTCCCTGTGGATGTGTGGCACTTGGGGCACTGCCCTTAAGGCAGGTTTTATGTCTGCTCTCCTTGCACCTTTTCTTGGGCCACGTGTTTGGATTTTCTTGCCCTTCTCCACTGCTCCATTTGAATATGTTCTTGCTATCTGCAGATCTTTGCTCAGCCATCAAATGTGGGCAGAACAAAGATGGATGTGAATAACCTGGCCATGGTGATGGCCCCCAACTGCCTGCGCTGCCAGTCCGACGACCCTCGCATTATCTTTGAGAACACACGCAAAGAAATGTCTTTTCTCCGCATGCTGATAGTACACTTGGACACGAGCTTCATCAAAGGGCTGGTTTGAGCCACTGGCCCCATGGTGCAAAACGTTGCTCTGGGGAGTTGCTAGATTAAGTCTTCTCCTCTCCACATAGGTTTCTTCCATTGTCCTTGCTGTTGTCATGCCCTGGGTTAGCCCTTGAGCATCTCCCAGTATATGATCACAAGGACTGGACATTTCTGGAAGGCTTGGTTCTGTCAGCACCAGGAAATCCTTGGGCATGCCAGGTCAGGATTAATAGTTCCTGGCCTTTCAGTGTATGTCAGAGAGTCGCAGTCCTCTTCCTGAGAGCCACAAGATTGGGTGCTCGGGTGGAGAAGTTCAAGAACTGTAGAGCTGTGCAGCAGCACATGAGACCAGCCCTGTGCTGAGTACCCACCCACACCATGGTGCTGGGCACAACAGGAAGGCCGCACGCCTGACAACAAACAGGTAAACAACACTATGGCATCCTCTTAATGAGGGCGGTATCTTCTGGAGCAGTGACCCCAATGGCCTTGCAGCTCCTGTTTGCTACAGACGGCATGAGCTGACACCAGCTTTGCTGAGGAGCACCTGAGTCCATGCTCAGAGCAGCCTTCATAGCTCCATCTCTTCACACTCCCCTTCCTAGTACCACATCCTTCCCAGACTGCTCTGCCAGGAACTAAATACCACTTTGACCCACCATTCTGGCTCAGCCCAGGTCTAAAAAAAGCCCCCAACAGTCAGAAGTACTCCTGTGCTCAGGTATGCCCTTCCAGGCAGAGCAGCAGCAGTGCTGTGTGCTTGAGAAATGCTGGTACTGCCTGTAGTAAAATGTGGTATCTATGCTCTTCCTTTGAGGTGTTTTCCTTGCTGAAGGCAGGTCTGCTGCAAAAAAGTGTGTTTTGGGATTACTGATGCAGTGCTAAGTCTGCCAGTATTATGCAAGGTTGCATGTGTGTTTCTGTATCCCCCTCCCTTTCTGGTGAGGACCTGGGATCATCCTCTCCAGACTGCAGTGGGGAGCTGAGCTCTGCTGACAGTGAGGTTTAGAGCTGATGCCTGAATCAGTACCAGCATGGGCATGAGGTGCCATGTGCAGAGTCTTTCTGAGAGGGTTCCCAGAGCCTGTGTTCAGATGAGTTTGAATGAACTCCAGAGCAGGAATTCATTTTGTGTCCAGCTGAATAAAGGTTCCTTATACCAGATGATTGTGGTCCTGTGGGCCAGGAAATCTTGCTCCCTTGTCAATATTAGATTTGTCAAGCATGCCCACAAAATGTGCCAGCATCTGTTTCATGTACACACCCATCTCCATGCTTTGATGCCACTCAGCTTGCTCTGTCCTTCTGCAGTGCTGAACAACTTGTTCTTCAGATGTGGAGCTACTGCCCCAGAAGTGTAGAGACGGGCAGAGATTACCAACTCCGACATGCTGTCCTGAGGTTTGAATCACTGAACAGGCTCAGGCTGTCCTGTTCCCCGCCAAGGGCTGGAGCAGCCATGTGGGACCTCCCCTCCTCTTTGGGCGGCAGGTGCCTGTGTCTGTGTCAGGCTTTGCCTACAGCCACTGCAGTGGTGATCCATGTTACTTCTTGACTCAGCCAGTGGCAGTCAATCAAACCACAGGCATTTGCTGCTAATAAAGCGAATGATTCTGGCAAGGGTTGTAAAACATGCTCATAAAAGACACTGGATATTGTCTTTGCCAACAGATTTGTAAATACCAATCAGTAAAGTAGCTTTTCCTCTATTCTAATAGTAATAAATACAATCTCCATGGCTGTATCTTTTGTGAATTGTCTTTTTTGTAAATTTTTGCAGCATGATTACATCTGCGTAGGGCTGCACATTTCAGCCTGAATGTCAGTGCTCTTGAGTAAGATTTCAAAATCAGCATGAAGTAAGCACTTGGAAACCATGCTTTGGGCTGGTTCTGTTGTTCTTAATTCTCAGGCAGCTATCAAAGGACACTTAATGAATCTTGGAAGAGAATGGGTTGAAAGAGGTAAAAGACAATACTGCTTTACACATATCTTCTGGAGCCTTTCTGTGTCATAAAGGTATCAGAGAAGTTTATGGGCATTTGGAGGGTAAGAGGGATATTCTGCTTGTGTCCCTCCCCCAGCAGCTGGGAGTGCTGTAGGTGGACTGCAGGAGGTGACCACACAGGCATCCTCTGTATGGCCCCCTGTGGGGTCTCTGCTGATGGAGATATAATTCATTGGGCTGTTAGGCTGACCTGATAGGGACATTTTTATGTTCAGACTGGAGCATTCTCTGGTCTTTCCTCACTGGTAGTCCAAGGAACCACTGGGAGCAGCTCAAGACTGGTGCTGCTTGCACAGTGTCGTGGAGCTTGCAGGGCAGGTGCTGGCTGTGCTACTTCAGCCACACAGGAATGAGCCCAGGCTCTGGGTCTTGTTGCTGGTGCTCTGGGGGTGGTCACTGTCCTGTTAGACTAGCAAAAGCTGCTGCACTTCAGACAAAGCCAGTGAGAGCTCTCTGTCACACCAGCAGTTTAGGAACCCATATGCTGGCCATACCACTGAGTCTTCCCAGCAGTCTGGCTGACAGAAGAGTTGTAGGTGGGCTGTAGGACAATTGAGTGCAGAAGGAAGACCAGGAACATTGTAATCTCACATAGCCCTTTCCTAGGGGGATGTATGCAGCCCAATTTCTGAGTCTTCCCCAAAGCTTTTCTCTGAAATGACCTGCTTTTTGCCAAATCAGAAAAGGCCACAAACCAAATGCTTCAGCTCAGGCTTCAAGACTCAGGTGCACTCCTGCAGTCACCACGGCTTGATACCTGAATCAGTTAAAGAAGTGATGGCCAGAGCAGCAGCTGGCCTTGGAACAAGCTTGTGGTTTGTTCTGGGCTTCCATGAGCATTGCAGTCAGACCCGGTGCTAGAGGGCAGCTGGGACACAGCTCCTTGAGAGGAGGCACCAGCAGCTTGTCCATTACCTACTTGTTCTGGTTTGAGAAGCAAAAGCAGCGAGACACCCCAAGCCAGGAATACAGTTTATTAGAAAAAAGGAAAATAAAACAAAAAGGAAACAAAATACATGCAATAAGGAGAAAGAAAACCACTGACAAAGAATACAACCTGACACCCTGTTGGTCAGGGTGTTAGCAGCAGTCTACTTGCAATGGTGGCTGCAGTCCTCCTGGAGTAGCAATTGAGGCTCTGTTGAAACAGTGGTTCTGGAGAAAAGCTGCAATCCTCCACTGAAGGTCCAATTGTGATAGATGGGCCTGTTCTTCCTCTGGGAGTCCAGTGGAAAAACTGTCTTGGTATTCCAAGCCTCAGGTTTTTTATCCAGGTAGAGTGGTTTGGCTCCTCCCCCTGGCTGGAGCATTTCCCAATGGGATTAAAGAAGCTTATCAGTGGTATTCAAATGGCCTATTAGCAGAAGACTTATCCCTGGTCCTGGAAGAGATAGGGAAAACTGCTCTTTGATGGTTTCTTATCAGCTGGCTTATCAACAGAAGATCCCCCATCCCAGTTCTAAGGGATGGTAATAAGAATACACCTGGTTATATTTTGCACTGCAACCGATGACACTGCTGCTGGTTGTGAGAAAGTGATGTGTTCCAATGGGGCCAGCACTCCTGCAGTGCTGGGTGCTCTTGCTTGTGCTGTTGGATTGCTGGCTGGTTTGAGTCTCCTTTTCACAGTCTTACAAGACCTTTTTGCTATGCCTGCAAACAGAAATGGTAAAAGCAATTCTGCTCATGGCAGCTGATAGACACCATGCCCTCATGTCTGTTGCCCATGTGCCACCTCAGCTCCTGAAAAGGCTGGGCAGATGTTGGGGATCACAGGTGGATTTTGGACCTGTCTGTAGGTTCAGCTTGAGATGGAGAAAGGGCTTAGCTTTGGCAGCTGCCTGATGTTTTATAGGACATGGCAACCACAAGGCCGCCCCTCCTGGTCGAGAAGTTCCCCGCTGTCTTTCCTCCCCTTGAAAATGTGAAGGGTCTCCCTGCCCTTGTCCACCAGAGATACTCCATTTCTTTCTCAAACCAGAGATGCACAGAGGTTCTGCCACCTCCTCAAAGCTCCTGGGTAATGAGAGGCCAGTTTTTAGCATAATTGTCATGTAAGTTTTTAGTCCAATCCTTACTTGAAGCTTTGCACTAAATCAGCCCTGTGGGAAGGCAGAGACCAGAGGAACAGGCAGGTCTGCTTCGGGAGCCCTGCAGCACTGGCAGGAGGCAAAGATGGGAGGCTTCCTGTCCTGATGCTGCCCCAGTGCTGGTTTGATGTGAGTGCAGCACAGCACTGACAGATTGAGGAGAACTGGCCCATGGAGGCAGTGCCAGGCTGGGGCTGTGTGGAGCAGGGCTCAGGCTCTGCCACACCTATGGACTGTCTGCAAGACACCCACCAAAAATGAGATGGGAAAAGTTGAATTAACTGCTGAGGTTGCTGCTTTTAGAGCTCCTGTTGTCCTACGCCATTTGTCAGCCATGGTGAATGGTGGCGAGAACTGGTTGTGGGTGCAGTGGACGGGGGAAACCAGCTCAGGCATTCATCATCCCATGACAAGGGAACAGTAAGGAGCATGGGTGTTCTGAATGAGGTGGACCACATAGAGACCTGGCCAGAGTTGAGTGCTTATGGGTAGCCATTCAGGAAAGCTTTTGGGACACATGGAGTCACTCATTAGCTCAACTCTTCTTTCTAAAGCAGGGGACACCACCTGAGAACTCTGTTCAGGCCACAAGGATTTGAACCTGCATCTCCTGCCCCAGCCTCTGCCTGCACCTTCCTCTGTCTCACCCTGTAAACTATCCATTTTGTCTGAAGTGCTCAGTGTTTACTGGTACCATAAAGGGAGCTTGTGTCTGAGGGCTGGAGGACTGTGTGACATCTGCTGTCAGGGCTGGATGCTGGCAGGAATCAAGGCCCGAAGCCATGAAGGTGAGAAGGTCAAGGCTGCTCTTAAAAGTTGCAGCTTCTCCCAAAAGAGAACTAGTGGGTTACGTAAGCTCATCTCTGATCACAGACACATTTCTTCCATCCCCTCTGTGCCATGTCTGATCTTTTGTTCAGATCACAAGTGAGGCAGGAGACCAGGTGGGCCTTGAGGGATGTAGAGGGTGTGGAATAGAGGAGGAAGCGAGGCCCTTCCTTTTCAGTGAGCTGCTGGATTGCTTCAGTTGCCATGAAACAGGCTGCCCTCAAACAACATGGCCTTGGTGCCTGCTGGGGAAGACAAAGGCACTGCAACTGCAAACAGTCCCCAAATACTGGGCTAGGGTGTCCCCTGGTGGGTGTTACCTCCTTGCTCTTGGGACATGTCAGTCAGACCCTATAACCCCAGGGACTGCAGAAAGGCCTGTAGAGCCTCATCTGCAAGTGGACAGCCCTGTAAAGAATGAGGAGGTGAAGAATCTACAGCCTTCTCCCTACTCCCAGCTAAATCAGGATGTCTGGGTGCGGTGATGTAGAAATGTTGTCTGCTTGTCTGTGTGTCCCCTCCCAGCCACTCCCTGTATGGGGCTCTCCTTGCTCTGGCCAAGGGCACAGGCTGAGGGTGGGCATCCATCCCTGGAGATGTGTAGCCAGTTCCCAGCCTCTGGTCTGGGGTGCTCTGGTCAACAAAGAAGGGGTAAGAAACTGTCGCAAAGCAGAAAATACCCAGATGTGGAATCCTGCTGTGGTGATGGCACACTGACCTGGTGAGTCACTCAGCTCCCATCCTTGTATGTACCTTGGGAGCACCTGGAGGTCAGCTAGACCTGTGGGACCTCCAGCAGCACTCTGACAAAAACAAGTACAAGCGGGATGAAGCAGAATGGGGAGAGCTGGACACAAAGCTCATCCCTGGGCTGCTGCACATTGGTGTGGAGGGTGGAGACCACACCTGTAATCCTCCTGCCCCAGAGCAGGACGCTGCAGCAGCTGTGCAGACTGCAGGGCCCCCATGGGGGCTGTGTGGAGACAGCTGAGGGCTCTGGCAGAGGTCTAGAGACAGGAGAAGACCCTCTTGGCACAGACCCCCCTCCTTCCCACTGCCATGCAGACCCCAGAGTGGCCAGGCAGGGAGGAGTGGAGGGTCTCAGGCAGGGAATTGCTCCAGCCAGGTGCGGAGGCCTTGGTGACCGCTCATTGGGGCTGCTCCTTGGGTGCATTGCCCTGCCACGAGTGTGATTGTCTTGGCTGGGATGTAGGGCTGCGAGCCAGCATGGGCGGTGTCAGAAGCAGAGCTGCTAAGCTTGGGGCCAGCTCCCCAATAGCACCACTACAGCCAGGCCCTTGAGGGGAAGTAGCTGAAGGACACCTCACTGGGAACTTCCTCCCTGTTTCTCAGGAATGTTGCCTAACCACAGACTTTTGCCCTTGGACCCCTGCCTGAGCTGGGTCAGCCATTTCTGTGATGTTGGTGATCCTGGTCCAAGCCCATGCACTGACTTCCTCCCCTGACCTGCCTCATTGCTGTAGGATTTTCCAGTGCTCATCTGGTCACTGTCACTGTCCCTGCTCTGCTCCCATTTACCACTGGCCTGTCCTGTCCTGGATAGGACAGTGCCCTCCCAGCTCGGTTCCTGCTCACTTGACCTGTGACAGCTCCTGCTGCTCCCGGACAGTGAATCCTGTGGAGTGCACAACTCTGCTCATGCTGAGCATAAATACAGGCTTTACAGGTGACACCTGAACACCTTCGCAGAGAAAGCAGAAAAGATCCAAACTCTTCCTTCCACTTGCTCAACAGCAAAGCTTGCTAAACAAGACAAAAGTGCTGGCTACTCCTTGCCTCCCTACCTCAAATTCCCTATAAAAATTTGGTTTCAGCATGACAGAGGCTGAAAAATGGAAGATAGAACAGGTTACACTCGGGAAAATGTCCAGAGACAGTATGGTCTAGATAGAAGAAAGCACACACAAGGCCTTGGAAATAAACTCTTTATTGCCAGCACAAGGATGTAGTCTCTGTTTGCTGTCTGAGGCTCTTCAGCTCTCCAGTCACACCTCACTTGCGCCAGATGAGCTTTGGGCGCTCTGGTCTGTGCCATGCTCTGGCCTGGGCTGGAGGGATGGGCTATTGGGAAGGCTATGGGTCCATGGGAGGGAGAGTATCCTCAACAGCACAGCTCTCCATTCCACCTTGGGATGTGGGTGAGTTTGCGACAGGCCCTTGAAAATTCTTGTCAGGGGCTGGTGCAGGCCCAGGTTGACTGATCCGCTCTAATACTGAGTCAGCAATCCGATTTGACATGGTCCTTATATCCAAAGTGTTGGCTAAGGCTGTTGACTCTAGGTTTGTTTTTCTTTTCAAGTTCTCCTTCACCATTGCACAATCCTCAGGCTCCATGGTTTTGGCATACCCAGCCCCTTCTGCAGGGGCAGACAACATTGCTTTCAGGCGCTGTTGTTTAGATGCTCTGGGGAATCCTTGTCCTGCTTCCATGCCCTGCCTTGGAAGTGTCTGGGATGGCTGCACTTGTCTATTGGAGACATTTCCCCCAGGAAGCTCCAGGATTTCAGTGTACTCACAGCCAGTGTCTTGTTCAAACTGAGAAGTTACAGAGGATTCCAAGGTGCAGTGGACACTCTCAACAACTTCTCTGGTGAGTGTGTCAAGGGAGGTCTGTGAAAGTGTTCTGTCTGCAGTGTCCTTGGATTTGTCTGCTTGCGTGGCTCTTCCAGCAAGGGGCAGCTCATCCCACTTCGCTGCCACCCCTGTCTCAGCAGCTTTGGATGTGCTGGATGCCAGACGGTCCCCCAAGATCTCGAACACTGTTGCTACAAGCTCTTTTGCCATCACTTCCATTTTCTGATGGTGATCTAGAGAAGTATCTGAAAGTTCTATTCTCATGCAGCCTAAAAGTCTTCCTCTGATTCCCCGGGCAACCCTCTGTAAAAAGCTGACATGCTGATTCCCAGGAATCTTCAACCTCTCCAACACTCTGTACACCACAGTCTCAACCAGCTCTTCAAGCTTCTTGGCTTCTGCTGTAGTTAGTTGCTCAAACACAGCATTCAACAGGCCATTAGTGCCATCTGGCTTCCTCTGGGAGTCAGCAGCAGTGCTGGCATCCTTCTGGCCCAGCTCAGTTCTGGAGTAAGTTTGGCCCTTGTTCAAAGCTGCTCTCCCTTTTCTGTATCCCCCTGATTTTTGGCTCTTGGGTAAGCTAGAAGGCTTTTGAGGCTGCAGCCGCCACTTCCCCTGGCACGAAGTGTTGGTGATTCCTGGCAGGTTGGGGCCATGCTTTAATTTGGCCCAGGATGGCAGAAACCCTCCCTGAAAGGTGACACCAGGTTATGGGTCATGTTGCTCGGCCCCTGCATGCTGAGGATGCCTGCGGGCCCAGGCCGGCACTCTGCTTCAGCCAGGCCACCAGGGCAGGAGAGAAGGGCTTCCCTCAGCACGGGGTTTGCCTGCACATGGCCCTGCTGTCTGTGCCCAGCTCAGCGCCCTGCGCTGGCTCAGCTCCGAGCTGTGGAGTCCTTTCCCTGCCACAGTGCCCGGCCCAGCAGCACAGCCCTCCTCTCTTCTGCACTGACCACGTCCCCCACAACAAAGACCCCAGCCCTGGGCACTGCCGTCCAATGCCCCGGAACACAATGCTTTGCCTACCTCTTGCTGCTTCAATAATTGCTCTGACTGCAGCTTGATCCTGGTCAGGTACTGCCTGTACTCGTTGAACTCCTTCACAGTGCAAATCACCTATGGAGGGACGAGGGCAAAATCCCCCAAAAACTGTGAAGCCATGCAGTCGGCCTTCCCCAAAACAGCCCGACCCCAGCGGGAGAGGAGCTGCCCCCAAGCCCTCCCCCCATACCCCAGTGTTGGGGCCACTGATGTCCCCCCAGCCAGGGCAGAACAGGCAGCATGGGGCAAGCTGAGAAGGGCAGGACTGGGGCTTGCCAGGGGGATGTTGGTGCTGCGTCTGCTCCCAGGGACACCAGCGCATGGCCCTGCCCTCTGGCAGCAGCAGGCGGCTGCAGCAAGGGCTGTGGGAGCCCCACTTGAGGAGTGCTGTTCTTGATCATCCTGATGTCCAAACCTACCTTGTTTTCCCTGGTGATGAAACCCTGTTTCTTCAGCAACCGCAGCACATCCTTGCGCTTGTGGTAGTCCTGAAGGACAGGGTCATGCAGGCAGTTGTATGCTGGACTGAGGTGGTGGCAGTAGGGATCATCCAGAGTGAAATAAGGAAACGGCCGGTGGAGCTGTAAGAGAGAGCTTCCAGAGTATGAAGGAGGCGGGAGAGTGCAGCAAAGAGGTACCACATGGTACCTGTGAAAAGGTCTCCATCCTTCTGTAGGCACGGAGACCTGCACAGACAGACTCCAGGGCTGGGCCAGGCTGGGCTGTGATGGGTTAGGGGAAAAAAGACAAACCCCACAGCAACCCCACCATCAAATAGGTATCTAAGGCCACCAAGAAGAACTGCAGACCCACCAAAAAATTAACCTTCAAAGGTTCAAATGCAGCCAGTGGAGAGTGGCTGAAACCAGTTTCCTTGGGTTAGGCAGGCCCAAGGGCAGTGTTGGCTACCTCCACCTCCAGAAAATCTCTACCTTGGGAAGGTGCAGCGCAAGCTGGAGGACAACAGTGTGTGTATATCCCAGGGAGGGAAGCCCAAGCTATTCCAAAGGTGCCAAGAAGGCAAACAGAAGGTTGGGAATCTCCCTCACAGGTGCCCCAGGGCCTGGCTTGACATTGTGGGATGAGCTGGAGGGATGAGTTGCCCTGGCACCTGGACACACACAGCTGCCTGCTGAAGGCAGGGGCCCAGCCACATACATGCATAGTGCCAGAAACCAGTGCGGAGTTGGACAAGTGCTTTCTCCTCTCTATTCCAGGGAGCCTGGAGCTTCCCTTGCCCAGTCCCGTCCAATTGAAGGGCTGCAGCTCCTGCTGTAGAGCAGGTGGCTGCAAGAAAATCTTTGCATGATGGGGACTCTGTGAAAGAGGAGAGATTTTCTACCCCTTTCTATTTCCTTTACCTTTTCACCCAGCTTTCCCCTGAAGAAGACAGGCTTGGATCCAGGTGCCACAGGGATCTTGACTGCAAGTGGGAGGTTCAGCAGTTCAGGGTCCATTATCCTGGTATATCCTTCTCCCAGGTGTGGTCTTCTGGGGTTGAGATGGGAAGACACTCAGGTGTTGCCCAATAATCCTCCTGCATGGCAGTCCTGAAGCCCTAGAGCATCACCCCATGTCCCAGGCTCCCCAGCAGAGCCCTCGCTATTGGCTCAGTGGTCCCTTCCCCCCTAATTCCCAGTGCACTCAGCAGTGCCTGTCTTTCGGCAGGACACCAGCAGTGAGACGGTTCTCCACAGCTCTTGCCAAGACCTCTCATGGTGTTGTGATCCCACTCTGACTCTTGCTCCAAAGACACAGCAGCTGGTCTCCTGGCTAAATATAGCCATGGGGCATTATTACATCATGGTGAGGTCACATCAATGCATTGTTACATCACTGTGCTGACACTGCGTCACATGGAAACCGCCCACCACACGGGGGAGGAAAGGTTGGCCCGCCTGGAGGCCTCTTTGGACAGTCCTATGGGCCACCCCTTCTGTGTGACGCAGCTGGGAGAGCTGCTGTCCACAGGCCCCTTCCCCCCTCCTCTGTTCTTGTCATTCTCTGAAGCAAAGCTTCCTCACCAACAGGAAGGAATGGGAGAAATTGTCACACTAAAGATGCACAGTTTGGGTTCTGCTTTTCCCCCCTTTCCCTTTTTAGACTTTCTTCCCTGTCATGGCCAAGCAGCCACAACTGGGGGAATTGCAGTAAACTGGATATTTGGCCCATCTTTGGCAACATCTAATTCCTGGTTCACATCTTGAGAAACAGTAGAGAAATACAGGCTGAGGGAAAGCCCTCTCCTCCTCTTTTGTCAGGCTCCCATTCAGCCCAGACACCTTTCTGCCACAGCCCAGACACCTTCCCTCCACCTTCCCAGTCTCTCCTGCCCTGCTTTCTGCTGTCGCCATCTGCTCTCATTTCCTACCCCTTCTGGGCGAGGTCTCCAGTGCTCATTTCTCTCGTCTGGTTCCTGGGGCAGCTTTTACACTGCAGAGCCCTGCCAGCCTCGCCTTTTGCACAAAGGCAAGAGACAGGAGCAATCTGTTGGAGGTGCAGTGATTGATCATCACAGGGCTCTTGGGAAACAGCGAGGGGCGCAGCCCATGGATGGTGTTCCTCTGCTCCCAAAGCAGTTTCTGGCACACGCTCCAGCTGCAGCTCTTCTCCAGCTTGGCCAGGGGAGGAGCAGCGGCAGCTGTGCCCCAGCTTCCCAGTGCCACATGTCCTGCTCAGCCACGAGGGCCGTGAGCCCCACACCACACGCAACTGGTGTGGACTGTGATGTTCCCAGCATGGTGATATCCCTGCAGAGAAATCCACTGAAGTTCACATAGCAGAACTGCAGCAGCTCAGCAAGGGTAGGAGCAAGGAGGTCTCTGCCCAAAGTCTTGGCAGGGTCTGATGAACAAAGGGGACAGAGGAAAGCAGTGCTGTCTGCCTCAGTTCTCACCAGTTTGGGCTCCTTCCTGGGCCTTAAAGCTTAGTTTGTCCACATTTACTACTTTCCTCTGTGTGTGGGAAAACTCTGGACCCAAATTTATCCAGCTGATCCAAGCAGGGTCTGTCTGCAACCTGTGTCAGAACAGGCAAAGACCAGCCAGGTGTCTGTGGTAGAGCACCATTCCTGTTCCCTGGGAAGGGCTGCCACTCCGTGGCCAGCCAGAACAGGCAAGTATGGCAAATGTCTGAGCACTCACGATCATTTTAACCATGGACACTAACAGCAGATAGAGAAGCTGGACCCCTGGACAGTGAAAAAGGAGAAATGTCACAAATTGGCACAGACACATCCCTGAACTACCTAAAGCTCTCAGTGGGAACAGCAAAGCAAAGGAGTCCAGTGGGATCTAGGAAGACCTGTTTCGGAGGAGAAGGAAGTGGTTCTCAGGGCAGGTGTGCTAAGAGTCCGTAGGTTCTTTTTAAGTGATGAAACTCCAGAATGAAATACAGTGCTGCCAAAAAACCCATTACAGAAATGCTATGCTGATGTTTGGGTAAAATAAAATATATTTATATTTCTCTCAAAACTTTATGGTTACTTTCCAGTTGCTTTATACTTTAATTCTTTCTGCAATTTTTTTTTTATCTTCTAGACACCTGCAGTGTTAAGACCACTTCTGAGATTTCCAGGTTAAAATATAATCCAAACTGAAAACTGTATTTTCAACTTTTTTTTTTTCTCCCTGTTGCAGTGCTTTTAGGCAGCCATTCTTTTTCCACAGATTCCCAGCACACAGTTCACAGGCTCTGTCAGAAAAGCACTAGCACCTACTGTTGTACTGTGATGGGGACACTCCGCTTTACACCATCCTTTGTGCTCTCTGGGTCCTGTGATGCTTGTGGCACTGGGCTGAGGCTAATATCAAAGAAGCAGCCAGATTTGTGCAGCAACAGCAGTTCCCGCAGCTGGAGGAGGAGGAAGTCAGAAGGGAAAAGTACTTGGGCCATGTTGTGTCTTCCTCCAAAGCCCAAAAGCACCTGGCTATGTGGGCACCTTGGCCACAGCAGTTAGTCTTTCAATCACAAAACCTGACAGGCAGCAACCCTCTTCTAGTTTGTGGCATCTGAGCAGAATTTCAAGGATTATCCCAGGAAACCTACCTGAACCAGGAAGAATTTATCCACCCACAGTGAAACACTGTAATATTTGACGTTAAGAATTCCGCATACATAGATTTTTGCTCTTCTGTGTCAATTTGGTTTGGGCTTTAACCCAACATAAAACTACCAAAAAAAAGAAAATGAAATTAATTTGCCTCTGAACTCTGTTATCCACAGCAGAAGCCACAGTCTTCTGGCTGTACCAGAGGGTGAATACGGCTGAGGCGCAGTGATGACCCCCTCGGACAGGCATCACTCAGGCCCACCCGCCTCCCGGCACATAGGGCAGCAGTCGAGGGAACCGAGCCTAGCCGGCGGTGGCTGCGACAGCCACGGGCGGGTGTGCGCAGGAGCGCCCGCATCCCGACATCCACCTCAAGGGAGGCTCAAGGGGTCAGGTCGCCAACTCTCCCCGGTATTTCACCGCCGTGCCACCCAAGCGCTCATGCTCCCTGCAGGGCACTGTGGCTGTGCCCCGCTGCGGGCCGAGCTCCTCCCGCCCCGGCAGCACCGCCCGCCCCGGGACCGCTCCCCGCAGGTTCCCTTGCCAAGGTCGCTCCGTGCCCGGCTCCGTGCCCGGCTCCGTGCGCCCTCTGGCCGGAGTGGGCGGGGCTCCCGCGGCCCC
>WBNO01015045.1:34841-82245 GCA_013400575.1 Peucedramus taeniatus
GGGCCGCATGGCGGGAGCTGTGCCGGGGCCCGAGGCGGGGATTTGACGGGTTCGGAGCGGCGCCCGGCGGGCCTGGTGCGGCGGGGAGCGGGAAGTGTAGGGCCCGGCGTGTCTGGATTCCGGGGTGCCCGGCGGAGCGGCTGTACGTAACCCGGACCCGGGAGTGGGGAACCCGCGCGGATCAGGTGCTTGCCCTGCCAGATGTTCAGCACGGCAGGGGGAGGCTTCCGTAGACGGTACCGGCGGCTGGAGGTTTCTGTTCCTTTTCTATCCCAGTAGATCAAGTGCGTTTCTTTATCGCGCTGCATTCTGTCCCTTTAAACCATTTTAAAAGAACAGAAATTACGGTGGATATCTTCACTAACTCCAAAGCTGCCTCATGTCGTACCTGTGTAATGCGTATGGTTGGGAGGCACTGTGGTGTTCTTCCTGGCAGGTCTGTGTTCAGATACGGCTTATTGCCAGCAAAGTGGATTTTTGTACCAGTTGGTAGCCATTCCAGGATTTAGTTATTCTAAACAGCTACAGTTTTGGGAAACCGTTTTATTTCCTTTACTGACTGAAAATCCGGGTACCAGAGATATTTCTGTGGTCCTAGGCTGTTGTTTGTAGCCTAAATACTTAAAAATAAATTAGGTGAGATATCTGAAAGTTGATGAGTCCAAGTTAGGTGAAATAAATGTCACTAGGCTATAGAATATTGTTGTGTTGTATGCAGTAGGGAATTAAACGAAATGTAAAAGCAATGGTAGTGCTTTGAAATAACCTTTTGTAAGTATCTGTACAGTAGTTAGTAATAGAGGATCTCTATAACTAATGCTTTTGATCTGGGTTCATTTAATTTTCTATAATGAGTAAGGATCCTTTCGCAGAACCAGTTTCTAAAAAAAGTCATGTAAGAAGGCTTCAGCAAAGATCAGTCATAGTATAATTCTCTCTTTTAATGTTTGTGTGACTTCTGAAGTTTCATAGTAATAAAGGAAGGTGACTTAGATGAATGCATGTTATTTGACCTAAGTCAGCTTGTGGAAGAGTTCAGTAGTTTACGCTCTTGCTGATAACTTCGTGGATGTCTCCTCAATAGAAATAAAACCTTATTTGAGCAGACTGAGAGTAAAATTTGTCTGCCTGTAATTCTAAGGTCAAGTTGGGAATGAGGCTAGATAGTAATTGCTCATAACGGTACTGCCTTGACAGAAACATAAGAAGCATGTAATTAATTCTTACCTTTAATTGGCAAAGCTCTCTGTAGCACTTGCTTTTGCTCCTGTATTTCCTGCATGACCTAAGCAATGATATTGACTTAAATTCTCCCTCTTGGCCAAGAAAGGAGAGCACAACCCCTAATTTAATACTAGGAGATGATAACTTCTCTGTACCTGCACATTTTATTTATAACTGCATCTGCAGAAGATAGATATTGTCTGTAGCTGTAATTCATCAGGCTGACACTAGCTCTCTTGCCTGTGTGACACTGCCCTGTACACATGTGAGCACTTGCATTGTGAACTGAGCTGAAGAATGTACATGGGACAGGGGAAGGATTTATTGCTCAGCCCTACAACTGGTTGTTGTCAGTATTTAAACTACTCTTGATGGTTGTCTAGTTGCATGGATACAGTGGGGTTTTTTAAATCTTAAGAAAAAAGAACAGTCCTTTGGTCTGGTGCATCATACTGAGAAGTCTTGTGAAGTGCTTATGAGTTCATTGTATGTCCGAGTAAGTAATCCTTTCTTTTTTGCTTCAATTAATTCCTTGTCTTCATACTTCGTACTTCTTTTCCTTGCTTGCCTTCAGGTTTGTTTTGACTGCTTGTACTTCCTGCAGGAAAATACTTTCTTCAGGTGAAAAATGGTGGCTTGGAACTCCTGGTTTGTCCTTGTTTCCAAATACCAATAGCTACATGGCCTGTATATTTCTAAAGACCTTTCAGAACTATTGGCATTTCAGTATTTTTGTGACTGCAAACACCAGGCTTGAGTGATTATGCATGCATGGGTGTATACTGTGTCTGTGGTGACTGGCTGCAGATAATTATGCATATTGGAATATAAACACTCCTTTTGGAGGCATGTTAGTTTGTTGACATGCCTCTGTGTCTTTTTACTGGGCTTGAGAACTTTCAACCAGCCTTATTTAAGTGTAGGCAGCTACGGTTTGCCTTATTTTTTCAAATCTACCTGAAATGGAGTTCTTAAAATTGGTTAAAAGGAAATTGATTAGAAAGGAAAATGTGTCTTCAGCTTGGTAGCCTGTATTAATGAAAATAGAGGAAGCACTATTGCTTATTGTGCGGGTTGTTTTTTGTTTTGTGGGCTTGATTGTTGTTGTTTGGTTTGGTTTTGGGTTTTTTGATATGAAGTTAGCACCAGAGAGCTTTCCTGATCTTGTTGCTGATGTTAAAATACTAGTTTCAGAATTGACTTACTTTTCTACTGCTTAAAATCAGCACTTCTTTCCCAAGGAATTGGAGAATATCCTCTTGTTCCACAGAGTCGTTGAGTAAGGAAACTGTCTTCAACACCTCTGTGCTCCAGATGCAGAGCTGAGCAACCTTAGCCTAGACCTGCGCATCAGTGATGCAAATACAGTGCTGTTGGTAGGGTTTGAGTTAGAATTTTAGTTAGTCTTAAAAACATGTGTTGGCATAGCAGGGGTTGTGAGTACACCAGGCTGGAATTGCTCCTTCTCTATACTGTAGTTTGCTAATGGCTTTTTTTGCTCCAAGATCCCATGTATTTGTATCAGTCATTTCCCTATGCTGTGGCTGTCTTTTGTTGCTGTTACCAAGCTTGCAGAAATAGGCGCTTAGAGTTTTTTGTTTTTCCTGCTGTCCTTTCATCTCTAAGCTGGGAGACAAGTCTGCAAGCAGCCTTGAAGTGCGCCCTTTTCTTTTCTTTTAAAACAAATAGGTGAGTTGCATCCTTCTTACAGGGTGACATATGCACAGATGATCTGTCTGCTTAATGAATTATCTCAAATAAAGACATAATTTTTTATCAGTACTTATGGCAGTATAACTTGGAAGATTTTCCTTTATTTGGATGTCTTGAAAATATCCTCTTCTTTGTCAACAAGTAGGGTAGATTTGGTTCTGTCAAGGCAGGAGGCAGCGAAGCAGAATGCTGCGTCTAGGAGTCAGAACACTGTATACTGTCTGGCTGGAAGCAGTGACCTCTGGGATTTTCAGTAGCCAATGTTGCAGGCACTGCAAATTATCTGTGAAAATGTTTCTCAGACTTTTTTAAATGGATACTTTTACAGGTAGGTTTCATCTAGGAGTCAAAAGTCCCAAGTCCAGTTACTGCTGCAGGTTCTGTAACCAGATAATTTTTGTGCTTTCTGATTTGCTCCTTCAATTTTCAGTCATAGTTTTTTCATCTGATAGCTAAAATTCATGTTGATGCTTGGTGATAAAATCTTAGGTTCAGCATCCTGCTCTAAGTATATACTGTGCTGCTGGAACACCCAGAGCAGCCTCAGAGCTGGGATATCACAGCTGGTGGGTGTGGTGCTGGGTGGTAATGTAGCCAGGTAACTGGGATCCCTTTTCTATGATGCAGGCACTGACTGGGAGATCAGGAAGAGGGCAGACATTTAGCCTCTGGAGGCAACCCCTGTCAAGTGTGAGGGAAAAGGTACTCTCTCAAGGATGATGTAATAGTGCGCTAGCAGGGGGACCACTGAGAGAATCAGCTGTGCTGGGGGTAATTTATAGGGATTCAAATAACGAGCAATCCACTGTCAGTCCAGATGAGGTCCAGAGTACGTAAAAGTTGAGCCCCAGTGCCCACTTGGCAAGTTTCTTTAAAGAAGGTACTACTCTTCCTTGAGGTAAGCACACAAGAGAAATGCTGCAACGTTCTCAGGAGGTTAAAAAACCAAACCTAAATGGCAAAGTTTAGCAGAACAGGAATTTGGCAAAATTTAAAACAAAACAGTCAATCAGAATAAAGCATTTCATTTAGCAAACTCTACCCATCCATCCTTACATTATCCATATTCCAAGAAGGGGAAATTAGGAATGAAAAAGAGAGAAAACCAAGATACAGCTACCATCTTTGATTCAAGTGCAATCTCAGCTACCATAAACTCCAAGGATGATAGCAAAGTGACCACATGCATCTTAAAGCAGTGGGTTTTACCTACTCTGGCCTCCTGTGGCTATGCTTCCCAGGTGGGACTTCTGGTTATCCAGCTGCTCTGGAACTAGATTGAGGCTGCAGGCATGGGGTGTGGGGCATTGCTTTTGGTGTGCCATGCCTGACAGTCATTCTGGGCTGGACTAGAGGTTCCTGGGGGTGGAGGTGTGGAATGGAGCAGTGCACCTCCCACTTTCCACAGATCTGCCCCCTCCCCTTCAGTTGATTTGAGCCAGTAATAATTTTCTCTAGTTTTTCACAACAATCCATGTGGCAGAAGGTTGTATGGAGCGTACCATTGTTGTACACCGGGGCATTGACATTGATGTCAGTGAAAGAAGGAGGACAAGAAGTGCTCCAGGTGACTACCTGAGTCAGGCAATTTGAGATCATCTTTTTTCCTCCTGACTGGACTGTGGCTGTGAACTGTCCAAGACTCTGGACAGACTTGAAAGCCTCGAGCAGGTTGGAGAGGAAATGTCCTGTAGTCCTAATTGGCCAGTGCATGAGTACAATGGAGAGTGGAGACTGACAGTGAATTATTGTGGCCTGAATGAAGTCACATCGTCACTGAATGCTACTGTGCCAGACATGCTGGAACTTCAGTATGACCTGAAGTCCAGGGCAGTAAAGTGGTGACACCACTGAGATTGCCAGTGTGTTTTTCTCCATTCCTTTAGCAGCAGAGTGCAGGCCACTGTTAGTGTTTACCTGGAGTGGCATCCAGTACACCTGGAAACGACTGCCCCAGAGGTGGAAGCACAGTCCCACCATTTGCCATAGACTGATGTAGGCTGCACTGGAAAAGGGTGAGGCTCCAGAACACTTGCAATACGTTGATGACATCATTGTGTGTTGACAGCACCGCAGAGGAGGTTTTTGAGAAAGGGGAGAAAATAATCCAAGTCCTCCTGAAGGCTGTTTTTGCCACAATCAAGGACTTGCCCAGAAAATTCAGTTCCTAGGAGTAAAATGGCAGGATGGATGTTATGAGAGTCCAGCGGATGTGGTCATCAAAGTAGTATGTCCAGACAGCAGAAAGGAAACAGACTTTCTTAGGAACTGGATTTTTGCAGGATGCATATTCCATAAGATAGTCAAGATTGTAAGCCATTTCTGTCATGTGACATGGGAGAGCAACATTTTTAGGTGGGATTCTGAACAACAGCAACAAGTTTTGGACAAATTCAACAGGAGATTGTGCAGCAGCCTTTGGGCCGCTCAGGACAGGATAAGATGTGAAAAATGTGCTCTACGTTGCAGCTGGGAAACATGGTCCTTCCGGGAGTCTCTGACAAAAAGTACCCATGGAGTCTTGAAGACAACCCCTGGGGTTCTGGATTCGGTGATAAACAGGATCTGGGGCCTGTTACACTCCAACTAAAGAAGAGACCTTGGCAGGTTATGAAGGGGTTGGAGCCATCTCAGAAGTGATTGACACTGAAGCACAGTGCTTTCTGGCACCCAGACTGACAGTGCTGGACTGGATGTCCAAGAGAAATTCCCTTCTACACATCATGCCACTGATGCCACGTGGAATAAGTGAATGGCTCTGACCACACAGTGAGCTCAGATAGGAAACTCCAATCAGGAGTTCTTGGGATCTTGGAAATCATCGCAAAGTGGCATGAAGACAAAAATATATGTACCATCAGAAGAGGAAGAGGAAAAGGTGCCACCATGCTAAGGAGGCTCCACCATATAATCAGCTGCCAGAAAATGAAAAGCGATGCTCTTTTCACTTCTGCTTCCTGTCATATCATAGGGACAAACTGAAGATGGAAAGCTGCCATATGGAGTCTTACACAGTGAGTTGTAGAAGCTATTGAAGGACAAAGTGGTCCTTGCAGAGCTGAAAGCCATCCAGCTATCTTCAAATACTGCTGAATGAAAGAAATGGCCAATGTTCTACCTCTATGTTGGTTTGTGGATGGTGGCTGTCTTGGTTTGAAAGACAGGTATCTGCCAGCAAAAAGCTGGAATCTCCCTTTGAATAGAGAATGTAAACCCCCTCCCTCAGATTATTATAATTTTGCAATTGGAGGCTCTCAGGCAAAGATTTGGGGGTGGGAATAACAGTTCTTTACTAGGAATATTAGACAAAGCAAAGACAAATACAAATGTAATAGCACTAAGAGACAAGCAAAAACAAAGAAACAACAAAACCTCAGTAAATGCCCTGACAGAGTCAGGGATGTGACCTGACACCCTGGGTATCAGGGTGGTGAAAGCAGTCCAGATGAAATCCTCCTTGAGCAGTAAATGCAGTTCTAAGAAGTGAAAATAGTCCTGTAGGAAAGTCCGATGGTGATGAAAATGTGTTCAGTCTTCCTCTGGAGAGAAATCCAGTGGGGAGAGAGAAAACAAGCAGGGTCCCCTGGTACTCCAGTCCTTTCAGAGCGGTGTCCTCAGACCAAACTGTCCTGTTCACTGCTGTTCCCCCCTGAGAAACCTGCTGCCTCCTTTGTTTAAGTCAAGTATCCATAAAGTACCCAGCAATTAGTTACCTAGCAAAACCACCAGGAAAAAATTCCACAAACACAAAAGAAACAGATCCAACCCCCAACAGTGGCAAATGCTGGGGAGAGGGGGGCTGGACCAATGAAAAAAGACCAATTGACAATGCAGAGGGAAACCCATCTGGCCTGCTGAAGTGTGGCAAGACATGGCTGTCTGGGTAGAGAAATTGACTGTAAAAGTATGTTGAGTAGATGCACACATACCCAAGAGTTGGGCTGCTGAAGAATATTGCAACAATGAACAGGTGGATCAGGCTGCCAAGGTTAAATTGCCTCAGGTGAATTATTTCTTGCTCAATGGGTGGCCGGTGACACCTCATGTCATCTGGAAAGAGATGCAGTGTTACAGATGGGCTCATGACTATGGAGTGGACTTAACCATGGACACTGTCTCCAGGTTATCCATGACTGTGAAACATGTACTGCAGTCAAGCAGGGCTAAGTGGGTAAAGCCTCTGTGATATGGGGGGCAGTGGTCAAAATATAAATAACGGGGAGGCCTGGCAGAATGATTACATCACGCTTCTGCAGACCCGCAAAGGCCATTGTTACGTGCTGACAGTGGTGGAAGGCACCACTGGATGGTTGGACCTAACCCCATGTCTCACAGCACTGCCCAGAATATCATCTGGGCCTTGAAAAACAAGTCCTGTGGCAACATGGTACTTCAGAAAAAATTGAGTCAGACAGCAGCCTCGTAGACATCTGGGCCAGAGACTGTGGGATTGAGTAGGTGTATCATATTCCTTAACATGCACCAGCCTCTGGAAAAATTGAACCGCATAATGGACTGTTAAAAACCATATTGAAAGTAGTGGGTGGGGGAACCATCAGACATTGACATCTATATGTAGCAAAAGCCACCTGGTTAGTTAAACACCTCAGGCTCCACCAGTCAAGCTGGCCCTTCACAATCAAAACCTCCACATTCTGTAGAAAGGGATAAAGTCCCCATGAGGGATAGAATATGAGGAATATATCAGGGAAGACAGTTTGGGTTAGTCCTACCTCAGACAAAGGCAAGCCCATCTGGGGGATTGTTTTTGCTCAAGGACCTTGGTGCTCTTTTTGGGTAATGCAGAGGGACAAGGAAACATGATGTGTACCTCAAAGGGATTTGATTTTTGGGTGAGAAGAGTCTGTAACGTTGAATTGTATAATATTGGTTGGTGAATAACAGTGCCACTGTGTGCCATAATTGCCATTAACAAGGTGTATAGATTGCTCCAGATATACCAGTCATAAATTCCTGATGCAGTTTGCAACCAGCCCTCCTGCCCTAGAAGACCTCTAGCATGGATGGAACCCACAGTCTTGGACTAATGAACTCAACAGACATCTTGGAGGGACAGCCATTGATGATAGAAATGATACCTGTGCTTTTGTAGATATCTATGTCTGTGTGTGTGTGTGTGTGTGTGTGTGTGCGTGTGTGTATATATATATATATATATATGTATGTATGTATGTATGTATGTGTATAGTTGGAAAGGGGTAGGATTTGGACGTGATGTATGTGGTACGGAATAAGGGATGGATAATGTCCTAATAGACAAAAGAGGGTGTGGCTATAATCTGATATGGATATGCAGAAGGGTGTCTGTCTGTCTGTAAGGGTCTCTTAAGCATCTCTAATTTAGATTACAGCAGCCTGCTGACCTGTACTGAAATTTTGTGCCACCTCACATCATTTTCTGGGGATGGGGGAAAGGGGTCCCTTCCAGGTTGAGGTGGCTTGGGTGTAATCAGGTTGCATCAGGCTCTGCAGTGAGCATTTGTGTGTGAATTGCTTGCCTCTCTTGTACACTTCTGTTTTTAATACCATTACCAATACCAGTTCATTTTCTTATCTCATTGCTGTTTTCAGTAAATTGTTCTTATCTCAACCAATGATCTTTACCTTTTGTGCCTCTAATTCTCCTTTCAGTGGAACACTTGATGGAAGAATGCTATTCCTAAACCACAACAGGTTCTATGCAGCTTCAGTTTGGGTAGAAAATGGGAGAAATGTAATTAGAGTGCCAAATCTGCTGCCTAAATTGGTCTTCTGGGAACAATTCAAATGGCTGGCTTTGCAACTTCTGCAGTGTGAGGAAGCCTACGTATATTGACAGGAATTTGATTTGTGGATGAAGAAACAATTCTGGAGAAACTCTTCTAGTTCATTCTTGTATTAGCAAAACACAACTCCTTCTGCCATGTGGTGAATGTAGATTATGCAATTGAGGATGTCTTCATTGACAGGAGCAGACTGCTTAGTTAATGTGTAGTTAGTTAATGCTGCAGTACGTGTTGCACTAAAGTACGAGTTATGATAAAGTTACTGGTGACTTTTAGTTGACAATAGATAAATAAATGATGGAGAAATATGATGTGGATATGCAGAGAGAATGTCTCTGTCTGTAAGGGTCTCTTAAGCATCTTTCTAATTTGGATCACAGCAGCCTGCTGACTTGTACTGAAATATTTTCAGATTAAATTTTTGTTCTAGAGGTGTTATTCTATTATGGAGCTACTGTTGACTGTAGAGAGAATATTTTTTTGAACTCTGAACTACTTTTAGTCTCAGAATTCACATGATTTTTATTTTTCCTTTCCTGTAGTTACACATCACTGGTTGGAATGTTTGCAGCAACATAAACAAGTTTCTTGGTGAGTATAAGCCTAGATCCTTTTTCTAACTGTGGCTTTTCCTTAAGCTTTTGAAATTTTGCTTTAAAATTCAGGTTTTACTTAAATACTATCCACAATGCTTCTGCAAGACTTATCTGCATTGAATTCTTGTATTCTCAAAGGCTGCCATTTTTTCCTTAAACTGAAAATACACAGTCTCATTAAAGTAGGTTTTCAGTAATATTGCTTTATTTAGGAAAAACCTGATTTATTTTACGTGACTTAAACCTTTTTCCAAATTCTTTCTGTTTGTTCAGTGCTTAGGTGCTTGTTTTGTATCTTAAGTGCTTAGAGGAAAAGAGAGGGGAAACCAGACCATGGGACATGATCAAATGACTGAAAGTAATTGTTTTCAATAATGACTATTTATTTCTTTAATTGCACTTGGTAATTCAAATATATTTCACTGTAGAATTTTTTTTTATTCTTTTGAATTGCTTATATTCATAATTTCTGCTTCCATGTTGGTCTATCCCAGTCTCAGCACCAGTTGAAGCTGACAGCGCAGTTACATAAGATGTTGCTGAGGGGATGAAAATGAGGTTCTCCAGGCCCTGTAATCTCAGGGAGAGAGTGAGGATCTTGTTCAGAGGCTCATTCATGTAACAACTTTTCAGTTTTGTTGCAGTACTTTGGGAAGGCCTTCATTCTGCCTGAGGAGAAGAGCAAATGTAGATTTCTACTGGTCAGTTCTCTTAATCTACTTGTATAAACTAGAGAAAAAGTAGGAGACTGAAATCAAGTACTCAAGTCTTATGGTTTGAGGGAATGTCAGTGGTGAGGAATAAGGTGTTCAGCATTCTTGTTACAGAGGTGTTAAGTATCAGTTCAGGATTCAGTTTCTGTGTTGTGTGGCTCAGAGTTCACCTATGTAGTTGTTAATTGAATCTGGGAAGCTTTTAAAGCAAGTAAGTACTGGTGAATATGTAGTTGAGGATGCTACATCGTGCAAATAAGAACTGCCTATAGTCCAGTGTCTTGTTTGAAATGTGTCTTTTGGATAGAAGAAGGGGGGTGATGCAGTATTCCTTGAAATTTGTTGCAGTGTCAGGTCTTCCTGTCTAGTTTAAATCTTTCTTGTTCCTGTTACTTTAAAAAAATCCCAAACCCAAAAACTTGCCTGAAGATCTAAGCATTGTGGTTTGAAATACTGCTGTGAAGGACATCATCTGAAACTTATGGTCACATCTGAAAACAGTAACCTACCTGTGAAATGATACACAAAACCAACATGAGGCAGGAACAGACATCCTTGGATGGACAGAGGTTGTTCTTACGTTAACATGTTTAGCAGGTATAGGAGTTTTATATGTTTTTATGTGTATGGTAAAACACGGTAAGGAATACTTCATGGTAGCACTGCTGCTGTGGTCAAAACCTGCCAGGCAGAGGGTTTTTATCTGCAGGTAATAAAAGTCGATTGCAATCAGCTTCCCAGTGCCAGTACAGTTTTTAAGTGGTGCTTGTGAGACTTCCACCTAGTCTTCATAAGATACCATTAGGTTTGTATAGTGTAAAGTGTGTCTTTAAATATTGTTTTGCAGTCTGATATCTTTCACCCTTTTGCAGTCTGATATCACACCCTTTCTCATCTGCAGGTGTGTGGTTTCAGCACAGCATGGCTGTGGTCATCCACTTGCAAGTTGCTCCGATTGCGGTGGGGACCATGGATTTCTCTGGACTGACCATTCCTGATGGGGGCGTGTATATTGTAGGGGGTGAACCGGGTGAGGCTTTCACCATTTTTGCCGCTGATGGAGGCGTGAGGCTGGTGTCATGGGTGCAGATGATAAAAGTAAAAAGTCAAAACTAACTATATTGAAGAGTAAAAAAAACCTGATGTACAAAATGTGAATGGACTTAGTCCTTGGCAGTTCCATACGTAGATGTGCCAGCAGATTTGGAGGAGTGGTGCTGGAGAGGATGGCAGAGTCAGTCTTAGCCTTAGGTTTTGTGGAATCAACTGTAAACATGCCTTATCCTAGAAGGAAACAAAACAAGCTTGTGTTGCTTGTGTAGGAGTGGCAGTGCTGCCTGCAGTACCCCAGGTCAGCAATATCTGTGCTGCATCTCCAGGCAATACAAGACAATCTCTGGTTGTCAGTCTCTGGTTGTCTTTACTTCGTGGTTTTGCCAGTGCTTTTTATTACCTGTCCTATCCTGTAGTCCTGCAGAATAACCACCAAGATACTGAGTGCTTCCTAGGAGTTGGGACGGCAAGCTTCCCATCCAGAATAAAATATAAATTTTCAGTGCAAAGTACAATTATATTTATGCAAACTGTTGAAATTGACTGTGCTCCTTTATCAGGTCAGAGAGCTATGGGGGTTTTTTTTTTCATGATGTTCCTCTTTTTTTCTTTATTGTATCCTTATGGCAGAGGAAGGGAAATCCCTGGGTTTGGCATGGATGCACAAAAGAATGAGGGAAATAGGCTGAAGTGTGGAAGTGAATTGAATTTCTTCTGAGCTGCTTATGAAGCAGCACTGAGACAGAATGAAGTTTGAAAGTGGGGCTGATTTCAAGGAAGGGGTTTTGGTGTGACAGTTTGTAAAGGAATGGTTTAATCACTCCGTGGGGATTTGGAAAATAGTTTTGCCAGGGTAGGTGTGGTTTGGAAAAGGTTGCAGTGATTTTGCAGTTTCCACAGAGGAAGCAGTAGAGGCTGATATTAGTGAAAGTTTGCCATAACTGCTTGGGCTTGCTCTGTCTGATAATATGAAACAGATTTTCAGTTGCCAAAGGATCCCACTTCTGTTGGAACTTGATGATATGCCGGGTTTGGGGCTCTGCACTGACAGAGCCTAAAACTGAAGAGAGTAAGAACAGCTGCGGGAGAAGGTGTACAGGACCTGCACTGTTAGCAGAGCAGAAAGCTTGTTTTGGAAGTCAAAAACTGTGATCCCTGAAGGGATCTAAATTAATGTATTTTCCTCTGCATTGCCCTGAGATAAGTGTACCTTCCTCACTGATATCTGTCTGAATAGTTGAATAGTGTTTAAAAGTTGAATTACCTTATGATGACTTTTCTTCTTGGTGAAGAAAAGACTCTCTTTTAAATAATATGTATTTCAATAATATAGATCTAGAAGCATTTAGGTTTGGAAGTAGTGACTTATCTAAATCCTGAAGTATTTGGTCCTGAAACAGATATGATCTTCATGGAGAAGTAAAAAGTTTTGGAGAAAAGCCATAAAGGCTTTTCCATTAGGCCTTGGGATAGGCCTAATCTCCTTGTTTTAATCATGGTCTTGAATACATGGGGTAAATGTATTCTCAGAGTTACCAGAGCAGAATCCTGTTCATGTGTTGATTTTGGTGCAAAGTTAATACAAATTGATTTTCTGATGAAGAAAATTTTAGGAGAGATCTTCTGGCAAAGTATTCTTATTTCCAAGTTATAGCTATGAATGTCTGATCAGTCTGGGGTTGTTTGTTGACAGGCTGTTTTAATGTAGTTGAAAGTTTTTGAGCAGTCCTTGCTGGAGAGGACAGGGCCAGAAACATAAAACCTCACAGTAAGCAAGCCCCTGTGTTCAATGCTTGCTTTCTGAGTAAGGAAGTTATCAGTATGGTCATGGTCGTGCTTGTGAAGCATATTTTGGCACTGCCTCTTGGACTAGTTTGTGCAGAGCCATGTCATGGTTCTCAGTAAAAGTTGTGTCTCATGGTTTCAGTCTTTCTCTAAGGCAAGGTATTTTGGGGTAAAATGGGTGAGACCCTCTACTGAGTAATTTATCTCATGTAATGTTCTGCTAAGTATACATCTGCTTGAGAAAGCTGTTCCTGAAATTGGCTGTAAATGGAAAAGCCAGCCAGCTTTCATGGTCTGAGGAGCAGGACTGCTGGGCCACAGTGCAAGCCAGTTGGTAGGATGTGAGAGAGAACCCAAAGCAGCCCAAGTTTTGTAACTTGGGAGGGGAGAGAAATGAAGACTTGGGAGGAGGGGCCAATGATATGAGATTTTTGCTCAAAATTTTTTCTCTCTTTGAACTTTGTGACCTACTGCCTTCTAACAAGCTTAGCTAAGTTAGTGAAATGCAGTATGTGTATGCTTTAACTAATGTTGATGTTAGCTGACTAGCTGTGTTCAGATTTTCATGGAATGTGCTGCCTCTGTAACTCTGATTAAATGGCTTTGGCTGTTTTCTTCACATTTCCTATTCGTTGTGATACTCCTATTTTTAAAATATTTGAATGAAACCATAGAAAGACCTTCTGCACCAAAATGAATGTGTCTATGGAGGCTCTATTGAGTGTGATCCTGTTACTGAAGTCAGGAGATATGTTCTCTCCAGCCCCATGGAGGTGAGCTGAGATGAATCCCTTGCATCCAGATGACAGCTTTTACTGAGGAAGACCACTGTGGGAAGCTGAAATAATGCACCAAGGGTGCCTCTGGGTTGGCTTTGCATGTCCCTCAGTGAAAAGGAAAAATAAGTGTACTAGGGAAAGAATAACCTTGCAGATATTATTTCTTCAAGTGTTAAGCAAAATGTATGTCTGCTCCATGTTTGGAGGCATGAAATTCCATTGCTGGTGTGAGAAAGGGGTATTTTAATGATATAAATCCTCAAAGAAAATAGTGGATATTTGAGGTGTGGGTGGATAAACCTCTTAAAATATAGCTTTGCACTTGCTGCCTTTTTCTTTTTTTTTTCAAATTCTACATTCTGATGCAACATAAACTGTAAAATCCCAACCATCTTAAGTTTTCCTTAATTTCCTTTCCCAATTAAAAGTTCCAGACTCCTGCCCCAGCCATTAGAAGACTGGGCTGATTCAGATCCAGTGTGGTACTGTGTGAGCTCAGTCTGTTACCAGATATTACTCTAGGAATTTTTTTTTCAGTTCCTGAAAAATGGTGGCTAGAATATTTTATCTTTTGCTGTAAATCAGACTTACATGCAATAGTATTTTTCCCCCGTACCCTTGCAGACTGCTTTAATAGAGGTGAGGATCAGTCAAAAAACAGTATTTTAGAGGAAGGCAGATGAGCTTTTGGTAGAGAAGTTATTTTGCAGTGTGGTGGTTGAATGGAGGTGGTTGGGCTGTCTCTGTGGCCAGCCCTTGGCAATTGGCCTGGTTTAAAAAGTGTGGTGAAGTAGTAGCTTTTCCCTGTCATAAAAGCCCTACAGTATTCCCAAAGATCTTTGATTTCTGAACCACACTTGAAATTAGAGTAATTCTTCACAATGTTAATATTTTGGTAGATGCAGCTTAATTGATACCGTTGCTATTTATGCCTTATGTGAACCAAAATGCTAGTGCTTATTTCTGTGCATGTCTCCTTGTTCACGTAGTGTAAGACTAGAAGGTTTTGTATTTTAACTCGAATCAATTTTGTCCATCTGTAATTGAATCTTCAAGATACAGCCTTACTATAAGGACAGTGATTCTGAATAAGACTTACTTATGTTTTTGGATCATGTGAGCTTGAAGACTACAGGAATGGGTCATAATTTGTGTCTTAAAATTATGGGAAACAACTGACAAAAAATCAGGAAAAATAGCTGTTGACCAGGCTTTTTCACTGTGTGTACCTTGAGAGAAACTACTAGAGCAAGATTTCTTAAACTTTTATATTATCTGTTGGAAACAAATACTAATGAAGACTTTTTTTATATTCTGGTTAAAACAATGGAGAAGTTGGTCGAAAACAATGCAAATATGCAAGGAGTATAGAGAGTCTTCAAAAATTGGTTAAGAAACCTACATATTTCTAATGTCTTTGAACTTTATTGCACTTGTAGTGATGAGGTGACATAGTGTTCCAGAGTATTTCGCTAATGTGGTAGTTGTTGAAAGATTGTCATTGTGTTTGTTTTGTCCACTTCCTGTTTACTGGATTCCTTGTTTTCATCAAAACTGAGAGGGGGGAGAAAATATTATGAAACGTCCGTCTCATCTGTGAATAAACACTGGGTTACATGGTTCTTAATTGACCTGGAACTTGGACCAATGGACAGAGGCTGAGCTTCACTCTTTCATGGTCCAGTAGCTGCCATTTTGAACATACTTTTGGAATCATTCTGCACACTGTCACTTGGGAACCCTTGTTTAAAAGATAATTGCCCCCTTTCTGCAAACCAAAATTACAGCGGTTCCTTAACACCTGGCTTCTGGGAATTATAGTGCATAAGCTTATTTTGTGTATGTCTTGATTAGTGATTGATATTTAATTGCATTTTTCAGGGGAATAAAATCAGCAGTGTTGATATTACAAAATGACAAAACATCCTCCGAATAGAAGAGGGATCAACTTTGAGGTGGGAGCCCAGTTGGAAGCCCGTGACAGATTAAAAAACTGGTATATTTTTAAAACCATTCATGTTATATTAATTTTAAGTCTTTACTATCGTAAACATTTTGTATCGGTTCAGTATTTAGAGTTGTAGTCATTGGTTTGTAGGAAAGTAGTTAATTTATAAAAGTTTATATACCAGTGATTGAGATGGGCAATAGATGCTGATATGTTGTGCTGGCCCTCCAGAAGTGTACTAGTGTTGTATCTGGGAATAGGACTGCTCCTAAATCTATTTGGACTTCAGGCTCTCATTCTCCTGAATTCACCCTTTAAGTTCTGTGCTATACTTAATATTGCGGAGCAGATATTTTGGAAGAATAAATTCTTTGCAGTACAGAATATCCTTGCTGCTTCCTTTCCCAGTGCTGTTGTGAATTCGTAGGCTCTAAAGTCTGATTGAGTTTGCTAGGCCTGTGCTCATATGAGGGTGGTCAGCTTTAGAATTAAAGAATTGAGTGGGGAAACATGTTCCATGCTAACAAGTTTGGTCTGGTGCCTGTCTTGCAGATCTCAGCTGTGAGGAAGAACACTTTTCTTCAGTAATCACTGCATTAGGAAGGAGAAAAAGAGCCTACAAATTACTTAGGCTAACTTTGAATTTTCTAACTCTGTACATTTCAGGTAGTCAGCTCAAAACTTAGCATTTAATAATTCTCAGTGAATGAGAGATAAAATGAAAATTGCTGAAGACTTCTTAAATACAGGAATTAATTTGGCTTTGTTAGCTCGTGTAGATAACTTTTTGTTCCAGAAATCATCTGTAGTTGATTTTTATTAAGAAGTCTGTGTGGGTTAGATATAATTGTACTTAAAGCTGGGGAATCTGCCAACAGATGAAGTGTGCAAAGTCAGTATTGAAAACTATTTGGACATCTCAGAAGGACAGTGCACTGTCTAAGACACAGGGGATTTATTCCAAAATGTCTTGGTTGCATGTGGAGCATGTTCTCACCAGGTACAAGGTCATTGGAATTGTGAAAATGAGAAAACATAGCTCTTTCCATAAAGAACATAAAGTATGAACATTAAATCCTATTCACACGTTAATTTGGCTTAGCTATGTATCCAAGAGTTGTGTAAGTAAGCACTGATCTGAACCTGCCTGCATTTTTGATACTCTTGAGTTTTGTTAGTACAGCAAAAAAAATTAGTCAGGCTTACAAAAATAATATCTCTTAGCTTCTCTGGAATACAGGCTTTTTGAAGATGCAGTTTGGTGTAGCTGGTGTTTGAGTAAGGCTAATAACTTGTTTGAGTGTACATAACTCTTGCACGGGAAAACTTTGTGGGGGGGGGAATTCAACAACCTGCTCTACTTTCTGCATATCCCGTGGCTTAAATTTGAATTTTGGGTGTGCTATTTGTTCCATGGTCTTTGGTTTTTGGAAACACTTGATCTTAAGTGACCTGTCCTACACACAGTGCTTTGCAACTCTGGTCTCACAACTTTGTTATGAGCTCTCCAGTTCTGAAATCTTTTGTTTACTTGCTCAGCTTTGAAACCTGGATTATGTGCATTTGCATTTTCAGGATTTCTCATTCAAAATTTTTCAGAGCTGGGGGCTTAGCAAAACTGTCAGTGCTGACACAGGTCACTGGGTGTGGATTTGTGGAGGATAGCAGACTGGATTTTTTTTTCTCTGCTGCTTTCATCTGTCCATGTGCAACCAGGATCACTCTGTGGTATGGTTACTGTGCACTTCTGAGGGGGCACAGGATTTTCTGTTTGCTGACACTTACTTTTCTCAGTGTTAGACATTTGGAGGTCCAAACTTTTCTTGTGTGTACTTCTGTTGCTGTGGTAGTGCTAAAACATAGTCACAAATCTCCTGTTTAGTTTAAGTGCTGGCTTTGATTTCTGTTCTCAGTACCAAATACATGAGAAAATTCATGGGCCACTATTGCCAGTCTGTTGGCAGTGATGCTTTGGAAAATATTTGATGTCAGGGCGCTGTATACCTCTCTTTCATGTCACTGGCTTGTGCCTCAAATTGCTAGTTAAGGACTTCCAGGGTGTTTGGATGTGTTGTCAACCCTAGTGAAGAAAAAACACTGTATGCCAGCAGAGTAGTCATTGTGGAGCCTGCTCCTTGTCAAAGTGCAAAGTGAATTTTGCATCTTTACTGCTCGTCCCAGAGGTTGCTTTGTTGTATTTGGAATCATAGCATATTGGCAGTGCGCTGCAATTCCTGGTGCAATTGTCTGTCATATCCTATACTTGAACTCCAGGGAGCACAGTGAGTACTTCTGGTGTTTCACTTTAGGTTCTTAGGGCTTGGGTTGATGCGTCAAAACTGTCATGGAAGATTTGTCTGTTGGCTTCAGGTTGCTATAGGGGGAGCCTCTGTGGGTGCTGAAAGGTCTCTTGGTACATAGTGCTGGAGTTCAGAGGATGAAGGAGGGGGACTGCTGCAGTAGGGCAGCCCTGAGTGGAGAGATCCCAGAGGGGTTACTGTAGGCATGGACATGGGCACACTGTCCCAGCTGAATTGACTTTTTGAAACCTTTTGCATTGAATAATTTAAACTGATTAAGTGGTGGCTAGCTACATCCTCTCTTACTGAAAAGAGGATGACTACACTGGATGCTTGCAATAGGCAAATTACATTACCTTTTGTTACCTTGTTGTAATGACACCTCCAAGTTTTTCTGTCTATTGTCTGAGTAAAATGTATGTGAAGGGGCTTTTGATTATGGTTGGAGCTCTTGAGTAATATTGAGAGTATGGTGCTACCCTAGGATTCAGATTGTCAGTCCCATGAGTTCAGTTGCTCATGCTGTCAGGAATTGGTCTAAGTACTAAAAAGATGAACCACTATAACTGTTGTCCTTCACGGTGCTGATTCTCCTGAATGCTTCCTTTCCTCTCTGCATTGCTTTGATTGCACTAAGCTTGTCTCTTCCTGGTTCCAAGGGAGTGGGGGTTTATAGCAATTCTGTTTTGGTATGTAGGAAAAGAGAAGGGAAACAGACCTAATCCAGGGAATTTCCAGATATTTACCTCTTCCCAGAATAGGATAGTTTTACGTTTGTCTACCATAAACCCATTTTCATACTGTTTGCTGTGCTTTGACAGCTTTAGTCAGAGACTGCCAGTCATTGCTAACCTTAGTCTTTTTAGTTCTTTGAGCTTTTGCTTGCCTCTTAGGTTCTTAGAAAACTAATGCCAGCAGTTTAGGCGTCTTAGAGATTTTCCCTTACTGTTTAGCCAGTTCATAAGTCCTTGAAAGGTATGAGCGTATCATTCCTTTCAAATTGAGCTGGAAAACGACTTGTTTTGCCTTTCCTGTATGTTGCAAGATGTTGTCTCCAATTTCACAGTGTTTCAGATATTTAAATCAGTACCATTTGGGATTTTCTTACCCAGGATCCATTTTCTTTCTTGAATACCCATCGAGTCAGCTGAATACTTCCTTTGTGGTTTGGGGGAGGATGTGTTGGGCCACCCTAGACATATCTTAGTTGTTCTCTGGGGCCTTGTAATGGGTTTACTGCTCCAGTCAAGAGCACTGAGTGTATGTTAACTGATGTTTATTGCTTCAAAATGAGAAGATGTTGAGGCTTTGCAGCATGTTCTCCAAGAACTGAGAGCTCTAGCTCAACCACACTTACTCAGGTAGACTGAAATTTGGTTTCATTGTGAGATATGCTTTTCTTGATGATCTTGACTCCCATTAGTGAAGTGGGATAGGTGCAGATGGTACTGATGTATGATTCTGGGATGACAGTTCTGGTGGAGAAAGTTCCTTCTTTTGCTGGATATGAAGCAGGGAGCAGTCTTGCATCGTTGAGTTAGTTGGCTCTTGTAACTTGGGCTTGTCTCATCTCAGTGGTAGAAAGTGGATTGTGCTTCCTAGAGGTGTTTATCTGCTTGGACAGAAATATTAGCTTGATACTCAGTCAGCATTCTGTCCTTTTTATCAACTTTCCTCTTCATCATTGAAAATCTAAATGAGTCCTAGGCATACTGCAGTCCCAATGGCAAGAGCACCCTTCTGGCTGCTCTCTTGTTGAGAGGATCTGGGATTTCTTACCTGTTTTTGCTGCTCTCAGATTGTAGGGAATGGGA
Organism: Peucedramus taeniatus; assembly: GCA_013400575.1. Lineage (NCBI taxonomy): Eukaryota > Metazoa > Chordata > Aves > Passeriformes > Fringillidae > Peucedramus > Peucedramus taeniatus. Next base: position 54,553 of record WBNO01015045.1, read on the forward strand.
TGCTGATTTCTGTCATTACCTGTACTTTAGTGATATCCAAAAATAATCTGTTTAGGTTGTGACTGTGACTACCGTCCCCTCATGAACTTCTGGAGGACAGTACCTGAGTTACCTAAAAATAAAGTAACTTGACTGTCTCAGGAAGGAAGTTTTTTTTTTTTTTCCAAGAAGTTGGTAACTTTACAGATGCCCCTGCCATAAATATCTCCCATTGGAATTCCTCTCCTCCTAATGGCATAGCTTGACATGTGTGGCAGTGAGTATCCTTAGTCTGTAGTTGCAGTGTAAGTCTCTAGCATGGACTATTCATAGCTCTTTGTGAAGTCATGACTGGACATGTCTTAGATCTGCTAAAGGATTTCAGTTGTTGGTAGATTTGCTTTCTGTTTATGTAGGGTTGTAGAATGGTAGCCTGGCTTGCATTTGAGTCTTAATTCTTACATGCCTAGGCTTTACTGTTAGTATCATGCTTGATCTTTTCAAGATGCCATTTCTTTCTACCACTTGTTCTATCTTTCAAGTGTGGATTTGAGTTTTGCCTTCAGCCCTTTGTTCAAGAATTCACTGAGGCCTTGTCTGTCTTCCAGAATACTGAAAACACCAACAAATGAAAATTTTCTCTTGATGTTACTATTGTGGAAGGGAAAGCTTTGTACTTGAAATGTTACCTTCAGTTGGGATAGTGAAATAGCTGTGATTCTGAAATATGTACTGAAGTTACAAATTACCAATGCAATTTAAAGAAATACAGAGTTTACAAGGTCTTCCTGATCAGAAACATTTGTATTTGACTCATCTCAGATTCCCCTACTACTAATGTACTAAGAAATTTATATTTAAAAATCCCAGGATTTTGCAGATGAAATTTAAGAATCTAAAACTTAATTACGTTTAATGTGCCTACTGAGTTTTTGCTGTTACATTGGGTGGATGATTCATGATGCCTGGTGATGGATATCTTAGAGAAGTGAGTGTATTGACACCCAAGTGTTAGTCTTGATAAGAGTGAAGCTACTGATTTTGTAAAATGTGATATGTCTAGATGTAGGGAAGATCTTTCTGACTTCTGAATCTGTAGCTAAATTTTTTTCCACCCCAGACTTAAAACTCTTTAGTTGTCTTCTCTTGCTGCAGCCAGTGTTTGCATTTGCTGTTCAGTTTTGGGTTTTCTTACGTGCTTTGCTCCGTCATTATGTAGCCTCTTTATTGCTTAGACAGGTGGTACGTCAGATTAATGCTATTGGAGGAGCTAAACCAAGATTAATTTGTTTAAAATTTCTGAGACAGCATACCTTATTCATAATTAAAATATTTTGATCTACCTTTGACTAGGTATCCAGCACACATTGAAGAAATTGATTATGAAGAGGGGAAAGTACTTATCCATTTCAAGCGCTGGAACCATAGATATGATGAATGGTTTTGTTGGGACAGTCCTTATTTGCGTCCCCTAGAGAAAATACAGTTAAGAAAAGAAGGATTGCATGAGGAAGAAGGTTGTGCCGTAAGTAGAAATTGGAGAACATTTGTACGTGTAAGTTTAATGTGTGTTTGTATGAATGATGACCTTTAAAATGCTTCACTGTTGCTGTGTTACCTGCTGTGTAAATTTTATGATTTCTTCTAAACATTAGAAAGCTAGTAATTGAAATGTTTTAATAAAGTTGTATGTTTCAGTAATTCTCAGATGAAGAGACTTTTAACTACTGTTTTGTAGGTATTTCATATCAATGATCGGGTATTGGCATGCTGGTCTGACTGTCGCTTCTATCCAGCCAAAGTTACTTCTGTTAACAAAGATGGTAAGGATTCCTGGTTTTGTCATACTTAGTAGTCATGTATTCCTAATTGTGCTGGAACCTCATTTAGGTGAAGAGATACTACAGCAGATGGAAAACAGCTGTGAAAAATTGCATTTTCAATTATGTGGTTTAGTCTGTCATTAACTTTTTTAACCTCTTACCTTTTTTACGAGAAAAAAGCTTTCTGCTGGGATATCCAGTCAGTACTTGCTATAAGTATATATGTGGGAAAAGCTGATTCTTAAATTTGTTGTTATTGCCTATAAACTACAATAAAACCTATTGTCAGAGATGCAAAATCCCCTTAAAAATCAGAAGGGGAGGGGGAGCTGTGAATGATTTGTTCCAATGCTGGGCTTGCTTTAGATTGTCTGTGTTGTAAGATCAAGGAGAAAAGGGCTGTGTAATTGTATTCTGGGATATTCCACCAAAAATATTTTGGGGTTTTGTGAGTAAGGTGCATCCAAGGAGCAATTCTAAGATTAGACATGCACAGTTATTTTGACCGGAATTGTTTTGGATAACTTTGCTGTGTCTCCCTGGCCTGTGATAGGAGCTCTGTGTTGAGGGTTCTGACAACACAGGTAAAGCAGCTTTTGTCTAGGGCTAACTGTGCAGCTGGAGTATTGGAGCTGTTAGCTGGTGCTGTGTTAAATATCTTCTGATCTTTGAACTCTTACACTTTGTTTTCATATTTTAGGTACATACACTGTGAAATTTTATGATGGTGTAGTTCAGACAGTCAAAAACATTCATGTCAAAGCTTTTTCCAAAGACCAGGTAAGTATGGTGTTTGTGGAGCTAGTGTATTCTTAAATGAGCAGTTCAGGTGGCTAGATTTGGTGAATTATAAAATGTGAAATTAATGAAAAACTTTTACTGCTAAAATACAGTATGTCTGAAATGAAGTCCCTTAAAATGAAAAGGGGTGATGGATAACTCAGAAAGGAGAAAAGGGGATTTCACTTTCCCTTCATTAAAGAGAATCCCTTAAAATGAAATGTGCATCTTTGTGGTATGATTTGCAAAGCTGTCAGGTTCTTTAAATGCACATCTTGAACCAAAGAAGTCATAGGTATCTAAGTTAAACAGATTTCTAAAAGTTGTTGGAAAATTCAGAATGTACCTACTAAAGCTAGTGGTAAGGTTTTGAATCATGCTGTGATTGTTTTACCTGTTTGAGATTATATATATATTTTTTTGTTTTAAATAAAGGCGTGACAGCTATGGGGTGGACAGAAACTATTCTTTCCCAAAGCAACTCCTTAATATTCATGAGACACTTAAGGAACTATTAATCTTTCACCTCACAACTTTGAGAAGATGAGCGTTTTTAACTATTCCTTTTTTCCCTTCAGTAGTTTGGCTGTTTTACCAACCCTTCACTCGTTCAGTGCAGTGGGTTCAAAGTTCAGCTCATGATAGAAAGTAACCATTACATTAAAAAAAATAAAAACTGTCCTGCTGATGGTGAGGAGGAAGAGGTGCTGCTCTGTACTTCAATTTTTGTGTACAGGCATGTAGGAAAGGCTGACCAAGTTCTGGTCTTGAGTAACTTGGTTAAAACTTCTTAAAGACCTGCTTCAGAATAATTTTCATTACAGACAGGGTTTTAAATCTGATCTCTTGCCACACTTTCCTGTGTGGTTAACTGTACCATATGGGTTTTTCTCTCATGCTCTCTGCCTTTAGTTTTCTGAAACTTTAAGTTTGAGCAAAGAAATTGAATCTGTCCCCCCAGTACAAATCTTAAACACAGATTCCAGTAATGAATGTCAGTGGTACAATTTATATTTGTCACTGTTGTGAAAGAGGTATGGCAGTCCTCCAGATTTCTGTATCTGCCAGGCTGGGATGGAACACTATTTCACATTTGCTGTAAAGTGATATTAATGGTTATCATTGTGTGTGGTGGAAAGTTGACTAATACTCGCATGTGAACTACTGCAGAATCATTTCTATGAGAAATGTTTTTATGATATTTAGCATTAAATAAATGGAGTTGAAAAATCTGAAGAAATATTCTGCATAAGTAAAGAAAAATATTTTGTCTCTCCTTTAGGAAGTTTTGTGATTCTGCATAGCTTTGGAAAGGTTTTGAAAGGAGATGGAGGGGTGGAGGGGGTTTTTGGTTAGTTCTTTCTGTTTTCTCCTTTTATCCTTTGTTTAAGAGGGTTCCTCTTAGCCCAAGGGAATCTCCTAAGTTATGCTAGAACATCTTTTCTGTCCTTTAGCATAAAAAAGCATAAAGCGAGAATTTCCTAGTGAGCTCTACTTATACAACCAGAAGTAAAGTTTAAAATAAAAAAATACTTGAGCCATTCAAGTGTGCATTGGAGTGCTCAAGAATCAGAAAAAAAACGGGTGCAGCAGTAGTATAGCAGCATGTTGGAAGTGGAGGTGAGGTGTCTTGTTCCTGTTCTTCAGGAGGAGAGAGTGGAGTCATGAAGGCACACATGGCTCAAATCTTAGTACTTGTTAAGGACAAGAAAGGTCTCCAAACCACACAATTCCTGAAGGGAGCAACATAAGCAGGTTGTAATTCCAGCAATTACAGTGTTACTCTGTCTCTATGTAGAGTGTGTTACTGGCTGTGTTGAACAGTGATGGTAAAAGCTAATGACCTGTAACAGTGTGAATGTGCCTTTGCAAGGACACATAGCTTTTAAGAGTTCAGTAACATCAAGAGGTAATTCAGACATTCTGTATTCATGATTCAGTTTCTTGAGAATATTTTGACTAGGATGGCTTAGGAGTGTTCCAGTACAACATACTTGATTCAAGTATGGTTTTGTAAGCATGGAAAGTGTTGAAACATAGTTGCCTGAGAGTTGTTTTTTGAGGTGGTAGGTATTGGTTTGTTTGTTTGGGGTGGGTTTTTTTGTGTTTTGTTTGTTTGTTTTTCCCCTGATGTTTTAGTTACTGCTGAAGCTTCTCCCACTGAAGCTTCTCCCATAAGGAATTTACAGAATACAAACTTATAGGATGCCTGGTAAAAGGAGTGCTCAGACATATGAAAGATTTCCCATGTACCTGTTTTCATGAAATATACAGCAGTTTGATTTCACGCTTTTAAACAGTGAATTTTTTTTAAAATCACATCTGTACCATGTATGGTTAAAATAATATTATAGAGGGTGGAGCAAATGCATGTTCATCATTTTTAATGCAGCAGTATTTTTTTTAAGGCTATGGTCTGGAAATACCTTAAAATGTATCAATTTATGTAAGCCACAGATAGACAGGAATACTGGAGTGGGACAAGGCAGGATGTAGTGCAGTACAAGGAAATAGTCTTAAGTGGATTCTCAGAATTTCATATGGCTTGAATCACATGTTCCACTTCTTTCCCCAAGAAGGTGTCGAGGTATTTAGCCTTTCCTGTCCTCTGATCCTGGGTCAGAGTTCAAGATTGTTGTGCCCTGTAGAACTGTGTCTGGGAAGGAGCATGGTTGCTCTTTAATGCTTCAGTTAGGCAACAGGAAGAGAGAAGTTAGTTGAACTAAAGGCAGTGTTAACACATGACCAAATATAAATTATTAATCCATATGCAAAGCTAGAAGATTTCTGTTCATCTGGGACAGCCTGTAGCAGGATCACTGGAAGGGGAAAAAACATAATCAGCATGTATCATCCTCCCTGCCCCTTCCTAGTGCTGTAAAAAAACTGATCACAAAAGGGGATGGACATGGAGTAGCAGGGAGCTGTTGGTACAGAGTGTTCTTCCTGGCCTGTTGTTACCTGATGAGAACCATGGGGAAATGGGCTGGCAGGTGAACGATGCCTCAGTAGTGTGCTGGCTGGAGACTGTTAAAGATTCATGTCCTCTCATGCTGAACACAAATTACAGAAAAAAAATGAAGTTTTGTTTTTAAATTTAAATATTTTAATTCTAATATGACATGGTTCCTGATGACTTTGCTGATTGCAGTTGCTTTACATGACTCTGACTAGCAATATCAGCAGCAGTGATTAGTGCAAGCAAACTATGTCTGTTTTGAATGAGACTCTTCTGTGAAAGGAAGAGAGCTTGCACATCCAAGTGATTGAGCTGTCTGCTGTTTTCTCTGCTCCTGACTCACACTCTGCAGTGTCCCAGGTAGGTTTTATGTAGTACTGCACAAGCTAGTAAGGACCCAGCCTACTTCTGGGAGCAAAGGAACAGCAAATGTCTTCTACCATTGCATGGTGAAGAATGGATTTCTTGCCCTGTCCTGTTCACATTGCACAGGTCCTTCACCAGTTCAGGTGCCTCTAAGTTTTAATCTGTGGATTGCAATAGAGTGTCTACTTTTATCACTTGAAAAATTGGACAAAGATGCAGTCTGCTAAATACAAAGGGGAGAGGAGTGGCTTTTAGACTACAGTGAGTTGATTTTCCTGTCATTCTCTTTATTCTAGAATATTGTGGGTGATGCTAAGCCTAAGGAAAGAGGTAATGAAATTCCGTCATCTCCTGAAAACCAGGAGAAATTTAAAGAGCAGAGGAAAGCAACAGGTAATGCAAAGAAAGACGAAGATGAAAAGACATTAAAGACCGAGAAACGAGTTAAACAATCTGATAAAGAGGGAAAATTTATAGTCATCTCTGAAAAAGGCAAGATCTCAGAAAAGAATATATCTAAGAATGGAAAAGAAGATAAAGAGAATATATCAGAGAATGATATGGAATATTCAGTAGATACACAAGTTGAGAAGAAGCCTGAGAATGACAAGGTAAAGAATCCACAGGAAAATGCAAAAGAAACTAAGCGAAAGCGTGGCAGACCACCAATAACACCTCCCACAGGTATGTAGCCAAGCTTAAATGTTTAGGCATGTACCAGAACACTTCTAAACTTACCTAAAGGAATAAGAAGTATCTTGCTCTTTCACAGCCTAAATCTCTAGAAACTCTTAAAAAAATTTAGGTTCATCTTTGTTCAGGACAGCAAAGAACATACTGAAGTTTGGAGCCTTGGTAGTTTGGTCAGAGATTAGATTTAGGCAGGTAATCATCATGTAATATAAGGCATACCTATAATAGGGTTAAATACTACTATGTGGGTTTTAGAAGGCCAAATGAAGCTGTATTTATGCAAGTCCAGTATTTTAGATTGTGAGGCTTGGGAATTTGTGTTGAAGTGTTTCACAGCTTTGTATTCAATAGATTTTTCTTCTGTTATCTAAATATATCTAAATATATAGAGCCAAGTTCTCAGACACTGCAGCCCATAACTTTGGAGTTAAGACGTCGGAAAATACCTAAAGGAGGTGATGTTCCATTGAAGCGTCCCAGGATTGAAAAAACATTGTGTGAGTTTTTTGATATTCAGCTCTCACACTGTGTGTGTGTGTATAAATATAAAATTTCTTCAGCCTTAATGAGTGGGGGAGGGATAAAACGGCTGTGGTATTAATCTTGAACTGTGATGGATGCGTTGACTGAAATACAGCATCTGTTTTTCATAAATTTGCCATTCATATGTAGCGTCATCATGCTGGAATTCCCCCCTAAATCTTGGAAGTTGGTTTTGGATAAAGGAGGCATAAGTTGTGAGCCTTGATGCAAAAGTTCATAGATGTGTGGGTGGCAGTGGTTATATTGCCTCCAATATATAGGAGGCTGTAGAAGTCTTAGAAGTTGTAGAAACTCTTCAGTTACTAGATGGAAGATTAAAGCAAGGGCACTTTAATACTACGTAAATATTCATGGCTCTGCAGTTGAATAGCTTCTACTTCATCTTTGGGTGCTTTGTGTGGAGGCTGAAGAACTTCAGTGTGTCGATGAGGAAAGAAAATTATATTCTCTGTAATGGTGTCATGACGAAGGAGATGAGGATCTAAAGAAAGCTCATTCCTTTCCTTAATACCGCAGTCTTAAACTTCAGTGTGTGTAGGTTATCCAGCCCAGTCACGGCTTTTTGTGTGTCTGAATTGTCTCATCTAACTCCTGATATTAATTACGTCTGTGGAACAGCTTGTTTAGACAAGCTCCACTGTAATGTGACGGACATACCCCCACTGCTCTGCAGTATGCTTCTGTGTGTGTTTTACTCAGTGGAATTTTTTTTCTCAGTAAGAAACTAGTAAGATACTGATCTGTATTCATACTTCAAATCTCTTACTAGAAGAAAAAAGTTGACAGCTTTTGCTGTATTTTTACACTTATTTGTAACTTATTTAGCTTTTACAGAGGCCTAATTATCCAGGCTTTTTAGCTTTTGGTATTAGCCTTAATCCTTAAAAAACACACATTCAGGGGAGTCACAGGGAGGAAAGAACTTGAAAGTTTGCTTGTGATTTGTTTGTATTCCTGTAACTGCATAGTACCATTCAATGCAACTCTTCCAGCTCAGGAAAAATTTAAGAACTCTTCAGATAATGCTGAGAAAGATCAGATCAGGAGGCGATCTTCAAGACTCTCATCCAGTATTAGCCATGAGATTTTAAATACAGATCTTGTCACAACTTCTACGGAAATTCAGACTTGGAAAGATGTAGTACCTAACCAAAATGAATCTGAGAAGGGTAAGTGCCTTCACAGTGTACCCCAGATTTTTGTGATGAGGTAGTCATGTTGTTGCAAGCTCTGTATTTTCAGTTGCTTAACCTGCAGGCTCCATATCTGCCATTAAAACCTGTTTGCATCAGCAGTGCAGGGAAAACTCATGGAAAGTTTCTATTGCTCTGCTGCCCTGATTGCTTTTGGCTTTTGGTTCCCTTTCTGTCAGTAACCTCAGCATTTCCCTTGGGTGATGGGAGCTTTTCCAGCAAAGGAGAGCTCCATAGGCTAAAAATATCCAAGGAAGTAGTTTGGTTTGGGATTTTTTGATGGGTTGGTTTTCTTTTGTAGGGAATGCAGGTTCTGATTGTGAAAATGAGGTAATTTCAAAATTTTAACACTTTCAGATTGTAGAAGTTACAGCCCTAGTAATGAACTCTTACAGTTCTTACAGTTTAATCCTGTTATTTAACACTAAAAGCATCAAATGGGATGCTTTTATGCTTAAACAGGGTTGAGATAACACTCCCTTTTCTGCCCTGTGCTCCACTGCCTTTCCCTTTTGAGGGAGCTCTTGTAGTGGTTTGAGGTTTGTCCTATTCTGGGCTATAAACAGTTAGCTTGTGTGTTTCTAAGCAGCTGTAAGTTTAGAGGGGTGCTACAAGTTAGTTGTCTTGCAATAATTTTTTGTGATCCAGAGCATGGATGGGTATTTTTCTCCATTATAACGTGATGAAGATCCCCCACACAGTGTTCTGCAGAATGCTTTTGTATATGTTTTACTCAGTGGAATTTTTTTTTCTCATTCTAGTCCAGTTAGAAATTCCTGTTGAATCTGACCAAAGTTTTGGTGAACAAGGATCCCCTGGAAACACATTGCATAGCACAGCAGTCAGTACAGATGCCAGTTTGCAGGAAGACAAAACTGAAGACACTGAGTCTTCCTCTGTTCCTGTCAGAACTCAAGAACCTTCTGCTGCTACAGGTTCAGGTTTTTCATATTTAATGTTGATCATTTAAGGCAACTGATGCCAGGTGTTTTGTACTTGTGCAAGTGTTAAAATAGAGCCTTTTTGCAATGTTAACTTTGGCAAAAAATGCATATTTTATTCCTTGTGGATTCAGTTTTAATCTTATGCCTTCAAGTTGGACAGCGATCTTAAAAGTGGAAGTTGTAATTTTTAAATGACTGGGTGTAATATTTTCAGCATGAGTGATGAAGTTAACAAATGCTTGTTTTCAGTGTTTGGAATTCTGGATTAAATTGAACTTAACACCATAAAATGTCAGGTTCTTTTCTCCTTAATGTGCTGCAAGTATGTGGTAGTGTTACTGTTACTGCTGTTTGGGAATCCTGATTGTGCATTTTTATATCCTTATGTTTAGACTTGGAGGCTTTAGTGCAAATTTATGAAATAGTTCAAACATTTCAGTGTCTGTCTTAATATGTTTACACTATTTTCTCTTAGCTGGGGAGTGTTCTTACCTTGCCTTTTTAAATTAAAATTTCCTGTGCAGATTGTAGACTGTCAAAACATGGTGCTGTCCTGTGATTATTTCTCATAACTTTAATCTTTGGATCTACAGCTAACTGGGAAAACTTGAAGTACATATTTCCTAGTTTATGCTCTATTAAACAAGTTTAATTTTAAGTGTAACAGAGCACTTGGAGAGATTAACGGTTTCTCAGCATTACTGGAGTAATCTCTGTGTGTTGTTTGTTGGTTATTTTAAATTTACCTCTTGTTTACACTTCTCTCACTCACTTGAGTGTAACTGTTCAAGTGACATGTCCTCTCCCTGTCCACTAATGGGTATCCTCAGTGCTGGAAGGAACTGACCTCTTCCCTTTGCTTAGATTGGATGTTTAAATGAAAATTTACACATTTACACTATTTAGAAATACAAGCTCTTTTGATGTTGGTCTCCTTCAGCTATAGCTGAGCATTTGTAATTTGGGTTTAAACTCGGGAGAATTCCAACTGAATGTGTAATATATGTGTGTGTAGTGTCATTCACATTAATGGAATGTGTGGGATGTGGCCTGAGTTTGCTTCATTGGATACAAGCAGCAAAGCTGTGGGAACAGGGCTTGGCTAACACCGGCCAAAAGGCTCTGGCAGAGTTTGTGCACTCTTGTTCCTGGCTCTTCTGTCAGGACTTGAGCAAGCTGGATTAAAGTTAATTTCGGAATATTCACTCACACTGAATTCTGACCTGAAGTACAACACTGTTTTTTACGTAAAAATCCACACTTCTGAGTGTGGATTTTATTTAATTGAAAGTTGTTTCAGTTAACATTAGAAATCAGACATGCACCTCAGTGGACATCCAGATATGGCAAGCAGGTGTTTTTATTGTAGAGCACTCTTAAGGATTGGTGATAAAAGCTATACAGGGTCTTGGAGTAAATACTGTCACCTGAAATCCAAGTGCAAAAATCTACATTTCCATACTTAACCAACATTAAAAATGTTATTCACAAACAGTTTTAGACAAAGATTTTAAAATTCGTATATTCTGTCACAGATAAGTCCTTTGTAGTTAAAAGTGGATCTGTGTTTCCTTCTCCCTGCTCTGTCTTGGATGTGGGATTGTACTGGTACACCCCAGTGCTGATGAGCTGCCTGATGGGGGAACAGCAGGGCTTGGTATTTTACCTGGTAGTGGTGCATGTATGTAGCAGCATGACAGTGATAGGCAACCTCTAGGTGGGATCTGGAAGTGCCTTTGAAAATTGCCAGTGGCTTCTGCTCTTATGGAGGGGTAGATATGTTGCAGAGCCCAGGTATGCTGTCCTAAAAATAGCTGGTGTTGGAGACTGTGAGCTGAATTAAATAATTTATGGATTATTATCAAGGGAACAGATAGGCTCCAGATAGAGTAACTGTGTGTCAGACAGTTATGTTCATTAGTCTGCCATGTGTTTTAAGGAGTTTTGGGGCTTGGGCAAGTGGCAGAGTACATTGCTGGAGAGTAGGTGGTGTTTGTGGGAGAAGAGGGTGTCTGTTGCATGTGAGATTCCCACAAAGCACAGCATGGAAGTTAGTCATTGGTAGCTTTCCATATGTAGAACAAAGACAGTATTGTAACGCAGTATTACCATTATTATTTGTGTGTACACTTCAGTTCTAGTCACTTAGTGAGAATGAATTATCTTCCTGTAGGAGAACACTGTAAAATCTGTGTTTTCCTCAGTGTGATTAGTTAGTGTCATTTTGGCATTGTTGAGTAGTACATTCTAGTAGTACAAATTTTATCTTGCATGATGTATAGGATGAACGCTATTTTTATAGCATTTGAATATCAGGAATTTTTAAGGACACGAGCACTCCTTTTAAAGGGTGTTTTTCTAGTCACTGGTTGGTAAATGATTCAAGATTAATAGTGGTTGCAGACGTTTATAAAGCAAACACAGTCTGAAGTCTTCTTATGACTGAGATGTTTTAAAATGTAACATGTTCTGAAAGGGCAACATAGCATTGCTTGTCAAAAATTAAGTTCCTTTTAAAAAAGTTTCAACAAAATTCTGAATAATCAAACGTACTGAAAGATTAGAATCCTGTTCTGCTGGCATTTGGCACCTCTAATGACAAGGGACCAGAAGTGGTGATCAGAATTCAGCTAAATCAAGCTGTCTTTCCAAAAAATAGGGGACAGTCTGCTGGCAAATTTTTGCAGCCGTTTAAAGCTCTGCATACATCTGAAAACAGAAGCATTTCATAGCTGTTCATGTGAGTTTACTCTTAAAAATTCCTTTAAATTTAAGGGTGAGCTGCCTTTGCTTTGCACAGATCTGCTATAATGTTTGTAGTTGTATTTTCTAGCACTCTTGAAATTACTTATTTATTTACATAGACATGCATCAGGGATTCTATTTGCCTTATACTTACACCTGCTTTTCTGATTTTGTTCTGTTAGCTGTGGGTTTCAGTTAAGGAGAAGCATAAGACCTTTTCATCAGTTTAAAGAGCTGCTATTTCTCCTGCAGCTCACCTCAGTAGGCTTTAATCCCTTTGTGGTAGCGTGAAAGTTGTATTTTTGAGCCTAACAATATATAGTAGGTAAATAAGTCCATCCTACCTTGCTTGCTTAAAGCTCCCTAGGATGGGGGACCACAATCTGGTCACAGTGTTTCAGTTACAGGTCAAAGTGCAGGTAAAGCCTTCACATCCCCCCCACCTGGCCCGTCCAAAGGTACGTTGAGGTGTGAGTGGTGCACTGCAAGACTTACATGCTTTACTGCCCAGTACAGGCTGCTTTTATTGGTACCAATTTGTTTCCAGCACAGGGGGAAACTGGTGAGTGCAGTGCCATAGGAAATACTGTCTTGAGTAGTTCTTGCAATGTCAAGTAATGTTACAGCTCAAACCCCCACTAGTTGATAAATATATAATGATCAGTGATTATTGACGCTGTTACGTATTTCTTACACCAGGCATCTCCTTCTGTAGATTCTGGATGCCCTGGAAATGTCCTTACCTCAATTAACTTGAGAAGAGTAATTAAGCAAGATGGTTTTTGTTTCACAACTGACATATTGAAAGAGAGAGGGTTTTTGAAAATAAAGGTAGTTTGAGAGCTGAAATGATGAAACACTCGGTGAGCTCAGGAAAAACAACACACAATTTCAGAAGAAATAAGTTGAATGAAATAAGTAATTAGTGAGGACACTGGCCCAATGGTGTGAAGTGGTCCAAAGCGCAGTGTGAAAACTGTCAGCTCATGCATGTTTGTTACCATGACCTGTCATGAAGATAATGTGCTTTAGAACATGAGCTTTAGAGAGTTTCAGTGTGTTTAATTTAACAGCAAGTGAAGAAATAATTTGATCTTCACTTTAGTATTTCTTTGGAGACCAGGAAATAGGAATAGAAAGTGAAGGTCTCCTTTTAGCCAGCAATTGTGTGTGGAAGTCTAATGGCTTGAAACTGCAGTAAAGACATCTTTAAGTGGGGGAAAATGGGAAGAGTTCTGTGCACTGCTGTCTTCTTGGATTGTTTACCAGGCTGTTGTAGGAGATGCCACAGGATGGCAGACCTTCAGTCAAGGTACCATGCTGCTGCCAAATATTCCTGTCCCAGCAGGAGTTATGTCAAAGAGAGACTTGATGATGGTGTAAAAACACCTCTGGTGGACTTGGAAGCTTCACACTGTGCATTTTACAGTGAACTTACTGCTGAACATGGTCATAGCTTGACCCTTGGATAATTCAGCCCAGTGAGAAGTGGGAAGGGTTGCTGATGGGAACACTGAAGGAATGTTTTTCTCTGTAGTGAAACTTAAAGGACACACTGATGTTTAACCATGAGTGTCTGTGCTTAATGTTGTAATGGCTGACTGAAAAGCAGATGAGGAGTTTGAATTTTGATTATAACCATGGGAGAAATAGCAGGTGTCAATTTACCATTCATTTTCCTCTGTACTCAACAGAAAATACCTACTAAGCTCCTCTGTAAAGGCAAGTGCCTGAAAATCTGAAGACAATACACCAAACTTGTTTCTCTAGAAACCAATTTTAGTGTCATATGCTGTGAGCAAAAATTCTGTGTGTAAGGATGGTAGCTGCCCCTTTTGGTGTTTGTGTAGGATGTCATTTTCAGAACATACAGAGCAACGATTTTCAGAGGCTCCCCTGGGTGGCAGAGTTGGTTGTCAGTTTCCTACTGTGCCTGAGTGACAGGGAGTTCTGTTATGCTACTTGTAAAGAAAGAAAATGTAGTGATGGGAGTGAATGAAGCTTTGTTTGAAATTTTGTGGGATCGTCTGTATTTTTATTGCTCTGAATACATTCCTTTTGCACATTGCAGTAAGTTTTTTGTCTGCTTCCTTTCCCTTTGCTCCATGTCTTTGTTATCCCTATTTCTAACTTTAGTTAATGTAATCCTTTTCTTTTCTAACTTGTAGCTGATTGGGTTAGAAGCCATTCCCTGTATCTTCTCCAGAATTTGTCTAGCTCAGTGGAGGGGAAGTGCTCTGAGCTTGGATGCAGGGCCTCATCCTGACAGTTGTGTGATGGTGTAATAGTTTCCCTTGTCATCTTTGTGATGTTTTTAAGTCTTTGGACCCCATTACTCCCTTCTGCTGCAGTTCCTTTCCAGCTTCATATTGGTTATTAAGTAGTAACAAGTTCTCAGCATCTGTAGTCCCAAATGCTGGTTTTTTTTTCCTTTACAGTCAAAAGAACCTTTCTGTGTTTACTTTCACTAAACCCACAGGCCATTGCACTGAGCCTTCCTGAAATACTTTTTCATTCTTCCTGAATGCAGCTTTTGGTCGTCTGCAGTATATTTTGATTTTGGTATTGGCAAACTTCATCATTCTGCAAGTGTGAGTCTGGCTTTGCTGCAGTCTTATTGATGTTCCTGTCAGCATGTTCTTAACGTGGCTATGCCGCAGTGTCTTCCTCCCAGTCATCACCACTGTGAAACACCCAAAACTAGTGTCTTTCTTTGTACTATTTCGTTCTCTAATTTCATTGCATATTCTTTCTTTTAACCAGCTTGGTGTTGCATATTACTTATTCTTTTCCTATGCATTAGGGTACAACTACTTGTGTTTTCTCCGTGTTAAAGATTTGTTTGTACACGGCTGGATGTGCCTCAGATATAGCTGTCTCAGATGCTTCTCTGCACTGTGACAACCTTTGAGTCTGCTGCTCAGTAGCCCCATTTCTGGTACTGCATGCTAGAAACTTGGAAACAAGCTGTACTGTGTTTTTACTCCAGGATCATGTTGACACTGCCTTAACACTCCTTCTGTTCAAAGCCTTACTGCACTTAAAGAAAATCTTACTCTTGTTCATAATGTTTCTGGGTACTTTTGTCTCTTGCTTCCAGCTACCTCTAATACAATGTCAGAATTTTCATTTATGTGCTGCATCCCTTCAGTTTAGTCACTGTTGCTCGGTTTGGGTCTTGCAGTTAAACACTGCTTTCTTAATCCTGAAAGTCGAAAACTCTTGTAAATATGGAAATAACACTTTAGTACTGGCAAAACAAATTGAAAAATTGTGTTGGGAAGCTGCTTTTTATTTTTTTTTAAATGATACCTCCTTTCCATTGTCTTCTAGCTGGAGAGGGATTTTTTGATGCTGTGTGTGTATTAGTGATGGATAATTGCATAGATCTATTTAGATCTGATTCCTCATTTTTACCTCTTGTGTTGAGTACAGATACTGGCAACAGTAATCTGATTTAGTTCAAAATGTTTCTCTTGTATGTTTCTTAGAAAAAATATGAACTAAAAGTTCCTGAAATTCGTGATAGATACAGCCCTGGGTTGCACAGCAATGTTCTGTGGAATGGGTGCCTTAAAATGTTCTTACATTTGAATCTTTAGACTTTCCTTACTTTTTTGAGAAAGTATAGCTCATAGGGAGCATTTTGTAACGGATGGAAGCAATTTTGTTTTTCATTGCTGCTTAAAAATTGAAATAAATTTCAGTTTTATTTAAAAAATGTTCTGACGTACTGCTTCTACTGTCTTTGGAAGTAACCAGGCTTCGGTGGTGGAACTGTGCACCCAGAAAGGAGGTAGCAAAATAATTGTAAGCAGAGAAGCAGAACTGTTTTCTTGTTTTCGCTAAAGATATGAATAGTTGTGAACAAGTAATCATTAGTGTTCGGACTTAGGAATCTCATCTCGGTGTGATTTAATCTTTTATCTTTAGGAGCACCATACAGTGATATCAGCTGTTGGGCAAGGACTCAGGGAAGCAAAATATTTTAACTTGCTCATTAAAACAGTGGCATCATGACAACCAGATTTATGAGCAGTGTAGGATAGTGTTTTCCCTTTAAACTTACTGATCTTAAAGGCAGATAAGACATTAACATTTTATTTCTAGCATTTCATAGTTAATATGTGTGAATGCATGCTTACTTCTTTTTGCTGTTTAGGTTTAGGAAACCATTTGGTAAATATAGCATATGCATGGGGCAATTTATCTGTTTTGTTCTTACAGTAACAAAACCTTGTAGGAGAACAGATTTTCTTGCATCAAAAAAAGCTGCAACTCTTGACCAAGATCACAAGTTTAGATGCAAGTTCTTGGACTGTTCAAAATCCTTCCGCAAAGCCAAGTTATTGCATTATCACATGAAATACTTTCATGGAGTGGAGAAGGCTGCAGAATCACAGCAGAACCCTGTAAAAAGAAATATTCAAACCAGAGCTTCTTTGGCTTCTGAAAAAGCGAATCACGAAAGGTCAAAAAGAGGACGGACCACAGCTGGTTCACTGTGTAAGTATGGTGTTGATCTGGGTTTTTTTGGGTGTTTTTTTTTTTTTTTTAACAGCAGGCAGGACAGGCAGAAAATACCAGAAGTCAATTTTCTTTTGGGCTGAAGGAGTCTCAGGGCTGTGTCTTAGCATGTTTTTGTGTGGAGAAGAAGCATAATATGTGTGTACATCATGTTGTAGAAAGGTATGAAGATGTTTCTTCTTCTAGAATTCAAGATTATTTTCTGGTAAAGATCCCACTATGCAGCTTCTCTTATTTTTCTGTAGCAGCTCACTTGCATATTAAACCTCTGTTCCCTTTTAAAAACCCCAGTTCCCTGAATTTCTGACTTTATTTTTCTCCTGGCTTACAAACAGTATTGGTTGGAGACCTCTGTCCTTTTTTGTATTAGGGAACAGTTTGGGTACCTCCAGTTCTCTCCTATTTCTTCCTTGTCTTTAGATTTTGACTTTACTTATCTGTACTTTACTACTTTCAAGCACATACCTGGCTGGAAACCCAGTATGAGTTTCTGCAGTATTTACTGTTCAGTGTGAACAGAACAAAATGAAAAATCACACAGAATATAGTGTTCTATTTTTCATAGAACACTATGAAAAATCCTAGTATTTAACAAGTGCAGTTGTTTTAGCTGTGCTTGAAGAAGATCTTCACACAACAGATGGTCAGTGGAAAGGGATAAAAACTTATTAGTTACCCAGAAAAAAACAGTAAGTTTTAACTGCTATGCAGTCTGCAAAATCACATTCAGTTCTGCCTCACCCTCATTCTCTGAAGCGCACTCTGCCTGGCATGACACCAGAGTGGCAGTCTAGGTGTAGCGGGAACTGCAGTGGTTGTTGATAACTTGTCCAGACTTGGTGCTTGTGGACTGATGTCTCTGTGTACTGCAAGTCTATAAAACTAGTCATGTCTTCTGTCTTTTCATTGAGCCTTTATTATAAAATCCATCTTTCTCCTTGCTGAATTCCCTGACGTCTTTTGTCGTTGCAGTTGATCTTTCATTAATACTTTGTTTAAGAATTACAAAGTCTTGCAAGTTGCTCACAGAGGTCCAGCTCACTACAGCAGGATATATCCTGCCTTACTTTGCTTCATGGCTGCTTTTCCTAAAGAGTCCAGAAAATGAGTTTTCATTTGAGGTACTACTGCTTGTTCCTAACAATATAAGTGTGACTTTACATACTGTAACTACATGTAAACCCCAAATATTTCTATATCTTTAAATAATGCAAAGGCATAAGCTTGGATTAGGTAGGAAAAAGAGTTCTCTTTAAATGCATTAGGATGCAGTGATTTGTATGTATTGTACTCTGCATGCAGCTTAGTTGAACCCAAGTGTTGCCTGGAGGAGCATACCTGAAATAGGCATCGTGTGAAGACTGGCTGCTGACAGCTGCAAATTGATCAAAACAGGCTTTGTGCATGTCATGGACTTTTCAATAACCAGACTTCTATTTGGCTCTTTTGAACTGTGTAATTACTTTTTTTATTTGCAAAGTTGTTTTGTCATGATTGTCTTGAATGCATTGACTAGTGACTCAAGATCTTGACCCTTCCATTTTTCCTTTCCTCCAAGTGCATACAGTCAGATGCACCATCATCACTGGCAGGTAGTTCCTTGTGGAGCTGAGATGTAACTGTATTTGCTTATTTTAAGCCTCCATCCCTATAATTCCCAATTTGTGGATGGATACTTTTCACCTGGATCGTTTCCATGATAGTACTCCATAGCAGCTCTCTGCACAGAGCGCCTGGGGTGTGCTCACAGCTGCTGAACATTGCATCAAGGTGAAGGGGGGGGCTATAAAGTTCTCAAGTCACCTTCACAGTTGAAGCCTCCTGTTGTGGAGCTATAGTACATTTTTTCTTGATGAGGAAAAGCAATGTCATTATATAATAGTTATATATCTGATATTAAGTGCCATTGTTTTCTAACTCAGTGTATTCTTAATGTCCCTAATTTTTGTTTGGTGGTGCTAAACAGTCGAAAGCAGAGTTAATGAGGTTCATGAGCTCTTACTTTGAAGTTGTATTTGAAGTTCTGTTCTTCTGTCTTAATGGCATGTACAGAAAGCCAGTCTTCTAGGCAAGACTTTCTGTCTACTGAACACTTAAGGCACCTTTTCAAAAGGCTTTCCAGGAGGTACTGCTTAGAGTGAAAGCTTTTGAATCCATAATTCAGTCTGGTACGTGGTGGGTATTCTTTTCGTCTTTACAATCCTTTTGTGAGCAAAAATTCTCCTCTTTGAAAAGAATATATTTAAATCATTTTACCTTTTGGTAGAAACATCCTTTTCTTGTACTTCACTATATTAGGTAGATTTTAGTGCTTAAGAAAAAGGTGGCAATTTCTAACAGATAAAACTTTCAGCAATCATGATTTTTGTTATTCCATAAATTTGAAGATACTCTTGCTTTAGAAACTTTGTCACACCTCACAAGTTTTATTTTAGACTTCTGGAACTCCTTACTCTTTTTGCTACACATAAAATAAATGGTGGGACTTGTCTGGTGCTGGATTTAAAGTGAAAATACTTACTGCTTCTAAAGTTGTAGGAAAATGTGCCATATTCAGAACAGTAGCAAAACCTTTTCTTTGCAGTGCTGAACACATAGAAAAGAAGGTGGATGTAAATGGTCTTCAGTGACCATGTTGTGAGATTTGGGAAAGAACAATTCAAATGTAGTTGCTTTGCACTGGAGTGGAGACTCTGAAATTAAAATTTCTAATATGTAAGTTGTGCTACTTGACATTGGAATCAAAGCTTGAGTGAACTGGAAAGGTTAATGTGGGACTGATTTGAGCTGTCTCCCCCTTTTTCCAAAGAAGGATCTTGCAGTGGCAAACTTGACAGATTGGTCTCTAAATTCTGTAGTTGCTCTGAACAGAGAGGAAGGAACTGCCCTTGCCTGCAGCTTGTATTTTACATATGCCTTACAGAATATGCCTAAACAGAATGACTAGGACTTCGTGGATACTGGATGTGTTCAGGCAATACCTTTCTTAAATTTATCAGAAAGTAGTATGAGATCATTATGATGAAGCAGCTCTTCCCCAAAGTGCATGTGTCTTGGTTTGAAAGACAGGTACCTTCCAGCAAAAAAAACCTGGAATCTCCCTTTGAATAGAGAATGTAAACCCCCTCCCTCAGATTATTATAATTTTGCAATTGGAGGCTCTCAGGCAAAGATTTGGGAGTGGGAATAACAGTTCTTTACTAGGAATATTAGACAAAGCAAAGAAAAATACAAATGTAATAGCACTCAGGGACAAGTGAAACAAAAACAACAAAACCCCAGAAAATGCCCTGACGGAGTCAGGGATGTGACCTGACAGCCTGGGTGTCAGGGTGTTAAAGCAGTCCAGATGAAATCCTCCTTGAGTAGTAGAATGCAGTCTGTGAAGTGGAAATAGTCCTGTAGTAAAGTCCAGTGGTGACGAGATGAGTCCCGTCTTCCTCTGGAGAAAAAAATCCAGTGCAGGAAAAACAAGCAGGGCTTCTAGTACTCCCACGTCCTTTCGGAGCGGTGTCCTGTTCCCCGAACTGTCCCGTTCCCCGCTGTTCCCCAGGAGCAACCTGGGGGAGAGCGGGGAACCATCCCGCTGGTTTCAGTAAGTACGCACAAGTATCCAGCAATTAGTTTACCTAGCAAAACCACCAGGAAAAAATTCCACAAACACAAAAGAGACAGATCCAACCCCCAACAGCATGTTACCATACTTACCTCCTTGAGTTGCTGCCACTTCGGTCTTCAGGAAAGAATTGTCCTTACATAGAAAAAGGCAGTGGATGTGTCTCCCTGGGCTAGAGGTGATGCAAGTATACCTGCTCTCAGCTCTCAGGTTGCATTACACCTCAGGTGCATTGCAGAGCCACCTGCAGGCCTCTTTTAGGAGAATCGAGATCTGTACAAATATGTGTGGGTGTATAAGCCTAAAAGAAGCTTTTTGAGTCTGGGCTGCAGATGACTTCAGTGTTGGTCTTAGATGAAAGAGTTGCTTAGGTTTTGTGCTAGTTCAAATAGAGATGCTCTTTCAGAATAATTGCTTGGAAATTAAATGTGGTACAGTATCTGTGAAAATTTATGTCAGTTAGCTACTTACTGATTGCTGTAATAAAAAAATGTAGTACAGATGCACAGAACATTCTTAGTTGGAAGGGACCCACGAGGATCATCGAATCCAACTCTTAAGTAGAACTGGATTCTGTGCCCATATGCATTAACCTTAAGACAAGCTTTTTTCTTTGTGGTCCCTTCTCTTGCTGCAGAACCCCTTAGTTTATTGTTGAAGTATATCATCCCATACTGTGACTTGTGCCCTGCAGACACGAAACAATTTTCTCTGAAGGTACCAGTTTTCTCTTTCAGATATGTCTGTCTGTCCATGTTATTTTGTATAAAGTGCTTGCAAAAGGTTTTTCTTTAGAAAGATTGTTGTTTCCTGATGTATAAAAATGTTTTTTTCCTGACCTAGACCACTCCAAGGGCATGAGGCATAGAATAGTTTAATTTCTTTCTTTGTTACTCGCAAGTCACAATTTTGACATCTCGATTTGGAGTTTTTCTGTATTAGTGACTTTCATCTTTTTAGTGAAATCTATCCATTTGGAGATTTGCTAACATGTAGTTAATGCCTTTGTGCTGAACATATCTTCTGAAATCTGAAAGTCAAGACTTGAGTGCTCGCACAGCTGATGTGCCCCCGCGTCATACCCTGGTGAAGCTCTGTACTTGCTGGATGCTGAAGATTTATCAGGAGACACAAACCTCGTGAACAAGTCGGGGAGTTGATAATGGAAGTGCCATCTGAGGTGATTGGTGTGCTCTCAATGCTCTTAATAACTTCTTGGTACTGGTATCGGCACAGTTGTACTGACAGCGACCTCATGAGTTGATACCCATAGACTCTGTGGACATAGTTTAGCTCTTCTCAGGAGTTTTGGTAATAAGGGAAGCTAAACTCAGTTTTGGGTCTTCAAAAGCACTGTACAGTATTATGCTTTGATTTGGGGTGTGGGTGTAGTACAGTAGCCTCAGTCTGGCAAGTTGCTGCCACTCTTGGCTCTCCTGTGTTCCTTGCCATGAGGAAGAAAACAAAGGAACAGACCTGCAGTTTGTAGTTTGGCTGCTGTAAAAAATCTGTCCCTATTGTGGAGTCCATATAAAGCGCTTAAAGAAGGAAAAAATGTTTTGTCAATAGGTTTAAATTTTTTTACATAACCCCACTTTTAGAAAATTCTGCTTACTCAGAATTAATTACAGTATATCCTGTTAGTGTACAAATGACTCTATGCATGAATTCTTTACGTGATTAAACAAAATAGGTATTTTGTCCTTACTTGGGTTGCTCATGAGAGCTGAATTATGTGTGGGTGGGGTTGGCAAACTTGTTTTGACATCTTAAAATGCTAGCGTTCAGGAACACACATAATCACAGAATGACTATATGCAGGTGCTTTTATTGAGGTCCCTGGGTGTCAGGGGTATAAAAACCCAAATCTGACTCTGACATAGGTTCAGGATGAACATGTTTTTATAGTCTATCATTATATAACTTATATATTAATTCTTAAACTTACATTGTTCTTTCGTATACATTGATTTCATCCAAGCATGGATTCTTGTAATTTCCATCAAACCCCCCAAACATTGTGTCTCATGATTCTTGTTACGATTAAACAATAATTATATCCAATTACCAAACAATCATCACATCTAACAATCATATAATTTACCATAATCATTAAATGATTATGCCGGTGCAGTTTCGCATGATCCAGTAAAGCCTATCTTAACATCTTCCCAGGGCCTACCAGGCGCAACTTTTCTTTCCAACTCTCCTGAATATCCCATGATTTTAGAAACATTTTATCCTTATATTATCAAAAACATCTCAGGCATTTGGTTGTAACAGC
The DNA here is from genome assembly GCA_013400575.1 of Peucedramus taeniatus. Lineage (NCBI taxonomy): Eukaryota > Metazoa > Chordata > Aves > Passeriformes > Fringillidae > Peucedramus > Peucedramus taeniatus. Next base: position 77,005 of record WBNO01015045.1, read on the forward strand.
TGTTCACAGGGAGACCTCTGGCCTGTTGTGTAGTGGTTGTCAGATTAATCCTTTGGGAAATTTTCCCGTTTCCTCTTGATTCTGGCTGACCAATGCCTCTTTGCTAGGCAGTGGGGTGTGCATGGTGATCTACAAATGTGGGTTTTTTCCTTGGAGCCAGGGAAGATCTGCATAAACACCCTCTGTCTTTGCAGAATTGCTGGTTGTATTTGGTTTCTGGGGGGTGGCTGTAAGTCAAGGTGAAACATGGTCTTTCAGTTCTTGAAAATACCACTGGAAGTTCCCAGCAAATGATCTCACAGCTGTGGATGGTAACTTTGTCTGATTAACATACTTGGGAATGCAGTCTCTGCTCCTTGTGAATGCTGAGATATCATCTTACCTGGGGTCCTGTATCAGGGTTCCAAGGGACAGAAAGCTACTGCCTTGTCTGTCACTGAACCTTGATGTGCTTAGTAGTAAGTTCTCTAAAGCTCTGTGTGGTTTCTGCATGGTTGAGGTAATTTCATATCTCAGGTCTGTATGTAGTTTCTAACATACTTGACAGCTTCTGGGTTAGCTCTTCGTGTGACAGAGGATACTTCTTCCAGCCTTAGGAGAAAGAGGCCTAAAAGAGCTCCATTGGAGAAGGCTGGAGGCAGTTAATCAGCAATCCTGTTATCCCCAGTATCTTGTGAACATACCTCCTGTTCCTGTTAGTGCTATTCACTGTCATCTGAGCTGGAAATTAATCTGCTCTGATGTTTAATCACAACATTACTGTTCAAGGTCAATGAAAGTGACATTGCCCAGAGTGTCAGGAGGCTTTTTGTGCCTTTTTGTGGTTTCCCTAAGGGGGGACACAGGTGTATGTGTCTTCATGGGGCCTGCACAAGCAGCTTTAGGAAACACATAGGGATCCCCTGTGTAGTCCTCATACGAATCTCTATGAGTGTGATCCTGCTGTCACTGCAGCCTCACAGCCTCACAGCCCAATATTCTGTGACTTGGTGGAGGCAGAGGAGTAGGAAACCTTCTGGAGGTTAAGGTTGGCTTGGGGAGATCAGAGGCTGGAAGGAGGTGGCACACTCTGCAGGTGGTACTAATGCAGAAGATCTGAATCTGAGAAATGTGCAAGTTTTAAGGCCACATACCTAAATATAAGGTCTTAGTTGTGTTTGTTATGAATAATTGTTCTTTGTTCTTTAGGGAATGATTTTATAAACTGACCAGAGTTATACTTCCAAATGAAGAGGAAAAAGGACACTTTAGAGTGGAAGGCTTGTAAGTTTGCATCAACATGGCATCAGTTTTAATATTTGCTGTCCCAAAGTTTAGGATAAATTTCGAGGTTTTTAATCTCATCATCTCAAATTTATTCACAACTTCTAAAATGTATTTCAGAGTGCTCACAGATCCTGTAGACCCTCTAAACTTTCCTGTCAATGGAACAAAGATGTTTCAAAACCTAGCATGTTTGTGTCAGTTACTGAAAAAAATGCATCCAGTGTATAATAGAGTACCTTGACCTCTCCCCCAGGACAGTGTTACAGTTAGCTGAGAAATCTTACAGAAATATATTTATCTATGTGTCATAAAAGACAGGATGTATTCTTGGCAAAAATCTCCTTGAAATTAAGTCTCACAAAGCTACAAAAACCCAGTAGACTTGAAATACAATTTTTTTCCACCAAGAGCCTGTGTGTATCTATGTCAGCCCACAGGAAGCTAGGAGGCCTTGTGCTGTTGCAGACTGCCAGGATCAAGGTGACAATGGTGTTCTTAAATGTTAATTTATGAGATTGAGTTGAGCTATTGGGAGATGGGAAAGTTAGGAGGCCTAAATGAAGGCCATCAGGTGTGTATGGATTTTTGTATTGTAATTTTGAGTTTCACTGATGTGATGTTCTGTAAATATTTTGGAAAATAATTGCAGAGTAGTAGACAGTCAGGAAAGCTTCAGAAAAGATTGTTTATGTGACTTATGCATTTCATAAACTTTGTTAGGGTATTGGTGTTCCCAAAGAGACTATGTAGTACCTGAATCTTATTTCTCAGCTACTGTGTACCATGGGAAAAAAGTTTTCTTCTGAAACTTTCCTTCTTTTGTTTTTGTTATCTGAACTGATGATATCTTGACCCCTAGTCATGGAAGTCCTCAGAGGAGCAGGAAGTCAAAATAGACCTGACTTAAAAAACAAACAAGTAAATGAAGACAGTGCCAAAAAACCCAACCAAACAAAAAAATTACCACAAAACCTCTTTTTACTTACTTCTGCAAGAGAACTTAGTCGTGTTGCAAATGAAAGGTCATCCACATACTGTGGTGTTTTATCAAGGAGTATCTTCTGGTTTAGTAATTCTTTGTGGACAAGACCAGCTACTTTCTTGAGGGAAATATGCACCCAGTGAAAGGCAGCAATGAGTTGCCTGTCTGGACAAAAGGCATCTTTTAGAGAGTCTTGTGTGGTAATTGAGTTTTGGTTTAATTTCTGTCTTTTATGGCTGCTGTAGAGCACTAAGGCAGGTGACTAGAAAATAAGCTTGGTTGTGGAAATAGTCACAAGTGGCTTTTCTTTTTTCTTTGGATTTTTTTTTCCTCTAAGTTCCAACTTCCTAGAGAGGGAGGACCAGGGAAAATGTCATCAGATTTCTGCATCTTGGAGTTTCTTTTGCCTGAAGAGATCCATGGGATTCTGAAAGTTCTAACAATGGCATCTCTTAATGTGCCTTGTTACTTCTTCAGCTTAAAATGCTGATCAGGGCAGGGTGCTTGATTCAGTTTCTTCTCCTAAGTGTGCCCTCTGGGACTCTTTCCCTTCCCTTTTCAGTCACTCTCAGGTTCTGCTCACAGTTGTTTTATTAAAGGTGTCCAAGTGTGGCTTGTTAATCTTCAGACTAGAAAGAAGTTGCCTTTCTTACCCTCTGAACTTTTAAGATGCATATGATGATAGAACTGAACATTATTGATAAATGTCAGCAAACTGTCACCTTGGCTACTGGATCTCATTGACCAGGATACTTGATGTAATACTCCAAAATGGCAACTGGTCTTGTTTAGTCTGCTGTCCTATCTGCTATGCAGCTTTAGCTTTTATCACCTTCACTGCTCTTTTTCTGTGTCCAGGACTTTTTCAGGAGGAGTTGCTACTTGCAGTTAGGAGGATGAAACTGTTTGACTTAATTTAAATAAAAAATATCATCTCATATGAAGCCATGTCTGCATCTTAAAATTTTTATGAATTTTAGGTAGTGATTCTGAATTCTTGCATCTCACTCTTGATTGAAACCCTGTTGTTTTAGTGGTATGTATTTAAAAACTGTTCTTCCTTATATATGCGGAGCTGCTTTATGCCACTTCTGTGTGTGTTACAAAGAACACTTTCGAGAACTGACTGTCGTTCCTCTAATTAAACCAACTTACCACTTTTTCTCATGGAGGAACTAACAAAAAATACCGAACTCATATCTCTGCCGAACTGAATTGTTTCTCTTTTAATCTTTGCTGGAAAAAAGTCACAGTTTTTCTGGAAGAACAGAAATTTGGGGAATGCGTGGACATCCCCTATTTCTTTTTGAAAGAAAAGCCCGTCAGCAAATCCAGCAAAAGCATTGGAGGTTTTAGCCTTTTAGTCAGGACTAGGACTGAGTTGAGGAATGTCTGATCAGAAACATTCCAGGTGGTCTGCCAGAGCTGCTGCTGCTGCTGAAATAGACTGACTTTGGAAAGTATTTAAAGCTTGGACTTGGTCTTTGTTCTGTTCGTAGATGGTCCTCTACACATAACCCTCAGGAGTACCCCATATAGAGATGAAAAAGTAGAAAAGAGAAGAACTTCAACTCCTGTAAGTGCACTAAATAGTCACCGACATTCTATTAGAGACCAAACCAGGAACCACATAGCAAGAGCACTGCGGAGACCTCGGGAAAGAGTTCAACATGGTACGGCTTTTGGTTTAACATGGAAGGTTAAACATGGGAAGTTAACATGGAAAGGAAAAAGTCTTGAGAAGGTTTGAAACATTGTAAGGAACTGATAATATTGTGTGTAATTCATTTAGAGAGAGTAATTTTATATAAATGTATGGCATAAAATGTAAGCAGTGTTTTTTCACTGTCATTTTGTAAGTTTTCATGCTGTCTGCACTGGAGCTTCCCAGTCAGTTGGTAATATTTGTAAGATGTAAAAAGTGCTAAAGTATTAAAGGTCATTAAAAGGTTGTAGGTCTTAATTCTGTTAAACTCCTGACTGCCCAAATCATTAAATACTTTAAGTAATCTTGTACCTACTGAGATACCTGAATTAAAAAGAGGAGGATGGGAGAGGCATGATGACCTAGGGTGGTTTATTTTGTACAGGATTTTTTTCAATAGCACTTGACCACTTCTGGTAGTCAGCAGTTGCTACTAGACATCTCTGAAGAGCTTCACAACTTTGACTGTTCAGTTGTATCATGTAAACTCTGTTTATACTGAAATCTACTGTAGTATAGGTGGGTAACATCCAAATGGGATGGGGGGATGTGTGTATGCAGACACAGACGCTCACAGAAACAATACATGTGTATTTTAATATTTTGTATGTATATAAATAATACATAAATAATTCCCAGTATACTTCCAGATTACTACATCACCACTTTCCTTCAGATGTTGGTAAGAACTTGAGTCACAGTGATGAGTAAAACACAAATAAAATCTGAGGTTAGGCTATTGTATCTAATCTGAGGTTAGGCTATTGACAGATGCTCTTTGTCCTGGAGATCACCTCCTTAGCTGCCTGTCTCTGTGTTGTTGTTCTGTTGATCTTAGCAGACAGACAGTACTTAGCATCTTGTTTATTCTTGGGCATCTCTCACTGCCCTCCCTTGTAGGAAGGTCTGAATGAGATCCATCAATATCTCCTCACTGTTCCTCACTCCAGTGGGATGTGTCCTATGTGCAAGTGTGGCATTTAGAGATTATAATGAACTTTCACAGTGGTGATGTGATGGAGGATGGTGAGCACTCATCATAGTTCTTATGAGTCTCTGCCATTCAAGGAAGTTGAAATCCTTCGTCTTTTCAAAAAAAAAAAAAAAACCATTTAAAAATGTAGTTGTTTTGTGCTTAATTTTTAGGATTATGTTTTTCAGTTTATCTTTCAGTTTGATCATGTGAATCTATGAGGATGTTCATAACCTAGACAAGTCTGTCTGGTCTTATGTCAATGAAAATTCATTACACTTCAAAGCACTTAGAATCACAGAATCACAAGGTTGG
>WBNO01015046.1:0-85274 GCA_013400575.1 Peucedramus taeniatus
TATATATATATATAAATATATAACTACATAAGACTTGAAAGAGCTATCCAATTGACCATTCATGATTAATTGTTTTAATTTTTAAGTAGTGCCTGAATACAAATCCATGTGCTAAATTTCAAGGTTTTTTGGCTTTTTTTTCACACAGCACTTTGCTAAGGAGAAAACAAGGCTAATAATTGAAAACCATGTCACAGCCCTCCTAGCATTACCATATTTTATACCCCCCTCAAGTCTTTTATTGCAACTAAATGTCCTCTCACTCTAATTTAAATTAACTAAAGAACTATTAAAATATTGTCACATAGAGGAGATGGAGAGCACTTTACAGGCAGTGCCTACTCAGTGGCATTCTGGAAAAATCAGGCTATTTGGTCCCACTGGCTCCTTTAATCTTCCACTTATTTATAAGGTACCAAAGGAGGGTTTGCCCCTTAGCCCCTGTAGAGGAAATGCTATTAGCTACTGTGTCCCTCTTAATGGTACTTCTTTGCTATCACAGTAAGTTATTACTATTATTGCACTATTAATAATGCTGTACTCTGTGGTCTGTGATTTATTTCTGCTGTGAGTGGTCATTTGTCACATATTTTCTAAAAAGCTTCCATCTTATTAGAAAGAGGGGAGGGAGAAGGAGCATCTAATGGAATCTCTCAATCTCGGCTGCTCCGAACATCATTTGATCTTTCTTTTTGGAAGAAAACTCAGTCAGTGCTATAATTCACTGAAATCTTTCATCTACTTGATTATCCTGTCAGTGGCCAAAAAGTCAAATATAACATTGTGTTCGCATGGCTTGCTTGAACCAGTATATCTAAGCAGATTTTCACTTTTTTTACTATTTTTTTAAATAATTCTCTGTCCAACTTGAAAAATATCCCCTCTTTAAAATGATACTTTAAATGGTTCCTGATACACTTTCTGAAAACAACATTTTGAGATGAATGACAGGAGGGATTTTATTTACCTGAAATGGCTGAAATTTCATCAGGTTGATTATAAATGTAAATAGAAATTATCATCACTTACTGCATTTATTAGTATGCAATACTTAAAAACTCAAAAACATTTGAAACTGCTTTACCATAAGTATCATTTATGGTCAGGAATGGGATTAAGGGCAGAAAACTATATAGTTTTAGGGATGATTCAGTGGAAAACCCTGATGTTCTTTCAGATGAGGGTGCCAACTCTTTATTTAATGATAGGAGGGCTGGATCATGTGTATCTCTGTTCATCTAAGATTCTGCACTGCCACCAGAGAACAAAGAGCAACAGCAGTGATGCAAACCAGCCTCTGAAGAGGACCCGGGCAGGAGTGTGCTAAAACTGGTTTGCAACGCAAAACCGGCAGTGGACCAGCTTGCTGGTGATGCCTCAGGTTTTAGCTTTTATATTTTTCAGATTCTGTTCTGCTTTAGTGTGTAAATCTAGGCTTCATATTAGGGGATAGTAAGCTCTCTTCACAGAGTAGGTAGAAAAACAATTCCTTCTCTAGCTGAGGACCCAAGGAGAGCTGGTCCAGAGTTCAGGCCCAAGAACATAAACAACATGGACTGAAGAGAGAAAACAAGAAGGATGGGATTTCATGGGCTAAAGCTGTAATTGGACAATTAACTCCAATATGCTAATGGACCAAAACATATAAAAGTGTGAGACCCCATCCAGTTTTTGTGGCCATTTTGGGTTGTGCTGCCCAAGGTAGAGGTATTGAGGCCTCTTAATAAATACCTGTTTTATTCTTTAGCTCTGTCTAACCTCTGTTCTAGTACAGCCTTCACAAGGCATCACTGGGACTAAGAGAAACTGAAGAGATTGGTGAAAATAGGAGGGAAAGTGTGTGGAGGTGGGACAACAGAATGGGCTAAGCATGTGGAATAGGATATAGGAGTGTGGTAATTAAATACAAATGGGCTGGTAAGACAGAACTTGATAGGGAGAGACTTCCTTAAAAAATCGAGAAGGTAGCTGGGTTTGGAAATGTGTATCATTTAAGGAGCAATATCTAATCAGGAAGTGGGAAAGATATGAGCAAAAGTAGCAAGAAGCAGTTGTCCAGGATAAGTGTTTGTCATTAGCAGATGCTGACAAAACAACCTCAAATACTTCATTTCACAGGTACTTTGCCTTTTTTTGCCAGATGCTTCTTTAAGGCCCATGAGACCAATTTCTCAGAGCGTAAGGAAAAAAAAAAGAAAAAAAATGTATGATTAGGTCTCAGCTTTAGAAGCACAGATGAAATGGAGGACAGCCAAGAAAAAGTGTTCTGTGCACATGGAAGTAGTGTCAAAAGCTGGTTAAAGGGACCGTCAGTGAAATAAAAGCAGAAATAGCAATATACAGAATTGAAAATGTATATTAGCATTCATCTGGAGACTGAGATTCTGTCTATGATATAAAGAATACCTGTAATATAAATGTTCCAGACTGACAAAATAGGGAAATTCTGTAAAAGACTTTTCTATTGTTATGGATATTCAAAGTTGTTTTAATGGCATACATGAAATAGCCACAAACATGCCCCAGCTTATTATGTGTGTCTAGGAAAGGCAAGGTCACCTTTCTCGACATAAGAACCACAAATATACATTATGTATCATTCTGCTCATAAGGGATTTATACCCCTTCTCTTTTGCCCCCAAAACTGCTTTCTGTTTGGGTAGCTGTATATAAATTTTTGGTGAAGCAGTAGGTATTGCATCTATAGTTCATGAGGTTTTTAAACCTGGCATACAGAATCATGGACAGAAGGGATTGGCACATTCCAGTGTTCTGAGCAGTTCCATGTTATAAATTTCTTATAAAAGTATTGCTAAGTCAGTGTAGAACAGTAGAAGCCTAAACTCTGGAATATTGAACTAGACAAGTAAACTCCAGTGTAAAAGAAGCTTGTTAGTATTTTTTTTTTTTTTTCACAAAAAAGGATGATTGCTTTTTTCAAAATGCTTTCAAACAATGCCCCAGGTTCCCTGGACAGAGAGCAGGCATGCTGTGCTTAAAAATTTTATGCATTAGACAAGATGGATTTCATACTTTTATTTATACTATCCCAAATTTTTTTTTCAGTCTTTGTTTTTCCTCTTTTCTGGAAGACTTGTTAAGGTGCATTTCTTGTCAATTAATAGTATCTCAGTGCTGTGCAGAGAGCTGGTCTGAAGGAATATTAAATGGTGGCATGTGAACACAATGACCACAGTTCTCAACATTATTGCTTAAACCTCTTCAGTTTAAGCAAAATCCTCACTAAAGACAGCATAAAATGTGTCTTTAGCCAATACAGCATCAGTAGTTTCACACAGGATTCATAGTAGATACTCAACAAAAAAAATCTAATCAGCATAACTGATTGATGTTAAGCATGTGGAAATGCACATTTATCAAAACATCAGAAAATGGCCATTGCATCCCATGAAGTTTTAGACAGGAGATAGTATATGTGGTACTGTAGGAAAATATGTAGGGAGCCCAAGTATGTAACTATAAACTGTAAAAAATGCTTTCTGCTTTTTTTTTTCATCCTTTTATACTCTTTCCCTGTCCTTTTTCAGTATGATCTAAGCTATGTGATTATTTCTGATGATTTTCTTTTGCAGGACTCTCTTCTTCCGTTTCTACACTTTTTTTATCCACTTATACCTTTTCCTTCCCACTTACCTGTGTAATTGTAAGAAGTGCCTGTTTTTATGGAATGAAATTTCATGTAACTATTTTGAGGATATGAAATATTTTGAGGATTCTCAAGATATTATCATGCTGCCACTTACCTGAACACAAACTAAAATTGATTTTAGCTATCAGGCTAATGAGAAAACCTTACAGAGTTTTTTCCACTGCTGGAAAGGATTAGCACAAGAATGTCTTATACACAATCAAACTTGGAGTCAGAGATGCCAGGTGAATGCAGTGGGAGTTGTTTGATCCATGACAGAATTGCTGCTGTTTGCAATTGGGAGAACAGGGAAAATCTGTCTACTTCACTTCTGCCTGGCTTGTGTCAAAGAGGAAAAGTTAAAGCAAGTGGGAGTGAAGTCATGTTTCCTCACTAAATTAAATACCACACATAGAAAGTCAGTGCAAGTTCAGTGAATTTTTAATGCTTGTGGTGGGGGTTGTATGTTTTCTTTGATTACTTTTTGATGTTACTGCACACTCACTTTACCACCGAAGGCATTATTTGACCACTGGTGTCAGCATATATGTCTAGCTAAAGTTCAGGCCAGAACCACGGCCTTCAGCCAAGATCTCCAGTTCTAATTCAGTGGTTGACAGATACAGCTTTGGGTTTTTTTAAAGAAATCCCTGCCTTGTCTCATCCCTGGTGCTACTGCCTATCCCTGCGGTCGCTGCTGTTGTAGTTGACAACCTACCACTTCTGAGATTAGTGTTGATGAGTCCTTGGATGTCATTAGCATATGTTAATTACTCATTAGTGTATGTACACAGCATGGTGAGTGGATGGCGTGTGTGCCCATAATATTTGCATATGACTTTCTGAAAATTCCTCTATGGCCACAATGGTCAAAGCAGTATGTCTCATACCTTGAAAGTGGACTGACATTGAGAGAAGACAGCAGTGCTTAAATTCCCACCACAATAAAGTCACAATGTGCTGAAAGCTTCAGAGAAATGGCTGACCATAAATGCTTTAATGGCTGAAATCACTCTTGATGGTGCATTTAAATGGGGAAGTGGTGGGAGGAACACTTGAAATGCTTATTTTGATGTACTCAAAAAACCCAACATAGAATGCTCAGGGTGCTCCTTTCATCATCTCTTCACACTTTTTGTGTCTCACTTTTGAAATGAGAGAATGCAGCATTCATTCTTCATAAACTGGGAAAATTGATGTTTTGGATGCATGTTAAAATTATGCCTATGACTACTTCACCTTTTTTTCCTGTTTCTATGGCTCTAAACGTGGCTCTGTATTAGTTCCTTCATAATTTCTAGTTCTATTTTTCTGCCATTATTCATCAATCAAAAATATTAATTGCATTAGTTCATTCCTGGTCAGCCCTCTAGAAATTTTTCTTTCTCTCCTTATGTGGATATACTTTGATCAGGAAATACCTAATTTGCATGCGAGCTGTCAAAATAAAATGGCACAAACACAGCATCTGCTTGCATCACAGAAGGCACAGTTTGTTTCCAATAGCATTTGATCCACAGATAAAAGGTCAGTGAGGCATTATAGAAATCACTGTAGATGGTTTCAAATGTTAAATTCTTGGTATCCTACTTATAGGTATGTGCAGATGCAAAACTGGGGATTATTATAGAATTGTAATCCCAGGATCACAGGATGGGTAAAATTGGAGGTGACCACCTTTTTTTAATTTTTAGTTGAGCATCATCAGGTATTCCAAATATTAAGTGCAGGGTCACAGTTTCTAAATATCTCAAGTTTCTCAAAGATGAAATAAATTAACAGATATACCTATGCAAATTTGGTCCTTGGCTGTTAGTGTTTTAACATCTGTTGACTTGCAAATGTCTTCTTAAAACAACAGTTCCTTCCTGAGAGAGGATTGAGTTAACTTTAGAATTATATCTCATTGTGTTCGGAATTAATGCAGACTCTGGGGAGTATAATCTGACAGAATTTCCATCCCCAACACCCTGGGCGAGGAATAGTCCTGAAGATAACAGTACTAGAGGGCTTCAAAAGAAAAAAAAAAAAAAAAAGAAAAAAGGAAAGGGGAAAAAAAAAAAATCTTGGGCCACTAAGTTTTATTGCTTTTCTTATAGCAAGTAGTGATGTGCTGCCACAGGGCTCCTGTACTATTACACTATCATTTATTTTAACTAGTAATGCCCTTATTTGGATTTTATATTTAACATTTTTGTATTTGTCAAAGTCAACAGTATTCATGTAAATTAAATGCTGTTTCTCCTGTGTACTGCTCCTAAAGACACAGAAAGAAACTGAATGCTGTTGTTATGGGATATTTATCTTTGTTGGGGAATAATAGCTCTTAACAGGATTGCAGAAGTCCTGTAGAAATATCTGTATTTTCATATGACCCCAGATTCCAGCACTTGGAGCTTGTATCTTTCTCGTTCGAAAGCGAGATGAAAAATAATAGCCAAACCATGATGAGTGAAAAGGTTTAGTCAGACAAATTTAGCTTATGGTAGACTTTGCAAACTTTATCAGACCAGCATTTTACATTGGTGTGTTGTACAGCCAGCAGTAACTGCTCCTTCTGTACTAAAGTGATAGTAGTAATATATGAGCTCTTGGTTTGTCTTTCACAAGGCTGGTAAGAATAGATGCTTGTCCAGTAGTTAAATAGCATTAATTAATAGTGTTAAATAGTATTTCATCATTATCTACAAAACCTGAGCTCTTTAAATTAACAGAGCTAATTATCTAACAGCATTTTCATGTCTGTTATATTACATAAACTGTCAAAAATGCAAATGTGTTGTGTATTTAAGAACATGTCAACAATTGGCTTTATATCCTCTCTTTGTTTTTAATAAATGTGACTTTTTCTTTAAAGAAAATGTTACAGTGTCAAAAGTCTCCATAAAGTGGGTTGTTTTGTATATACATATGCATACATAACCTGCACTGATTTCTTAAAGAATATCAACTGAATACTAATGCAAGAAGTTAATTTGCATGTGCAACTTAGAATATTTCTTACTTAGAGCTGATGAAGCACAAACAGCATAGTTCAGTTTCCCCCATGCAAACATCTAGGTCATGTTTTATGAAAGTAGTCTATAAAGCAGGAAGAGATGTAGTTATGGTAAAGTATTTGGATTATACTTCTTATACTCCAGAGTATTGCTTCTAGTAGTAAGGAACAATGTCTTGGGTGTTGGGTGTCCTGGGTTTGTGTGACAAGGCTTTGGTAGCAAGGGGACTACAGAGGTGGATGCCAGAAGCTTCTCCACATGTCTGACAGAGCCAGTTTCAGGCAGTTCCAAGACAGACCTGCTGCTGGCCAAGGCCAAGCCCATCAGTGTCAGTGGTAGCCCTCTGGGATAATGTATTTATGACACGAGGAAAAAACCCTGAAGAACAGCAACTGCAGCCAGAGAGAGGAGTCAGAATATGTGAGAAACAGCACTGCAGACACCTAGGACAGTGGAGAAGGAGGGGCAGGGGTGCTCCAGGCACTGCTCCAGGAGCTGGGATTTGCCTGCAGTGGTGCAGACTGCAGTGATGCAGCTGTGCCCCTGCAGTCTGTGGAAGTCCATGGGGGAGCAGAGATCCACCTGCAGCCCATGGAGGATCCCACAGTGGAGCAGCTGGAGCACAGTGGAGCAGCCAAAGAAGGCTGTGACCCTGTGGGTAGCCTGGACTGGAGTAGGCTCTTGACAGGGACCTGTGGGCTCATGGAGAGAGGAGCCCATGCTGGAGCAGGTTGGCTGGAAGGACCTTTGACCCCATTGGGGACCCACATTGGAGCAGTCTACTCCTAAAGGACAACCCTATGGAAGGTGCCTGTGCCAGGGCAGTTTGTGAAAGACTGTAGCTTGTGGGACAGACTTACATAGCATAAGGTCATGGAGGGCTGTCTCCTTTGGGAGGGATCCCATGCTGGAGCAGGGAAAGAGTCTGAGGAGGTCTCCCACTGAGGAGGAGGGGAGCGGCAGAAACAATGAATGGATGGCAGCCCCCTTTCCCCATCCCCCTGCGCCATTGGAGGGAAAAAGTTAGAGAATCAGGAATAAAATTAAGCCCAGGAAAGAAGAAGGAGTGAGTAGATCATATTCTTAAGATTTACTTCTCATTAACCTGTTCTGATTTGATTGGCAATAAATTGAAATACTCTCTCCAAGCTGAGTCTGCTTTGCCCGTGACAGTAACTCCCTGCCCTTATCTCAATTCAGACACCTTTCCTTATTTTTTCTCTCCACTGTCCAGCTGAGGAGTGATAGAGCAGCTTTGGTGGACACCTGGCTTCACACTGTAGCTTAGTTTCTAGGAACTAGGAAATAGAAAACAGAACCTCTGCACAGCATGTGTGCTATTACATATAGACACATCATAATTGCACATCAATCTCCACATTCCACCTTTTATTCATGACTTGGAGTCCAGTTTGCTGCTTTTTATACTGTAACCAGCATTGAGAATTATTTACTATCTTTAACTCTTCAGCACTAGCTAATTTTTTTCTGATATATCAAAGTAATTAATATAAACAAGACCATTGTAATGATAAGAGTATGGATGGCTTGGTAGCAACCAAATAAAAGTGGTCTGAAATAAGCCCCGGATAGAATCCTTCTTCTTATCAAAACTGAACCTCAGGAAAAGAACTAAAGTATATATTTTTCCACTGTGTCCTATGATAGACAGGGGTAAACCCTGTGGAAATGAAATAGAGGATTATAGTGCTAATGGACAATCATTGATGTAGTCCAGACAAAGTCACAGCCCACTTTCTGAGCTTCCATTAAGCAAAAGGTGGAAATATCTGGCATGCAGAAATGGATTTTTATCTCTCATGTGCCCCAGTGGTCTAAATGTGCTATCACACAGGGCATCACAGAGACAGTGGCTGTAGAGGCAGCACAGTCAATGAAAGAAAAAGTATCCCAAGAGGCATAATTACTACTAGTACTGTGGAGGAATGTGTCCTATGTGTCCTTAAAACAAAGAAAATGGTTTTCGTGGGAAAATTTTTCTGTTTCTGGTATATGACTTAAATGGTTTCGGTTTAGACAGAAAAATAAATAATCTTAAAATGAAAAATACTATTCACTCAAAAAATGAGTCCCCCTATAAGTCTCCTTATAACAGGGAAAAATTTTAGGTTATCACATCCCTGCTCAGAAAGACCAGCAGAATATTCATCACACTAGCACATAAGATTTTTGTCACCATGACTGCATATAAGGTCTTTAAAAGATTTGCAGCTCGGAATGCATTAAGATCCTCTAGGTAATATTAGAGAAGGACTGCTGGATTCCTCTGAGTGGCGGAGTTCCACCTACCTGGCAGCAAATCATCATCAATCATTTCCACTCCATCTGTGAATGTTTTCCTTCTCAGAATTGCAAAATGTTTCTATTAATGGCTTTAGTAGGAAAGCTACACTGATAGTGCGGAGATCCCTTAGTGCATTTAGTTGAAAACACTGTGGATGACTCAAGAAGCACGAGATCTGACCTTGAATAAATCTGCAGGGCTAAGCTCCATGATCAAGTTACTGAGCCATATCAGAGGTGTGATAATGTTCAAACTTCCCCGTATTAACTCAGGCCAAATTTGAGGATATTTCACTGTCTGTATCTCATAAGCATATTCAAGAGCAGTGTAAAGTCCACCTCATCTTAAGTGCAAAAACACGACAATAAGTGTCATGGAGGAATGTCTGTGGCTGGCAATTAGTAGATAGCATGCATAATTGCTTTTTCTTGTTGTATATTCTTGCCAGTAAATAACCATGATTAAGGGGGGCAGGCAGATGCCTCATATATCAGAACATTTTCATGGTTTGCTTCTCAGCTCATAAAATATCCAGGATATCCTTTTGACACTCCAGATAAAACTCTAAAGTGCTGACATTGAGGCATGTCAGTTTAACTGTTTATTCCCATAGGGAATGTGTTACAGACCACACTCAGATTCTCTGTTGACTCCTTCTGGATGTTGCACTTTGCACCATTTCTGTGCTTCACCTCCATTTCCCAAACACAGATTTTTCACAGGACTCTTTCCCTGCTTTCACCGACCTTGTCCCAGCTCTGGGTCTTTCTGACCATGTCTGCTGCCAAAGTTGCATACCTGAATCATTTACACTTCGTGTACATTTTCTATTAATTGTCTTCTCTCTGCTTCACCCATAGAACTTTCCTAGGTCCCATACATATTCTGTTTATGAAGTTACCTTTTTTCCTTATGGATTCCCCCTGCAAAGTATCCCTTTTTTTGCCTGTTCAGTAGTAAGTTAGAAATTTTTTATAAGAATTTCCTTTTTTCTGCTTTTGTTTTTCTATCCTTTCAACATAGAAGTTGACTTACAATTTCATAAAAAACATGCATAGTTTATTTTTCATTTGTCTTCATAAGTATTCCTAGGCATAAAGGGAGCTTTTTATCTAAATATGCTCTTGCCACAAAGAATTTATTTGCTTTCCTTACTTTTTGTTTTGTTTTGTTTTCTCAGAAAAGACCAGTTTTGGCAGGAAGCAAGCTAGCATGTGTTGAAGGCTGGAATGAGCAAAGAATTTGGACCCTCAGGGAAGCTTTGCATTCATTTTATAGTGAGGTCTGCTGCTTAGCTGGCCTGTCTTTAGTGTATGCTGTGTCTATCGTCCTTGCACACAAAGAAGAAACAGGATTTCTGTCAAAATGGCTTAGCTCAAGTTAAGATAACAACAAACAAGGAAAGAACAAAAGTTAGATATCCACAAGAGAGATAGTGTTGTGTGTCTCCACTGATAATCTAATTAAATTGGAGGCAAAATTGCTAGTTTCCACCACTTTTTAAAAAATCAAAGCCGTAACAACACAAGAAATAAGTGTCTCAGTTCAGAGTTAGATAGTGCATACCAATTAGTTTTTTTTTTAATGACTGACAGCCAGAGCTTCAAGGCTTTAAAGAAAGGCTGACTTCTGTTTATTACTCATCTTAGAAGTAACAGGGCTGGTCCCATATGTGCCATCTGAATATCTTCTTTGGCATACAGGAAATGAGCATTACCTAGTAAGCACTTGTGAGGTGGATCAAGGCAGAGCTCAGAGGTTCTGATCAGAGGAATAGAACCCAGATGGGGGCCTGCAGTCAGTGGCATTTCCCAGGGATCAATAATGGGTCTGGCCTAAGTCAGCTTGTTTATCAATGACTTGGACAAATGGATAGAATGTACCCCCAGCAAGTTTGAGATTAAACAAAACTGGAGGAGTGGCTGATTCAGCTGGAGGCTCTGCTGCCATTAAGTGAAACCTTGAGAGCCTGGAGAGCTGGGTGGAGAGAAACCAAACGAGGTCCAACAAGGGCAAGTGCAGGGTCCTGCACCTGGGGAGGAATAAATCCAAGTACCAACATGGGTTGGGGGCTGACCTGCTGGAGAGCAGCTCTGCAGAGAAGGACATGGGAGTCCTGCTGGGTGACAAGCCAACCTGGGCCAGCAGTGCCCTTGTGACCAGGAGGGCCAATGGAATCCTGGGGTTCATTGGGAAGAGTGTGGCCAGCAGGATGAGGGAGGTGATCCTTCTCCACCTCAGCCCTAGTCAGGCCACATCTGGAGTGCAGTGTCCAGTTCTGGGCTCCTCAGTACAAGAAGGACAAGGAGCTACTGGAGAGGGTCCAGCAGAGACCACAGAGATGATTTGGGGTCTGGAGCATTTCTCTTATGAGGAGAGACTGTGGGAGCTGGGCCTGCTTATTCTGGAGAAGAGTGAGAGGCATTCTCATCAATACATATAAACATCTCAGGTGGGGGCCAAGAGGATGGTGCCAGATTCTTCTCAGTGGTGCCCAGTGATAGGAAAAGGAGCAAATGGCCATAAACTGAAAGACAAGAAGTTACACCGCAGCATGAAGAACTTCTTTATGTTGAGGGTGACAGAAAACTGGAACAGGCTGCCCAGGGAGGTCATGGAGTCTCCCTTTTTGGAGACATTTAAAACTCACTGGGACAAGTTCCTGTGTTACCTACTCTTGGTGACCCTGCCTTGGAAGGGTGAATTGGTCTAGATGATTTCCAGAGGTCCCTTCCAAATCTATCAAATCTATGATTCTGTGATTTTATGAACTTAATTTTTGGACCTTGAAGTGTCTGAGTGAACAGCTCCACTTAATGAAACCATTTTTCAAACTCTAGCTGTGGAGTATGCAACAGCAATTACATCCAGTTTGGTACTGGTTACTGATCATTACATACTCATGATCTGTTCTCATTTAAGAGTTTAAAGTCTATTTCTATTTCAAGAACTAGAAATGCTAAAGATGGTTATTTTTTACCTATTAGTTATCAATATTTCTAGTTATTAGTAGCAATTAGCTATCAATAGTAAACTTTTTTTTTTCAGTTTCTATTTGAGGATTACCTCTTTTTAGTAATTTTTATGTAATTTGATACAATTTTGAGTATATAAATCAGCCATTATTTCTTTAATCCTAAATTATTTGCTGATAAAAAGATCAATCAAATTCATTACAAATTAAAGGTAGATATGTGAAGAGCTAAAGTTTTTTCTGCTTGCAATTGTAAGTTATCTTTTATTTTAAAGCAAGGGAATAATTTTTCGGGGTATTTCAGTTTTCATTCAACCTTCATTTTTATGAAAATACATTTTACCCCTAATGGAAAAAGTGAAGCTGATATGTCAAATTCTTGTCTTCTCATGCAGTTGCTGAATATTGCACTGTTAAACTTTTAAAATATTTCACTCATGACATGACAGAATGAACTATCTGGGAAAAAGTACTTTTTGTAAATGGTGGTCAAGTCAACGAAGTTTCCTTTTTGAAGAGAATTCTACATGGTTAATCTACAGTTTTGATTCTTATCTAAGAGGCAGAAATTACATAGTGGGCAAAGGCAGTGGGAAGTCATTGTATGAATTTAGGAAATGTTGAAAAATGTCTGGCAATAGTTGTGGGAAAATCTCTGTGACTTGAACAAAAATTCTACCTTTAATGAACGCAAGAACTTTCACTGTTGATCTCTGAATCCAGTTTGTCCTAGGCCAAAAGCTGAGCTCCCACGTTCCTCTCTATTCTTTCTCCTGGTTCTTGAGACAGATCTGCTAATGGTGATAGTTGTGAAAAGCTGTTGCAGTAATTTAAAGAATTTAAAAAATTGCAACTATTTGCAGCACTGTTTATCTAGTGGTGTCACTGTCTGTCCAGTTATATCGTTCTGTAATAATGTATGAAAAAAGATGCACTTTCCTATTTCAGTAAAAGCACTTGATACATTTTAATGCATTGAATCCTTAAATATCTTAAAGCATAGGTTAATGACATCCCTGTTTTAAAACTGAAAAACACAGAAATAGATCAGCATTTTTCAAGCACCTGCAGACTGCTAGTATCTCATAAAAAAATTCAAGTATACAGTACCAGGAAAAAAGAGGCCCAGACCTTTGTCCTGCCTTTTCTCAAAAGTGATTTTGGGGCATGTAAAAGTTATTAAAATGTTATTTAATTGACAACTGATCAACCCTGTATGCTTTGAACATAGAGAAATTAACAACACATTAGCAAGGCTAAACCTCCTAAATTGGAGCTTTATAGGGACACTTATCTGACATCTAGAAGGGCCATAGAGATAATAGCTTTCTTTTGTTCAACTGACTTTGTTTGGACTATAAATAGAACAAGACAAATCTTGTTTATGGGCTTGTCTGTTCCTGTAGGCCAGATATGTAAAGGTTTTGCTTTTATGGCAAAACCCTTAAGCTTTGGAGAGCACCCTTTCCCTTTCCCCATCTTCATCATTCATAGGAGTGCTTCTATTTTAGTCTATATTTCCTTGTTCTAGAAAGACTGAAACTAACCCTAATGAGGCTACTGATCTTGGTTTATAACTAGAATAGAATAGAACAGAAAAATAGATGGGACTAGACTGGACTAGACTAGACTAGCAGTTCTAAACTCTGATTTTCACCTGAGTAAAGGAATAATGCTCTGAGGAGACGAACAGGAAAACCTTACTATGGCAAAGGGATTCGTCTCCTTGGGAGACAGATTATTCATGAGAAGTTTAAATGGAAGAAAGAAAGTTTTATGCTGACAGTTTTTGCTGCTTTCACCTGGTTCAAATGTGCCAAGTAACAACTGCTTCATTCTTTGGGGCATTAAGTCCTATTTAACTTCAAGTCGAGCTAGGGGAATTCAGCACTTCACAAAATTATGCCCACAATGCTCCTTCACCTCCAATTTTGAGCAGCTGTGTGCATACCATCATTAGCCAGGGAAGCCCTGACAGGAGCCTGGTGGCCATGGCTTTCCAACCCTGGCATGACATGTCCACCACAGCTGAGGCTGGGAGGCAGGACAGTGTCCTGTGCAGGGGCTGAGGGGCCAGGGCAGCACCACAGCCTGCACCAGAGCCTGCAGCCAGGGACAGAGCCTGCTCTGGCAGGCAGTGCAGGTGCTCGGGCTTTGCATGGTGAAAACAGGCAGCTAAATCCATCAATGTTAATCATGCCCCATTGCCTGTTTTTTTCCCCACTTCCTTGTTTTTATCTCTGTAGGATTTTTCATCCTCTGAAAACAACAAAAAGATCATATTTTCCTTCAGTTTCTGAAGCCCCATCCTTTTTTCCAGACTTTCCATTTCACGCTGTTTGAATTTTATTAAGATCTCTTTACACAAAAGCAGAGTACTGGCTATATGATGCCCTGAGGGATCTGAGAGGCTGTTGCCATAATGTCACAAAACTCTGGGGACATTTTATTTCCACCAGAAGCTCTTGAGGACTCTGGCTAAGGATATAATATATCTTTAATGTTTACAGCAGGGATCTTGATCTCTATTGGAATTTAATGCAAAAATCTCTTTCTTAAATCTCTTAATAAGCACATCACATTAACACTGAATAAATAATACCTATCTATAAAATTTATTTTGTTTATATTTTTCAATGAAGAAAAATGGTATTATTCCAGAATTATGGATAATATTGTTAATCATATATTCTTAAGACTATGACTTTCTTTTCAATACCTCAGTTGATCATTACAAAATATTTTCACGGGGTATTTTCCAGAAGCACCTCTGTTTACTGTTTCTGCCTCCAATAC
Source organism: Peucedramus taeniatus (assembly GCA_013400575.1). NCBI lineage: Eukaryota > Metazoa > Chordata > Aves > Passeriformes > Fringillidae > Peucedramus > Peucedramus taeniatus. The sequence continues at coordinate 14,724 of WBNO01015046.1, forward strand.
TTTCTGTTCTTCCCAAACACAGATGTGCATAAATTCCTTGTACAAGGCTCACAGTAGCATGTCTCCTCCAATGAACAGGAAAAGATTTTGTAAGTGTTAATAAGGTTTTATTTTCATTGATCAACCTTGAAATCAGAAGCAATGGCCGAACTCTCAGCCGTCCCTTATATACCACAACAGCCCTATTCAGATGACTTTTTAAATGAAAATTTTTAGGAAGCCTTATCCTGATTTGACAAAAAGATATGCCTCATGAAAAAAAGTATTGTCTTTTCAAAAAGCTGCAGTATAATTGTGTGTGTGTGCATGTAATAGAGTAGGACATATATTTAAATTATTATTTAATTAAAATAATAAAGATCTGTATGTTCATTTGATGGGATTTTTTTTTTTTGTAAAATTTAATGCATGAATAATCCTACAGAATATAGAATGCAAATTCTAAAGATAATATTTAAAAACTCGTTTGAATGTTGAACTATTTGGGACACATTTTTCTATTTTTTTTTTTAATTCTGTAAGTTTTGGACTTTCTGGGACCATGCTGCAGGTGCTGGGATATTAACGAAATTTGATTTCCTTAAAATAATGCAAACATCCAAAACAATAAAGGAATCTGATGTTTTAAGGCAAATCAAAATCTCTCTATTGTTGGTGTGTGTTATGCATCAGTGACTCAAGTCAACATTTTTGTGTCACAGATAACTGAAAATCTTCACAGGAGGTATCAGACGAAATAAAAAGGATTTTTGAAATTCTATTTCAGAAACTGCAAGTAGTCTATAAAAAATATGTAAATCAGATACTGATAATATAATGGAACTACTAACATAAATACATTGAATTGCACCACTGGTTAACAGCATGTACATCCTCCAAGTAATGGTCACACAGCAATCTAACATTATTTCCTACTCCAATTTCCTGTATTTCCCAGACCTTTTTCTCATTGTATTTACTATGTACCACTCTTCTTTCTCTGAATAATGCCACACTGATATCACAGATAAGGATAACAGCAGTTGCTGCCTCAAAAGAAGAAAGTAAATTTTATTTCTGGAGAGTTTTTTTCATTATTTAATCTTCTTTGACAACTGTTCCTATTTTCAAATGGACTGAATGGCTTTTGTGATTACCAGGATAGTTTTGGATGCTGCCTCATGTAAATATACTGACAGAGGTAGTAATAATTTAACCCTTTTAATGCTGTCTTTCAGTACATCATCTTTGTGGTGATTAACCATAATGGCATTTTCAATTGGTCAGTGTTCTCTTAAAATGTCAGCTTTTCAAAGTCAAAATGTACTACATATTTCTGGCATCAATTGGTTAAAATAATTAAATTTAGCTCCCACTTACTGGTGCAGACATTTGGAAAAAATGACAAAAATAACTGACTCTATTGCCTCAAGATTTTATTCCATGCTAAAGCTTCTTTTTCACTATCCAGGTGATGATTAGAACTGAATTTAAAAAATATGTTAATGAAGTTCTGCCCATCTCTTGGAATATGTCTCTCTCCGATGGTAAAAATAACTGCAGATGTTTGGTGTTCGGAATTTCAGAGTTTAACTGCATCTCCAAAGTTAGCATTTGCTACTGTAAGGTATGCACTTTTTATAATAGATAAAATTACACAATACTCATTTTTTTTCTTTCTGTTCTGCTTAAATCTCCCTGCAGGATGTGTGACACAGGAGAAGGGCTGTTCACCTTTCAAACGCGAGAAGGAGAAATGATATATCAGAAAGTCCATTCTGCAACACTGGCAATAGCTGAGCAGCATGAAAGATTAATGATGGAAATGGAGCAGAAGGCAAGGGTAAGGTCCTTCTACCAAAAATCTTTAAACTTATAAAAATTGGTAATAAACCAAAGTTGGTGAATTCACCTGTAACGATAGTATCAGCTGTGTGGCTGAGACAAAACAGACTTTTCAGATTTATTTTATTACCTTTCATGGTCAAGGATCCTTGGTGTGTTCTGTACAATGATCTTTTGTTGGTGATTTTTTGGAACAGAGGATACCATTAAACAAGAGATCCATGGTCACCTTCTCTGAAATTGTGGCTTTGTTAGTCAAAGATTAATGTTGTGTTGACTACTGATGAATGAGTTTTAATTGCTCCTCATGTCCTCACAGGTGGAAAAAAGCCCAGTATAAAAACTTCTAGGTGACAGCAGACGTGTTCTGTTTTTTCTTAACCCCTGAAAGAAATTACTTCCCCTACGTTAGAACTAGCAATGCAATTGAATTCAAATAGACCTATTTTATTATTTTGTGCTCAGAATTTCCAGTTTGCACAAGTTGTGTTTAAGTGACTACTATGGAAAAAATTTGTAGTTCTTTTAAAACAGCAAGAAAAAATCTTTCCTTGTATGCCTAGAAGTAGAGATGGTCTTTAATGATTGTTCTGGAAAACTGACTTTCAGGCCAGGGAACCTAATCTGCATGCTGTTCTTCTGAGATGACCATGATTCTCCGCATATCTTCTTCCCTAGACAGAGATTTCAGGTTAATTGTGGCATTTCTTTTTTTTTTCCTCATCCACACTGTACGTGCCTCCAGTTATGCAAAGATGACTTATATGGATCTATCTCCATCACTCCACCAGTGTCAAAATACCTTTCTCACTCTGCTGAGACAACGGTTCTTGCAAGGACCAACCTAAGACCCCCACTGTTCAACTTTTCTTAATTACTCCTCAGATAAGTCAGAGAACCAATCAGAGAATGTTAAGGGATTGAAGTGGATCTTAAAGATCACCTAGTCCAAACTTCCCCCACCATGGGCAGAGATGCAATTTTCCTTATTCACTGAAAAATAAACTAGAAAAAGACTTAGATTTCCATGTCAAAAGTCTGCTGTGTTGAATGTTCCTCTCAGACTTTGCATGTCTGTTATGAGAACCTGAATCGGGTAGCCATAAAAAAGGCCTGGTTTTGGTGCTTTATGAAAAAATAAAATGGATTTTTCCATAAAACTAGACAAAGTAGGAGCCTGTGCATAATAATTGAGGTGCACAAACTTTGGACAGGAAATACAGGAAGAGGAGAGTTTACAATCAAGATTAATAAGGAGCAATTGCTGGAAAGCCCAACACAAGGTAGAATAAATGGAAGACTATGTGAAGAAATAGATCTGCTTGCAAAAAAACACTGCATTCTGCGGGGCAGAAAATGATTGAATAATGGGAAAAAAGGAAAAACGCATCATTATTTTATAATGTGTTTGCTTTTAAATTGTCTACACCAATACCAGAAATCAGAACATTTTCATGCTGCCGTAATAAATGCTTAGACGAGGATCATACAAGATTTTCCTTTTACAGAACCATCACTTTCAGCTCTTCCACACATCAATTAGTAGCTTTGCTGCTTTGCAAAGCCATTTCCATTCTGCCATCAGATGACTTCCTTCAAACCATATTTATGAAGGCTGTGGCCATATGGTAGGTAATATCCAACTCCGAGCGAGCGCAGGCTGAGAAACAGAAATAACTCATCAGCCACACTGTGTGTGATGTACTTGTCTCCTGGATGAGGCTGCCCTGGGATCTGCTCAGGGAGATCAGGAGAGGCTCACACAGGCTGCTGTGGGCTGTGTAAAAGAGGCTGAAACACCTGTTGATTTTTTGCTTCAGCTAATAAACTAATGGTAGTTTGGATCTGGAAACTCTGCTGCTTCCGACTGGTGGGGTACTGAACATTTAAAGGATCATCTGTCTCATCTGTGACATTTGAGTTTTGTGATTTTTATTTTAATATTTATGTTCATATTAGAAACAGAATCTAAAATATCAACTACATTAAGTACCTTACAGTCCATTTATCAAGTGTTACTGTATCTAATTCCAACAATTTCACCAAATACCTAGGTGTATTTTTTCCATAAGATCTGAAATTGAAATACAAGCAAAAGAATATTTTAAACCAGGGATTTAGTGGGTCTTCCCAAAACTTGACATTTGATATTTTTATCTTTAGATCTATGCTTGGGGGATTTTTGCTCTTTCCTGACCCTTTCTGTAATGAACAGCTCAAGTTTAATAGCATTGAATTAAATCTCATATATATATATATATATATATATATGAAAGAAGTTTTTTTAAGTAAAGAAAGGTGAATGCTGTATCCATTATTGTACAAATCAGAAAAAGACATGCAACAGTAATCATTACTTATTCTTTCCAATCATTAGAAGCCATTTATTAAAAAGGACTCCTGTGAATATTTATGTTCTGTCCTAAATGTTAATATGTTTTAAGTAACGAATACACTGAATTTTCATTTAATTTTTTTACCAGATTATAATATCTAGTATAAAAAAGTAGTATAATCTAGTATAAAAAATGAATACAGCTTATAAAAGAAATTAAAATGATTTTTTTTTACCAGAGCAACCTTGATAAACTATATAGATTATGATTACCTTTTGAAGTAAATATACAAAGTACATCACCATGAAAATACAAAAATAGAAAAAAAAACCCAAAGTACAAAACACATTAAAAAAAAAACCAAATAAACAAATTATGGTAGAAGCATAAAGGTATTGCCTTTAGGCATTTGCAGGTATTTAGGTATGGCCTGTTCCTGAGCCACAGGACACATTTACTCTATTTATCGAAGTCCCTCCATCCAAGAATTCTCTTTCAGAATGCTAAGCAATAAATTCATTTTTATGCTAAAAAATCTTTTGCTCAGGCCAAGCAACATGCTGGATAACTGTTAATAAGAGGGGGACATGAGAAGGAAACTAATTCTTCCCATTACCTTTGAAAGTGCATGGGCTGGAAGCAAAAATGTTCTGTGGCAGCTTGTACAGTACCAAATCTGCCTCTTTGCCACCTCTAGCAGGAGAAGTTAAGTCAGTTTAAGCAGGCAGTCATGTGCACACTTTCATCTTCTGCCCATTTTCCTTTTGAATTATAACACTGGTAGAAAGGCCTGAAATATGAGATCAGTAGTCACTGGCATGGGTGTGGATTTGAGCTGGTTATTGGTTTTACTAAGATCAAAGCAGACTGGATTTTATTCAAAAAAATTCAGCAAAGTGGACATTGATCTAATTTAGCTCAGGTGGTTTTCTTGATTGAATTTGAAATGTTGCATTGGCAGTGATAGTGTTTTATGCTTGCTTTGTTTGGGAGAATAAAAAATGTGGGCCAGTGCTAGTACTTAAATTGAAATTCTTTTAATGGAAATTGTTACCTGTATATTCACTTTTTTCAGTCTTTGCTTTTTCAATGGATCAGTGTAATACAGATGATAATTCTGTTTTGTAGCTGTTTTGGGAGAGAGAGGGCAATATTGCAGTGGTTTTTCATGGGTTTAGTTCCAAGATAACAAATTAAAAAGAATAATGACAGTCCTTCTGTTTATATCCTTTTATTTTGTGCTTCTGTGTTACCCACATGAGAGTGTCAGCAACTTTTCTTTTATCACCTGAACAAGCCTCTTGTTTTTTTCCTCTGTCCCTCCTCCTCTCTGCCCTCCGACCCCTTGTCTGTCTGTTTGTTTGTTTTATTTCTCTGCAGCATTTAGAACTCTGGATTGTTGGTCTTGAAATTACTGCAAAAAACAAAAAGTGCTATCCTCAATGTATCCCCCCCCAATGGTTGTAGTCTGATGTTGAACATGGAAGATGTGAGTCTGGGTGTTTAACAGCCAGTTCCAACACCCCTCCCCAGTCCCCAGACTGGACTGCAAGCTCCTTCCACTTCCTTTCTCTTAACTTAGGTGCTTATCTGACTGAGCCAATTCAGTTTGATAGTTTGGCCAAAAAAAAAACAAAAAAAGAAACACTAAAAACAAAAAAACAAGCAAACAAACAAACAAAAAAACCTAATTTTTTTTTAAAAAAAAGCCACCACCTACCTAAAAGGAGTAGGCTTCTCCAGGTTTACCAACCTGAACTGGCTTACAGAGGGCAGCAGCAAACCATTAGATCTTCTCAGTTGTCCTGTCCTGAGGAGAGAAAACAAAAAGACTAATTCATCCTCCATAAATGCTTAATCTAGAAGAAGGCTGAGTATCCCTCTCTTTGCCATCAGGAGATGATGTTGGGTTTGGTGATCTTTTTTTAAAGACTCGGTATTCATATGGGTTTTACACACAAGCATATGAACAGTTGTTCTCAGCAGCACTTGTCTACCTAACCTCTACACCAGGATGACAACATGGCATTGGAATTTTAATCTCTGATTTTCCTTTCTAATGCCAGCTTTGATCTTCTGCCATTTAACTTTCACTGAAAAAAAATCTGATGTAGCTTCTGCCCCCACTGTTGAAGGGTAGAAAATGGGAGGTTAAGAGCTGTAGATTTCCTATGTTAGGACTACACATATGAGGGAGGGATTCTGAGGAAATACTTATACCTTTGTAGCTCTATAAATTACTTCATTCAAGAGCTGCCAGTATAAACTTACTATATAATCTCAAAAGAATAAAAATTTACAATGTGTAAAACAATAAGGCTAAATAAGATAGCGCTGAAGTCGATGTTAGCCAGCTGAACTTAATCAAACATCAGTAAGACTGAAGTATAAATGCAGGAATAAATGATAATGGCCCAAGTTTCATAACTTATTATCTTTGGAAGTTTCCTATAACATTTGTTTTACTTTAGACAGCAGAGCTAAAAGCCATTTTAGATTGTGATCTTTTTAACACTTCCCAGAAGATAAACACCTTTATGAAACACTGCATCTGTATATTTCTATTCTCATTATTTACAAGTCTTGTCTTTAAAATTCAACTTAATATTAAGTGAAAGAGTCATCATGATAGATTTCTGTTATTAAAAAAAAAAAAAACAGATAGTATCAATGATTTTATGTATTATTTCTTTAAAAGACATTTTTAGCAGGGAAATAATGAATGTACCAAAGAAGACAAATATCATGCAATGAAACTGGGCTTAAGAAGATGTTGAAGAGGAAGGTAGATAAGAAATAAGACTGAGAGTAATTTTATTTTTCTAATACGAAGCAGGATGAGAAAGGTATTTCACAAGACTGGTCTGATAAATATAAATTACAGTATTGTAAGACACAGTATTAATAAAAATGCAAAATAGAGTTAAAAGCATTAATGTAAATTGTCTTAGAAACAGGAAAAGAACAAGTGTGAGGCTGGAGGAAATAACAGCATGAACTAATTAGTGAACTTTTAATTTTTCTTTGCTCTGTAAGTCTGTACAATCTTTATCTTTGCTTTTTTGAAACCTGGTCACAAGCAAAATGCACACTCATCAAACATTACAGGATCAAATATCAACAAACATATCAAATATTCTAAATTTTAATTTTAACATGATGGTTTCAATTTGAAGTATTCTACCTTTGCCACTGCATCTTCAGAGCTTAGACTGGTTTACAGTTTTTATTGATGTCTTTTTGCAATGGTGTGCCTATCACCTACTGTTTCAAGTTGTGAAGTAGGGGAATTTCAGAGAGATACTAGTGGATGCTGCTGACCCAATGAATATATGAAATAGTTAGCTAAATACATTTTATATATCTTTTGGACTTAATTTCCCCACTGTAATTTACTTACTATGATGAAGCTGTTTTATGTTGTAATTCTGCCTATGTGTGTTTAAATTTATTCAATCCCTGAAGGAAAACAAGAGAAAAAAATTCTACAGTTCATCCAAAGATTATCGCATGTCATGACACATTGGTCTCTTAGTATGTTTTCTTCTCTTTCCAAATTATGTGTAAGCTCAAGTACTGAGATTCTGAATACATATGATGATTCATGAACTCATTTACTTTATGCAAGTTAAAGCATGGCCTCAGGTCAGCTATTCATGCATACTTCGCTGAATATTGTTCTGTACTTCCCATCTGAAACTATGTATGGTGTTGCTGTATAATGTGTGCCTAGAAATTTTATAACCCTCTGAAAACCTGGCTGCTTTATTGCAGTACAGAGCTGGTTAATTGCTTACTTGGTTTCCATGGGTGTTGTGAAGCTTATTTCTGTGACAGGGTAGGATAGGATAGGATAGGATAGGATAGGATAGGATAGGATAGGATAGGATAGGATAGGATAGGATAGGATATTTCTATTGGAAAGGATCTACAATGGTCACATAGTCCAACAGCCTGATCACCTCAGGGCTGACCAAAAGTTAAAGCACAATTTTGAGGGCATTGTCCTAAAGATTGACCATCTTGAGGCATTGACTCCCTCTCTAGGAAGCCTGTTCCAGCGTTTGACCATCCTCCCAGAAAAGAAATGCTCCCTAGTGTCCAGTCTAGGACACAGTGGAACACTCCAGGGGTCAGTGTGTCTGAGACTATCTATAAATTTTGCCAAGATTAACAACACCAAGAACTTTGAATTTGTTTTGGTTTTTTTTCTCGTAAGTGAGAGTCCGTGTACTTTTTGGTTTTAGTTTTGTAAGCCAAATGCCCACAAGTAGCGGTCATTTTCTGTAGGATTCTTGGTTCATTAAGTATTTTTCTTTGCTCTGATTTCTATGAGAAGTTTTTAGAATTTTTCCAGACTCTTTGTTAGCCTTCAGGCTCCGAAAACTGTGTGTACTCGGATGAAGTAATGCCTAAACTTACATCACGTCTATTTTCAACATTCACCGCTTCATAAGAAAGCAGGAAATTTGTGGATATTCAGACTAGGTGATAGTTATCAATTCTTTCAGCTAGACCTCTTTTTTTTCTGATTTTTAAGAAAATATTGTCTTGAATGTAGACATATTTCATTGGCATTTTTAAGGGACTACTAGTCACATCCAAATATTGCAGTAGCATTCATAAACTATGCAGAAGGTGTCATTCATTATAAAAAAATACCTCATCCCACTAAGAAATCCAAACTTCCACAGCCACTAGTCTCCCATTTATCCTTTCCTTACATAGTCAAGACCTTTTTTACCCCTCTTCATCTGTGAACTGCAGGGTTTCATTGTGCCCCTGTATGGCACCTTGCAGTCAGCAAGAGATGTAAAGATGAGATGTAAAGTCCAGATTCTCCAAGGAACTCTGTAGGTTTTTGGCATTTCTGGATCTTTGCTGTGTGTTTGAATGAAACCACGGAACAGGGAAAGTCTTTACTATGGCAACGAAGGGTTTGTGCAGCTGCTCCTACAAAGTGATGGGGGTGGGACAGAGCTGTTCCTCATGTCACAAACACTGCAGACAACATAAAGGTTTGTGGGGTGTGTAGGTAAGTGGCGTGGGTAGGTGTGAGAGCAGAGCTGGGAAATCCTTACATAAGAGTGTGTCAAATATTTTGGTAGCTGGTGATGTAATTTAAATGCTGTTTTGCCATTTGGAAACTAAACTTGCCCTGGAGTTCTGAATGTTTTCGAAATGGTAGTAGTCATGAGGGTTTTCATTCAGAGTATGATGGGAAAAATTAAATTCTTCCTTTGTCTGACACAATTTTGAAACTTTTCTTATGCATAGCCATAGGGCGGGATGATCTTGAATACAAAAGGTACTCTAAATCTCTCCTATGGACTAAACCCCAAGTACCCTAGCACATGGATGGGCATCCTTACCAAGAAATTACTCTGATTATTTTCTCCTTAAAAATTTCTGGAATATTTTGTATACTGTTACTTTGTTCTTTTAACTATTTGTCCATCATGCTACCTAAGACTTAGATTGAAATCTGCCTTCCTGCTTATATAAACTGTGAGCTCAGCCAAAATTTGTGTGAAAAGCTTCACAAAGGTGTCTAACAAGTGAAACGATAGAATTTTTTATCTGCATGGAGCCTGCTCCATCCTATGAATCCATCCTGAAGCTGCATGAAACGTATGAACACTTTTCCCTGTTCTGTTCACCTCAGTCACATGTTTGCATGCAGCTGGGCTGCACTGTGAACTTTTCTATTTAAGTCACCACAGTCTGGTTAGCTTGTTTGAATGCAACAGAGCAAAGATGTCTTCATGGTGAGGTATCGAAAGATGCAAACTCTCCTGAGAATTTAGCATGTGAGCACTTTTAAAAACTACTGTAGCCACCTATCTACATTTCTGGGCTCTTTCTAAAGAGCTATTTCTTAAAAGTCAGATATCATTTATTTCAACTTTACAAAGTTGCATTTGAATGTAAGAGGATTTGAAGGTTGGTGACATGAGCAAATTTGTATTTTTTTTTCCACTTTTCTTGTACTTTGCAAAATACTGCATGTTTACAGAGCTCACAAAGTAATTGGAAAGGCACTGTTGGGCTGAAATTCATATTTGTTTCCAGAAATGCAGAAAATAAAGAGCCAAAGAACTTTTCCCTAAACAAAATTGATGATTTGTTTAGCAGTTTTACTGGCTAAAAGCTGTGGGTGATATGAGCTATAAATTAGGAATGGCTGCTGTAATTATGCAGTGGTTGTTGCATGTATGACTGAAGCCCAGCCCTCCCCTTAACTAACCTCAGAGAAGCATTTCATATGGAAAGGAAGTTTTCTTTTGTATTGTGTACTTTCAAACAAGCTGGCTTGTGTAACTGTGCTGGTAGGTTCACGTCATTGAACTCTCTCAACAGAGAAGCAGGTTATGTTGACTTAAGTATTACTAAAAAATAATCCTCAAACCACCTCACCAGGGGGATTAATTTAGTATTAATCTCATATCTACTATTTTCAGAAAACTGTTTCTTATAAAATGGAGCAACTATAGAGCTTCTATTATTATTAGCAAAAATAATAGCTGATGAAGTTATCCAGTGCTCTCAGGAGACAGGTATTATTATGATATTAATAGTAATGAGTAAAATGAGGCACAGAAAGATTAAGGCCAAACTCAAGTGTATATGAATTGCCCAAGGTCATAGAATAATCAGCTGTATGCTAGGCATAGCACAAAAACAATAACAAAACAAATCCTGAATCATTGTCTGTTCCTTATTCGCAGAAGAATGATCTTCTGAAAAAGGTATTTTTCACATGGTTTTCATCAGTCTTTTGAATTATATCATCATTTTGTGTCTCTTGTCAAGCAAGGCCTTCTTCTGTTGCAGTAACTCTGTTTAGGAGTTCTTTATATCACCCAAGGGAATAGTTAAGGCTTTGTCTCTGATTAATAGAAAACTTCTTTATCAATGATTTACGGAGGGGCACCGTGCTTTTCAGAGAATAGGAGAATTATAAAAAGTAATAATATGAGAAGGGATCAAAAATTCTCATAACAGCCCTAAAGTTACTTTGTAATTCCCTCCTGTGCTTTTTGTGCTTTGCCTCATCAGGTACTTGTTGGTAGGACAAAAATTAGGTGAAGTTCACCCTATGTCTTCATTTTGTGTTTTTTTCTCTGCTTCTATTCTTTTTTATAAAGATTACAAGGATTTTAACGTGAAAATTATTTATAATCTCTCTGATTATGTTTAGGCTGAAGACAAGAGATACTGAGTCTCTAAAAAAGCCATATCTAATAGACAGAAACTTTCCTGGACTGCAAGTACATGCAGTCTTTTAATATGTATTTATCAGAGCCTATCCAGAACATAACCAGGTTGGTTATGTTCTTTTTTTTCTCTCAGCTGTGGGTTGTTGTTCTTATGCTACTGATGTCAGCCATGCTAAGAGTTTTTACTTATCAGCTGTGCAGGAATCTAGTTCAGGAGAATTGTTAGGCAGTAGTAGAGACTGTAGACCCTGTACTGTTGGTTTGACATAATTTCACTGAGCACAGCAGCTGTGTTAAACAAAGATGTGTGGCTACTACAGTCAGCAAAATGGCAGTTTGACTTGATGGCATAGCACATCTCATTAGGTCTCAAGTTTTCAAATCCACTGAATATAGGATCAAAAACACTGGCATTGGAAGGGTGGTCAGCTCACCTACTTGCCTGTTCAAAGCAGGTATAGCATCAAAACTAGATAAAGTTAGCCAGGGTCTTATCCAATCAAGTTTTGAATACCCCCAATGATGCAGATTATGGGCGCTCATTCCAGCACTTGGCTGTTCACACTGTGAAGGATTTTTTCCTTAAGTTTGTCTCAAATTTCCCTTGCCACAGCCTATGACCTGTTGACTCTTGTCCTTTCACTGTGTATCTCTGGTAACAGTCTTCTTTGCAACATATTTTTCAGAAGAGAGAGAAAAAAAATGGGTTTAGATTTATTTTAGCCTTCGCTTTCTCATAGAAAGTGAATAAATATTAGACATTTAATCCAGCATCACTGATCATGTTCTGCTTCTTAGCGGTTCTTTGCCAGGCTCTCTCCAGTTTAATGTTCCTCTTGTGCCTGGGCCTAGACCTGAAGACTTTGTGAACATAGCTAAACTTCCAGATGTAGTTTCTCAATTGCCAAACAGGGGGGAAATGTGACTTCTCTGGTTGTATTGGCCATGCTTTTGCTACTGTGGTCCAGTGTGTCATTAGCCTCCACCACTGCATAAATACATTGGTCATTCACGTTTTCACCAGGACAGCTAGTTCCTTTTGGCATAGTTTTTATCTAGCAAGTCAGTGCCCAGACTGTACTTGTGTGCAGTTGCCCTGGCCCAGTTGCAGCACTGACATCTGTCATTGCTGAACTTCATGACAATCCTGTCAGCCTTCCCCTCTGCTTTGCTGAAATCCCTCTGAATAGAAGCCCTCCTGTCTGGAGGGCTATTTGACTATTCCCCCTGGTTTGATGTAATCCCCAAATTTGCTAAGAGTCAATTATGTCCCACTGCCCATGTTGGTGATGAAGATGTTAAATGTAATGAAGTACTGTTCCATCTCAACTGCAGGAATAGGTTTTTCAAAACTATTTCAGTTCTGCAGCATTCAGCAGCAAGGAATTAATGAAGATTTTCCATGCTATGGCAGAAGCATCCATTTCTCTGTTTCTTATGACTGTCTCAGGGTAAAAGCTGCTAGTCTCATAGCATATTCAGTCTGTCAGAATCTATTTCCATAAAGACAGCTGCCAGGCAAGATTCATATGGTTTTGTATGACTGGCTGCTGTATGCACATCTCTACAGACTTTGTGATTCAAAATCCGTTGATAAATCAGCAAAGGTTCTTCTCTTCATTATTCTTAATCATTTCCTTGTAGAATATAGTGGTAAAAGTTGCAATTGCTACTACCTGAGAGATTTTGAAAAATCCTTTGTAAGATGATGCTATTTCTGTGATATGTTCCCACATATTGTTTGGTGTTCACTTTTACATACATTTTGTTTTACAAGGAAAGAAAGCAACTGAGTTACGTATATCCATGGCAACGGGTGTAATTCTATTTCCTTTGTTTTGTGAAGCTGAAACAGGCAAAGAATTGTTTCATTAAATAGCAACTATGGATTTGAAAGGGCTTGAGTTATATGGCATGTGGTCATGTATGTAGAACTTCTACTGTGCCAAGCAACTTTTGCCATCAGAAAAAAAAACCACCTGTTTTTTGTCTGAAAATGAAATTAGGTGAAGAAAGGTTGTTAATGGTAGGATTTATTGGGCTGATGCAAGTATATGGAAAGATAAAGCAATTTATGAAGACTTCTCTGTCTCCCACCTTTCCAAAATGAATTCCTGATTTGCAGCTACTTCTGCTATATCAGTAAATACACATCAGTAAGGAAGCAAAAATTTCACTGGCTTCTTTTATAGGCAGAAATTTGAATTGCGATTCAGAGAATCATGTCTCTCACTACAAGTTGTTTCTGGGCCACAAAACCCCAAATACTTCTAAATATACATGATATATTTTTATTTAGAAGTGTATGCATTGCTTTTTAATGATGGCTGATTTCAATTTTAAGCAAACAATGTCAAGGAATATGGCTGTATCTCTCTATATACATGATCATGGTGTGATCTCTGTGTGTGGGAACACAAGTGGAAAACAATAGCCCTTTATTTTCATATACCAGCTTTTCAGTGGATTTTAAATCTGTAAAAACTCATTAAAGGCCATGCAGCTCCTGAAGTAAATATTTAATTATTAATGAATAGATTGCCTTCAATTGAATTAATGTGTTTACTTGTTTGTTCACATGTGCAGGCATATACCTCCCTCCCCCCCCCAAAAAAAAAAGACAATATGTTTCAAAGCTAAAACTTAATAATTTTACATTCCTGTGCATCACATATATATAACTAGCCCCAGTATGTGTGATTCAAGATGCATCTCAAATGTCCAAAAGTAACTAGTTAAAAGGAACTGTGTTTTTTGGAAGATATTGAAGAGTCATCTGAGAAGACTTCACTACAATAGTAGTAATTTTAATGTATTCTAGGTTTGCTATTTCTTGTTTTTAATTGAAATGTCTTTGTATGACATATAAAACTAACATCTGAAAATGTCAGAAAGTAGAGGTCAGCCAGACTATGTGTGTTACTGAATACTGGAGTCACGCACTGATAAGCTTAATGAGGAATATTCATGAAAAGTTATTGATGATTACTGTTTCAGAAAGTATTCAGAAAATTGTCTTCCTGTCATTTTATTAAAGTTCATTGGTCAGTAATTTCTGTACACCAAAATGAAGAAGGTAAAAGAAATGTGATTTTCACAAATATGTGTAATTGGAAACTACTGATTTGTTTTAGACAATAGAAGAAAAACTTCTTGAGAAATCTCTTGAGGTCCAAGTCATTTGCTTTATCAGAAATAATGAAAGTCAAATAACTGTGCAGTGAACAGTGAATACAGATTCCAGTATTTTTTAGAAATTCAGTTTTTCAGCCCCAAATTTATTCAACTCAGGTTCTCCCAACTGGGGACTGTGTTCATCCCTATTTCACCTTTCTTGCCACATGCTAGAGAGAGGTTTTCAAGTCTGTTCTCCACCGAGAGACATTTTTGATACCATGGCTTCTACCACACCAGTTCTAAAGCAAACTTCTATGAGGTCAGAAAGGCTGTCCTTATGGTACTCTCAAGTAAAACACTGAGACTTCATGTCCCAAATATCCATTTAAGATATGTTATATCTTCTGGCAAGTAATTCCACGAAAAAAAATTTCATACTTTGAAGACTTTGCCAGAGCATTTCAGGTTGAGGTCAGATTCTAGTAGCTGTGTAAGAGAGAGGAATACTCAGAGCAAGAAGAGTGATAAACAGACAGAGGAATGAGGACAGAAGAAGGACTTGTATGTCAGCACTGATAGCAAGCCTCACTATTTTTAGCTCTGGCTTGACAAACCTCATGAAACAGTCTCTTCTGGAACTCCATAACTCTCAGGCTGAATTACCCAGAAAACACTTGCTCCAAATGAAGAAGACAAGTCTTTGTTGATAGTCTGTTTCTTTGATCTCTTTAACTGATGCATTTCAGTTCGTTCTTTTCCACCTCAACCGACTTATCATTGCACTGTTCAGAAGACAGATCTGGGACTCTCCCTATTCTGTAAACCTTCTCTATAATTTTGGAAATGACAATCACACTGACTGATTGAGGATGGAAGGGACCTCTTGTCCAACCCCCTAGCTCAAGTAGTGCCATCGAAGCTGGTTGTCCAGGACCATGTCCAGATGTCTTTTGAATATCTGCAATGTGAGAGACTTCACAACCTTCCTGGGCAATCTGTGCCAGTGCTTATTCAACCTCACAGCAAAGGCGTTTCCTGATGTTCAGTGGGAATCTCCTGTGTTCCTGTTTGTGCACACTGTATCTAGTCCTGTCACTGAGCACCTCTGTAGAGCCTGGTTCTGTCTTCTTTGTACTCTCCCATCAGGTATTTACAAACAGTGATGAGATGAAGCCTTCCCTTCTCCAGTCTGAACGACCCCAGCTCCCAGCCTGTCTTCATAAGAGAGGTGCTCCTTCCCACTGATTATCCTCATGGCCTCCTCTGGACCTGCTCTAACAGGTCCTTATCTTTCTTGTGCTGGGACCCTTGGAGCTGGATGCAGCGCTCCATGTGGGGTCTCATGAGGCAGAATAGAGAGGAAGAATCACTTAGCTCAACTTGCTGGCTCAGGTGTGGCTGGCATTCTGTGCTGCAAGCATACATAGCTGGCTCCTACTTCATGGCAACAGAAAGGACAATCAATATCTGCAAATAATGGAATATTATGAGAGACTAGAGAATAATGGGTTCTCTATCATGCATATATATATATATATGCATTATATATATATATATATACACACACATGTATTTCTTGAAGAAATTAGCTCAGTTGCGTTTGTTTCCACTAAGACCTGCAGTATAGCCAGGCTTGAAATAGTCACACTTCTTTCAATATTGGCATTATCTCCCATGTTATTGGTGAATGGTTTTATGAAATGAAAAATTGATAAAATATTTCTTATGTTTAGTAAAATGGCTCAAAGCTTTGAAAAATGTAAGAATCTGAGCTTCTACCCTCACATTAATTATTATAGTTTCCAGGAAACTGCTTCACAAAAGGAACAAACCCACAGTTTTGTGACAGAATATGGGACACACACCTTACTGGCATTCAACAAATATAATCCCAACATGTTGTAAAATGCATCTAATTTTCCTCCAACATTAAACCTTTCTGTCTGGCACCATTGATCTATTATGAGCTTCTTTTAGAGGAAAGAAAAAATAGAAGAAAAAAACCCAACACACTTCTACCAGAAAAGGAGCAAAGTGTACCAGTTCTCTCTTTATAGTGTGGCCAAGAAGAATACAAAAAACCAATCAGCCCCTTTGAATCTCCCTTTAGAATACTTTTCTTCCACCATTGCTTTATTATTAATTCACAGTGTTATTCCATCACTAAAGAAGAATTACCATCTACCCTGGCACCACAAAGCAGTGTTACTATTTTGATTTTTTTTTCCTACAATTGATTAAGTAACTCTCCAAAAGATAAAAGCAAGGTTGGACTTGCTACTGAAAACCTTAATACTAGAAATATATTATAAACAATGAAATTACTTCAACAGATGGCTTTCCTACAAGTTTTTTTCAGAAGACTTATGAGGTCATATATTGGTGGGGGTTTTGCCAATATTATGTATTCCATCAGGAACAGCAAGCTGGATAAAAGTGTAAAAAAAAAAAATAAAGCAGTGCATAACAAATAAATAGTATGCTGATGCCTATAAATGTTTATATTAATAGTAGACATATTTAAGTAATTAACACAGTCCAAGTAACATATATATAAATGAACATAACTATGCTCTAAGCAAGCTAAGTGATGGTGAAAAAAGGGCTACAGAATAATTATAACCAAAGAGTATTAGTAACACATCACCAAAGGAAAGAATTTTCTCACTGATATTTCATAGGACTATATCCTACATCCAGTTCTATTAAGTATTTTCAAAGAAGGATCAAGGCTCAGTCTAGTTATTATACTTCCAGATCTTACATTTGTAACAATGTGGAAGTGGATCAATGAAGAGACAGAATTCAAAATGACAAATTGGAAAATTGTTTGGAGCAGGAGAATTGATTTAAAAAGAAACATGGGCAAACCTGTGCTGATGAAGGAGCAGTCTGCTTTACAGTTCTGGATGAGAACTGATTTTTGTAAAATAAATCTATGTGTCATATAAAAGTTGAATCCAGGACAACAGTTGCTGCTTTTGCAAAAAAGACAAACATGATACCCTTTTTTTGGTCATGATGAGAAGATGAGAAAATGAGAAAACTAATAAAAAAAAAAAAAATTTCTCCTGCTTGTTCTCTAACTCAGGTGATATCTGAGCTGATGCTACTTCTAGATAGTGTGATTCTTAAGCTCTAGTAATTTTTTACTGTGGATACCAGTTAAATGAGTCTGTATCAGCTAATTGGCACTTGTGAGGTGAAATATATTTCTTAAGCCCTCTTTCTCTTCAAGGCATAATAGACAAAGTAACCTTTAGAGTTAGAAAGGGAAAAAAATCTAAATAATGGTATTCGATTCATATTTCTAGACTACAACTCTTGTTAGTCTTCTGTGACCTAGTTCTCTTGCTATTTGTTTAAAGACACTAATGAGAATTAGAAATGAGACAGAGGATTTTATCCATAATAAACTAACCTATTTTCAGAGCACATCTGTAAAAAGCAAACTGTCTTTATTGTAGACTAAAAAAGAAATGGAATGAACTATAAATTGCTCAGTTTGTCTCCTCAAGCCAAATGTATTTTCTGTCACCTTCAGTGTTTTGACTTTTTAATGAAAAAAAAAAGAATAATATGCTAAAAAGATCAAAGCTCAGAACCATAATACAGTTAACAGGCTCCATTTTTGGAATTGTATTCATTATTGATATCAGAGTAACAAATCTTTTGAAGCCAATGGAGATGGCCTATAGGAATTAAAAGAAAATTTACTCTTTAAGACTTCCATAGAAGAACAATAATGAAAAATATAGGAAACTTCTTACAGTGGCACATACTTAGACTTCTTTTTTTTTTTTTTAATTTCTATTTGAATCAAATAGACCTGTAACAATAATAAAGTTGTCACTAGAAAAGCAAAGACTTCATATGACTCAATATTTTGGATATTTTGGCTTTGGATATTAGATTTGGATACAGGAAAGAAATGTAATGTTTATTTATGAAAGGTATTTTATCAGACAGATTCTGGAGGAAATGGATAAAGCCTAACTGCTACATGTTTCATGTCAGATAACAAGAATGCTTCAGTGATATTTGGGTTTTTTATATTGCCATCACAAAATTCCCTGAATTAATATCGTTTTGATGTATGAATTTCTACTTTTCACCTAAGTTCTAATTCTGTTCTCACTTTTTACCTCATAAACTGGAAAAAAAAAAGTCTAGATTATGTTTTTTTATTTCCTGAAGTCTCATCAGATTTGAGAAATATTTGTAGCCAAGTCATTCTAGATGCATGTTTAATTTGGTATATTGCTTTTACTTTCCTCTATTAAGACCAGAACATAGATGCAGCATAGCAAAACAATCCTCAGTGAAATCAGAGAATGCTTTGGGTTGGAAGGGACCTTTAATGGCCATCTAGTCCATCTCCCCTGCAATGAGAAGGAACATCTTCAACTAGGGCTGCTCAGACCCCAGTCCAACCTGACCTTGAATGTGTCCAGGGATGAAGCATCCAAAACCTCTCTGGGCAACCAATGCCAGTGTTTTACCATCCCCATCATAAAAAATTCCTTCCTCGTGTCCATTTTAAATTTACCCTCTTTTAATTTAAAACCCTTACCCCTTGTCGTGTTGCAACAGGCCCTGCTAAAAGTCTGTGCCATCTTTCTGATAGGCCCCCATAAAATACCAAAAGGTCACAATAAGGTCTCCCTGTAACTTTCTCCCTGAACATCTCCAGTCTGAACCCTCAATTCTCTCAGTTTGTCTTCACAGGAGAGGTGTTCCAGCCCTCTGATCATTTTTGAGTCCCACCTCTGGATGTGCTCCAGCAAATTCCTTTCTTTATGCTAAGGATCCCAGAGCTGGACACAGTACTCCAGGTGGGATCTCACCTGAGTGAAGTAGAGCAGCAGAATCATCTCAAATTCATTCCCAGATAGAAACATTTACTTCTTCTATGTGTCCTTACTGCCTCTGTCATGATGGGCCCTTTCTGTACAGTTGATGCAAATGCATCTGAGCCTGTTTTGCCAGCTCCCGTGAAAAATGTGTCGGCGTTGGAAACAACAGCTGAATATTGGCCTGTTATGTAAGCAGAAATCCAGACTCAGAGATATTGTTTTAGTTTTCTGGGTGGTAAACAGGCTTAATGAGATAGGTGAAATAATTTTTAAATATATTTTTAACTGTTACATTTCTGTTAAGTTAAGGACAGTAATAAAATCTGTGCATGATGGTCTACCTGCTATGAGAAACTAATAAGATTTAAAGGTTATTTACTTGATTTTCCACAGTGAAAAGTTCTCTGTTTGCATTAGCTGCTTCAAAAAAATGCAGAGGAGAAACCAATTGTTTTTTAATGAGGCATAGTAAAAAGACAAAAGGAAAGGGTATGGAGGTCAAAGTCTCTGAACTTACCAGTGTGTTCTCTTTCACTGGTCTGGAACACCAGAGGTCTTGAACCTGATTGTCTATAATTTTTTAACAGTTAGACAGTTTTGCAAATCTCCCTTGATTTACAAGTTGTTTGTTTTGTTTTTCTATTTTAACTTTGTTAGCTACCAGAATTTAATTTACAGTTGGGGAAAAGGGATCCTGAAAGAGTAGATCTCTGTACTTTAAATATTAGTTTAACTTGCAATTATTAATATAGCAAAAAACTATTGAGTAGTATATGAACAATGGATTATATGGGTGTTTTTATGTGTTTTCTTCACCTTGGTTTTAAGTTTCTCTTTTTATCTGAAATACCCACAGTGTAACATGTAAGATGTTCTCCAGAGAAAATGGGTTTCTGTCAATATATTTTTCTATTTTCTTTGAACACAGGAATATTTTTACTAACAGCAGTTTGGAGATGTAAGCATTCTGTCATTGTCAATTACGTTTGATCAACAATGTGAGTTTTATATGGATAAAAAAGATTGAAAGAAAAATTAGGGCTGATGGTAATCTACTATTCATTAAAAATAACTTCATGGATAAATTAATATTATCGTCCTTTATATGATATACAAGACAATAAGGTCTTCAAATCCAAAGGTTTATGTTTCTACTTTAATGTCTCAAATTAAAAATTGATATTTTATTTTGAAGGTTTTTTGTTTTTTTTTTTTTTCTGAGGATGATATTGGAATTAACTAGAAATTGCATTTTTTTCTCTATGGAGTCTCCAGAGAAATATGGTTCATCTGGTCCTATTGCAGTTAGCATATGGTGATAATTCTTACCCAAAAGGTGATATCAGAAGTTGTTCCTTAGTTAGAGAATCTGAGGAAACAAAGTATTGTGAATGCTTGCAGTGCAGTCTTCTGCACTAGAGCAGTTCTTACCTTATTTTATAAAGAGAATTTTACATAACAGATTTTTTTTATTCTCCTAAATCTCTAATGTGGGCAAATAAAGTTCTTCTGCATCACTATTGGTCAGATCAGGCAGGAGTTAATCACCTCAGATCAGGAATGATGATACCTTTAACCACGTATTCTATTCAGTCCGTGGATTTAGCTTCGAGATAATAAACTGCAGTCAAAGTGGTTCTATTTACTGGAATTATTTATTTCAGAATGCATACTAAGAAAAGATTTCACCTTTAATTTACCTTTTGAATCAATAAATTATGAATAAATCATTGGTAAACTAAAGTTAGATGATTTTATGTCATTTTCTTCTTTCGCAAAATTACCCTTGTTATCCTTGCTATACAGACTTGGTAAAATAATATAGAGGGTTTGTTACTGTCCTGATCTCTACAATAAAGGAAACTCTGTGTATCAATAAATTTTAAACCCCCAAGTCTCCCTAAAATTGGAATTCCTGTGATAATGCTTTCAGACTTCTTTTTTAATGAACTAAATGCTACTGCAAGCTCTTTACTTCATATCAACTAACTTCTAGTGATGATCTGCACCACTGACAAATGAAATATAGTACTTGGCTGTAAATGAGCAGAAAAGACATTAGCTGTAGACTGGGAGTTACTTTGATGACGATTCTCAAGAAAACAATAGCAGAAGTAATTACAGCAGATTGATCTGAAACAAAATATATTCTACGCATAAGTTTGTGTTAATATTCAAAATTTAAATAATTTTAGAGCTTTGGGTGGATACTGTCTCTAAATATATTTATTTTGATGGAGGAAGAGATTTAAATTACAGAATAATATGATTTTGTACAGTCAAAAAGGACTTTTTTAAATTTGGCATTATGCTTCTGAATGAGGAATCCCTAGGAACTAATGACTAAACCTGCAGTAAATGATCCAAACCTTGAATACCTTCTGCTCTGTAGCTGACCTCTCTGCAAATGAGTTTCTAGGCACACCCTCTCAGAGTACCATCCTGGTGGCTCCCTGAAACAAAGAGGTTTTTCATTCTAAACATTCAGACAAAATTGATCCTTCAGTATTGATCTTCTCAGACATCCTCTGAGAAAATTATGCTCGCAATGTTATGGTGATTTGTTAGATCACAAAAATTATTGATCACATTTTAAATTCTGCAAAGCCAGAGATACAAAATATTTGCAGGTGCATTCTCTTTTCTTCTAGACACAGAAAGCATAACAGGAATATCCAAAGAGGTTGCTGGAATGCACAATTCTTCATCTTTCTTTTTCCTCTGTAGTGTTGTCTTGCCTTTCACTCACATCAATAGTTTGTAGGAGACAGAGATTTCTTTAATAAAGTCGACATTCCTCCTGTCAGGTTCCTGTGCTGTAGCTCTTGGTCACAGGGACACTCACTATGCAATTCACAATTTCAGTCACATTAAGTCCCCCAGACCAGGAAAATCTGCTCATGAAGCTGGAGCCTGCTACTGGTGATGAGATGCCTCCCCTTCAAAGGAGGATTAGGAGATTAATGACTCTCCATTGCTAATTCTCTGCTGGTTGTCTCAGATTCTCTCTTAGCATCTTTCTGGTTATTGAATCCAATATGCAGGCTAAATGACCAAAAGGAAATGTGATTGCAGAGGGGTTTTGCAATTCAGGCATATGTTAATCCACAGTTATCATAAAATTAAAGAAGAAAATAACAAAACCCTGGCAGCAAGAATAGCTGTAGATAAATAGGGACATATTCTGATGTCCTAATATTAACCTCTGCTAATGAGCCTATAGACCAAGCTTTTTGCAGCTTTTTCCTGAGCATAAGCAGTGCTGGTGCTTGTAACACAGTTTAAATAGTAAAACCTGTGGTAATTGAGAAAATGGTATGTTCATGATGACATAGAATAAATTTACAGTTTTGAGATTATTTATCAAGTATGCTTATGTGTGACCTTCCATTTATGTTTGCTTTGGCTTTTAGCTCCAGACCAGTCTGTCTGAACCAATGACTTTATCCAAGTCGATCTCCCTTCCTCGTAGTGCATACTGGCATCACATCACCCGGCAGAACAGCGTTGGAGAAATCTACAGTTTACAAGGCAAGTTGCTTATAATGCCATATCCATTAGCTTCTTTCCATTTCACCAGAATTCATGCAAATTGCTTTTTATTTGCACTGGTTATTTTCTCTCCATTTCATTTTATCAATTGTCAGGAACCTCAGCAGGATTCCCAAATTTACATAAAACAGGTTTCTTTTAGTCATTTTGTAAACAAATGGTGAAAATTATTTCTCGAATCACCACATAAAGCTGGATAGACAATTTGGCTCAATGTAGCTTCTCAGTAGCTAATGAATGTCAGGTTGTTTTAGTATTTTCTACCAATGAGATGGGGCAAGTATTTGGGCAACCTCAGGGTGCCTAATTAAATCTACATAAAGTGGCTATATGAGTTGCAAGATTAAAACAAAGTAATTCTAGGAAGAAGAGCTATTCTTGGTAAATTTGCTTGGCAAATCATATATGTGAACTGTTGACTCAACTAACTTACAGACCTTCAACAAATCATCTTCTGTCTATGGTTTTCTTTCATATGTTTAGATTTGCTAAAGATTTTAAATGCTATAATTAACATAACTTGATGATGATGATTCACTGCTCTTAAGCTGAAATTGATTGTATCTTTTAGGAAAATGAAATTATTGTTACATTTCAAATGAAGACCTTTTAAAAATAGCCTTTTGTAAACATATCACTTTATATTATTTCTAAAGGCCTTAAGAATTTAGTTTTATTTCTCTCTTAATAATCTGTTTGCATAGGCAATTTACATTTAGATAGGAGGTTAGAAACTGCTTACAAACAAGAGTACCCAATGCAAGGAGACATCTGTACATATTTTCATTAAAATAAGTGAAGTGCAGTATATAATTTAAAGACATTAATGCTTTGTTTTCTGAATTATCACATAAATTAAAACCAGCAGGTGAACTGTGCATTCAGTGGGTGAGTCATTAAAGGGTACAGAATTCGTTTCCCATCATTCTCCATACAGCAAAGTTAATTTTTAATCATGGTTATGGTCTTACATTTAAATACCAGTAATGGAAAAAAGAAAATAATCTTCCAGAAGCTGTTTGTGAAAAAAGTTTTACAAATATTCATCATATCACTGATATTTTTTCATGGACACAATAAGAATGCAAAAAATAAGTTTATTTGTAGAGATGCTAGATTTCTTCTTCTTGTGTTCTTGATGTATCTTTTCTTCATCAGCAAGATAGTAAATGTGTTATATTCACTCTCAACAATCTTCTTCCTTATAAATGGCTTTCAAAATAAAGGAAAGCAAAACTTTATATATAAAGTTATTATTAAAATACCTATACGTCCTAGCTGTGCAGGATTCAACATATTGGAAGTGTATTATTAAAAATGTAATAATTTATCTTTCTGGAAGTATGCAGATTTTATGCACATTTCCACTGAAACATGGGGCTAACAAATATTTCAGAACTTAAGATTTTCATTTTTCCTACATATACTATGATGACTGAAGCCTGAGAAAGTGTAGTTGATTTCAGGAGAGACTGATTCAGTTTTACCAGTGGGCAAGGAAGTGCATCCAGAAGACTCTGGTTGCAAATCTTTTCCATGCAGGACTACCATTCACTATCTGTAACAAAAATCTCTTTGAACCTTCTGCTGCAATCACTAATTAAAAGCAGTGGATTTGTACAGAGAGTGAAGCGGGTGCAAAGTACACCTTTTCCTCCTAATACCTTGTCATACCAACAGCCTTTGCACTGCAGGGATGTCAAAGCATCAGCCCACAGAAGCTCTGTAGATGTGGGTGGAAGGTGGGTAGCAAGGAAGCAGATTGCAAGTATCACTTCAGCCCTCACCTTAGCAGAGCAGCCAGCTGAGAGGAGCTGGTGCAGAGGGAAGAATCCCCTTCTGCTGCCACAATCTCCTCTGAGCCTCAAAAAGTTCATTGCATCTTCAGAGAGGAGATGTTTCCTTTAGAGAAGGGTCCATCAAACTTAGCTCTGCACTTCATGGGTATTTACAGCAGAGCTTTGGCCATTCAAGAAACAAATTTGAAAATTCCCCACGTGCTTCTAAATATCTCACAAACTCCAAAGTGAAGTAAACAGAGTGGTGTCTACCTGTATCCAGGTGACTCAATATCAGTAGTAGTAGCCAAGCTCACTGCTAAGTACAAGTGTTTCCACACTGACAATTATTTCAAACTTGCAGCCTGAAGTGACTGGAATTTAATTAATAACATCTGGTGATGTATAAGGAGAAATGAATATGTGCTCATACTACCTTAGATAAATTGGCTCTTTGGGAGTTATTTAGCAGTCAAATTTAACTTAATTAGTAGTGTGTGTTGATCTGATAATGAATATGCTATGGAGTAAGAAGGTAGTGGGTTTTGTGATTTTTGGTTTTTTTAAAAATTACATTTCAGATGAAAAAAGCCTTCCATAAATGAGGATTGGGTCTATTATGCACCATTAGCCCATGAAAATACTTACATGTAAAGACCTGTGGAGATTAATGCACAGAATAATAGAGCTAAAGTAACACAAGTAGCACAAAACATCTTAATATGAGATAGGTTAGTTTCTATTCATAATCTAAATGTTGCCTTTGATTACAGTTTGGAAATTAAATAGTGTCCTAAATATTTTTATCAAAGATTAATTTAAATGACACAGAAAAAAGAGCTCTACACCATTTTTGTGCATACATGAGTATGACATACGTGAATTGTAAGTTTTCATAAATAATAGACAGCTCTAAAAAAATTTAAGCCCAACAGAATATAAACATTCATTGATATGTTATGCTATCATACATCAAGATCTAAAAAGTGATGAAAATGAGAAGCCAAGAGTAACCTCATTAACTAAAATCATGTTTTAGAAGGAAGAAATATAAGAGCCATATAAGCATGTAGAAAAATACACTGTATGTGTCCTTGTAATTCAGTACTTATTGTTTATACCTACCATAAAATTTAGCACTGTTACACAGGATATTAAAAATTAAAAAACAAAACACATGGGTTTTTATACAAAAAAAGATATTAAGGAGAATTCGCCTTTTTTGTGTTTTTTTTTTTTTTTGAGTTATTTTGTTTTTGTTTTTGTTTTTTTGTTTTTGTTTTTTTTTTATTTTGCATTCCTGAATTCATATTTGCTTAAAATGAAAAAAAAGATTGCAGACTGAATTTTCATCTATCTGAAGAACTCCAGTTCTTGCCCTTTAGAGTTTGGATGATACAAATGTTAAACACAGTTTGTGTACTATTATATAAAAAAAGCCAAATAGAATTTTGGTATTGAAACATTAATTAGCTTTTTTTATTTCAGTTATTGAAATCCCTGAGGGAATTATGTTCAGAAAATCTAATTACAGCCTGGCTTTTCTCCAAGAAATTCAAAATTAAGAGACGCTTTCAGTCACTCCTGTTGTATTTGATCTGGTTTGTCCTCATTTTTTGGACTTGGGTTTTGCTATCCATACTCAAAATAATGAACACCTACCCACAAAGACAATGTTGCTCATTCCATGAGAATACTCATGTGAAGGAGCATGTATTTGTTTAAGAATTACACCAGTAACATCCTACATGTTTCTTCCAAAAAGAGAACACTAAAGGGTTGAGGCTTTTTTCCACAGTATTGTTTATCACAATTTGCTTATAATGAATTTTACTTGCTCTATCACAAATTATTGCCACAGTTTGTTGTAAACCTATATCAAAGTAATTAAATTACATGGAAAAAACTAAGAAGCCCACTAAGAGTCATATTTTTATACTTAGTGAGGAATTTTGAGAAATAAAACTATCATCTTTGATGAAACAGGACTTCAGCTTGTAAGCACATGCCAAAACTGTAAGGACACAGAAATAAAAAATGGCCCTGATGAAGTCTGAAGGAATTTTGCTGTTGCTATACAATTACCTTTTGCCTGTCACAATAAAGATGCAAGAAACATAAGGCTGGTTTTGCAAACCAAAATGGAGGGAAGCTATGATTCCTCTGTGGCCTTGGTAAGCAAGCCTGAAATGCACATTGTCTTTTGGCCTTGTTAGTTGACAACTTGCCCTTCGTCTTTTTTTTTTTTATATATATTTTAAGAACATGTAGTGTTAATCTGGTCAGCTAAAAGTTGTTCATAAAAGGGAGACAAAGTCACATACAAAAAATTTCACCCATCTACATAGTTTTCCAGCCTTTTCAAAGCAGAAACTCTGATATGTCACTAAAAATAATCAGAGAATACTCAAGTTGCTAAATATTTAGAAGGGTTTGAATCATCCTGTTCAACCCTCCTTACGCTAATCCTGCAGGAAATTCTGATGTAGGCTTCTGCAGCTTTCTGCAAATTAAAGTATGTAAAATGAATGGGAGAGCATTCGTCATTTTGGCATTTCCATTGTTTGTTCATATGCCCAGCAATAGAGTACAGAATCCATTTCCCCATCTAATCTTGGTGCCTGAACAATGTGAATAACACAAAATGTTAGAATATATCTGTTATATAAACCTGATCGCTCAGTAATTTTTCAGTAAGTGTCTACCAGCGGCTAAAGCTGAAATGCTTTATAGCCTTCCACATTCCCATTTCCTTTGCTGAATCGCATCAGGACCTTCACATTAGTAAATGAAGCCTATAAAATTTGAGATATGAATAAAGGACACCTGCAACAAGATACTTACTGAGTAGAAACTGCATAAGAGCTACATTATTTAAAATTACTGTATTACGCGTCTTCTCAAGTCTTATGCAGTAGATTTGATCCTTTCCTTTTGAGCTTTGAATTTCTGTGCTAAGTAGTGCATCACTAGACTGATTTTAAAATGGCATATTGGAAGTGGGATGTGTCTTACTCAGAAACCAGTAAAGAACTTCATTTTGCTCAACAGTGATTGCTGCCTCTAACCAAGAGCATTACTGACAAGCTCTAAAGAGTATCTTGACGTATTCCCATTCATTCTGATAAATCATTGCTGAGTTAAGAGGTTGTTGCAATTATAAGCCATGAAAAATAGGGGAAGGTGGGAAGCCAAATATGATTAATAAAGCATATTTTGCTGTCAAATTCAGACCTCCTGAATTCATTTAAGCCCAATGCATTGGTGCCCTGTCTCTCAGGATATGGTCCTCCAGTGAGATCACTTCTCAGTGGGATTGCTCTCTGCCAGACCAGAAAGCACAGAAGTCAATGTACTCTCGACTTAAAACTGAAAGCCCAAATGATGTAAGGAGAGTAATTAAATATTGGCTGGTTGCCTCCTCTCCCCTCCAAAACCCAACAAATGTAAGTTCTTCAGTTCAAACTACACAGATTCTTAGCTATAAATCTCTTCTTAGTCTTAGCTTAATGACTTCATAAATATGTGACGATAATAGTTTCTCACTCACTATTAGTGTGAGAAGCAAATCAAGCTTTGCCCCAGCTTAACGTTAAGTGACACCAGAAATCTTTACTCTGACTTTGCCTAAGACTCATTAGTTATGCTACAGTCATTTGATCTCTCTGCTGTATGGTAAGATTCAAGGACCTGCAGTGTGTTATGAGAGCTGCCGTGCAATGAAGGAATGTGGCTACTGGGAGAATTGGCATAACCAGCTCCATGGATGCTTTCAGCTGGTACTGGGTTGTCTGAAGAAGAAAGGTTTGCACCGTTAGATCAAAGAGAAAATTGAAATACTTGTCAAAGATCAATTTTGTGAAAATTGCTTTTTTCTATTAAATTGTTTCACCAATAAATCTGGACTGCTTTAGCTATGACTATCTGATTTTGTGTTAAGTATGTTATCATGGTTAGAATCAAAAAGATTGTCAGTTCATTTCTGTAATTTCAAACAAATTGAAATACTTTTATGCTAACAAATCACTCAAATTATTACTCAAAATCATGGATGATTAAACCCCCTTTAAGACATCTTGGGGTGAGTGGAAGCCTGCACACTTGTGAAAAATACACCTTGGCAAAAAGATGTGTTTTCTTTAGTATTTATTTGCAGGAACCATTTATACTTATTTTTCTTTCATTAAATAGTTTTACATAAAGAAAAAAAAATATTGAAACTGACACTTCAATAGGACATGTTCATAAAATGTTTTATAAACCAGAAACAATGTAAACTTGAAAATAGGCTGTGTAACAGGAAGAATGAGGGAATGTTAATAATACCAGCTTTGCCAGCTGCAGCAAGGAAAGAATCCAGGTCCAAGGATGTCAAATGCAATTGATTGTGTTCTACTTTCAGTGGAAAAAAGATCCTCTCTTCACATTCTAAACTTTATGACATAAAATAGGATCCTACAAATGTATAATTATGGGCTGGTTTAAATTGACATATCGTTGACCTAACTGACTCTTTTTTGGTTATTATGAAGCTTAAAATATATTTTTTTATAGAAGGGGATCATAAGATCTCAAATACATTAACCTTAAGTTTCTATAAAATTTTCTTTTACATGTATCTCATTTTGCTAACGAACAAAAAAAAATGTGGTGACAATGTTTGTGGCACATGGCATATGGTCTGTTGCTAGTACAGACCTATTTATTTTCCTGGTAAGGCCAATTTAAGCACAATGAATGCCCTACTCAGGATGTTCAGTTTAATCAAGCCATAAGAATATGTTCCTTATAACTCCATAGTGCATTTGAGCTGTGCAGAACTGATTAAAAAATCATAGTATTATTCAGCAGAGACAAAAAAAAGTTCAAAAATCTTAGAATGTCTTTCATTCTCTACTTGTTATAAAAAGCCTTTTCATCTTTGTGAATTTTTATATCCTGCCAACTTTTTATTTGATCAAAATGATGCATTGTAAGAAACTAAGATAAATTTCACAGAAGTAAGAGCAATGAATAACAAAGGAAATGTCCTGCCAATGCAGAGTTAGCAAGATTCCACCAAAGTAAAAGTTTATCTTTTCAAAAACTGAAGTCTGCAGCTTCTTGCAATTCTGTGTTTAAATACTAGAAACAAGTTGGCTGTTTAGTTGCTGGATATTTGTTTATTCTTAAAATTTTTTAAAGTTTCCTTTTGGGAAATAATTTTAATGAAAGGTTCATTTCCCTGAGTTTAAGAACAAATGAAATATTGTTATAAAGCTACATGGAGGAAAAAAAAATACAGTACCAGATTTGGAGAGAGATGAGAGAAAAGGGACCTGGTAGAGACCAAAGTTGCGTACTCTGGAATTTACATGATAAATATCAAAACAGAGCAAAGATAAAATTATAAGATTCCTACTACTCTCTTTAATGGCTACCCATCTGTGTCTATTGTGAGTAGGTCAAGTTTACATGAAGAGGGACAGTGCCATGGTTGTTTTCTCTGAGCTGTAATGCTTGTGGCATAGCATGGCTAGTGTGGTTGTGTTCCTAGCAGAGTCCTGTCTCCTCCTATGTTCAGTAATGGCCCCCCTCAGCCCAGCACGAGGAAATGAGGGGAACCAGCAGCCTGTGGTGATGAGGCATAGCTTGTTGCCCTGTGTCTGAGAGGCTGTTCTACCCTGGGTGTGTTGATTAAGAGGCTAAGGACACATCTTCTGTCTGTCACTTGTCCTCCTTGGGCTTTCATCCTCAGTCAGGAGAGAAAGCAAGGTCTTGTCCTACCCATCTGTGTCCCTGGACATAGGCAGTCCTTGGTAGTTCTAGGTAAGAAGTTTATTTTTTTCTCTTCAAACTCTGTTGAGCCTAATACAGCCACTGCAGGATTTTCCAAAGCTGCTTGATATGACCTGAATTGGTGCCACTTGCTTATAGTCACAATTATCATGCACTCGGGGTAAAGCATCTACTTTATCTCTTGAATATTTAGCTGAGAATTGTGCAAAGCTGTGTTTTCAACCTGAAAAAGACACATGGCTAGTTAGCTATAGCTATACTGCATTTTATCTTTTCTGAATTAAATGTAATTAAAATAGGAGTTTTATCAGCTGTTTCATTTCAGCGTGCAAGAAAAATGCTCTTCTCATGGCTTGCAACACTGCCCGTTGTTTTTGCATTTCACTAATTAGGCATTTAAACTAACAGCCTTATTCTTTCCTCTACTGAAATTCTGTAAAGTCATCATTACTGGATATGGATCTTTTCCATGGAAGTTAGTGAAAACTGCATGAAGCAAGTTTTCATTTTTACCTCATTTTGGCACATTTCCCCACATCTGTATAAATAGATAACAAAACCTTTTCTTCCTAAATACTGATACACACGTGCCAGAGTAGCAACTGCATCTTCATACACTTGCCTGTCTTTTTGCTAAAACAGGATTGAGTTTTGATTTTCTTATTAAGGTTTCTGTATGCTGTGTTATGGTTTCTAATGGGAGGTTGTCAGATTTCCTAGTTTCTTGATCATGGACTGATGGCATCAAGCCAGGAATGCAGGTACCCAAATGTGCTTTCTATTTCCTCTTTTAATATGTGGACATCCCAGGTTTTGGGAATATTCACAAGTAATGCTGTTGCTGAAAATTTGTTTCAGAGTCAGTTTACGTGTGTTGAACCTTTTAATTTTAAAAATCCTATTCTCATGGTAATTGTTATAAATGCAACATCAATTTAAATGATTGGTTGTTGATAGATTGTGGCCATTTATTTTTATCTGTTATTGTTATGCTGTTCCAGGACATCTCAGTAGTTTTGCAGGGCTTCTGTTTGTGAGGTGAAAGTTCTATCATCACCAAACATTTGATGTCACAGGCATTTTATGATGGAAAAGATAACCTGTTCTGGGTTAGGAAACGGAAATGTGTTTCATTCATTCTTGTCAACTGTCTCCTTATTCCCCATTCATCAGAGCAGGTATTTAATTCTGAGGCATAGCTCAGCAGTTTTTCATCCCTTTCATGCCTCTTACAAAAACACTTGCCTCTGATCAAACATGTGTGTTTTGGTTTAAATGTCAATCTGTTTCTGGAGAGTCTTGTTTTTCTCCTGTCACCATGTATCAACTAACACAACCCAATTTTAACAAATAAATAGGGGGAAGGGCTGGGAACAAGGTCATGGGCAGCAAATGCCAGACATTATCTGTACCAGTGTGTGATTCTTCACTTCTAATAAATACTGGTTTTCATGAGCTAGTCATTTTGACTCTCCAGGATACCAATGAGAAGATCTCTTCTCAATGCCTGTGGCTGCAAAATTCCTGCAACTTCTGGGCCATAGATCTTCTCTTCAGCGAGTGTAAGAATGAGGAAAATGATTTTTTTTCTTGAGCTTTTTTATTATTTTGTACCTGATTCCCTGGTCAGCATTTTAAAGCAGAGAACTTCTCCATCTTATGCTCGTGGACTGGACCAGCACCAAGGTGTCTTACAGCTGAAGAAATGTAGAGAACAGATGAAGATCCCTCTTAACGTATTCTTATTACCTTAGTTGCACTTAAATCTTTTAAAGAACTGTAGGAATCAATCATATATTTTTCAGTGGTGTTTATCATGTAGTAAAACACCAAGGAGGGGGACAGTTTAGGCTTCTGTCTTTGTAGTGTGACTTGTTTTTCCTTATGTTGTAGTAAATAGGAATCTCGCCAGGGACATGAATGACATACATAGGTACTATCAAATGGGGAAATGTACAGACAGTTTGAATAGTATCATTGCTATGAATATAAGATGCTTGCTCATTTTGTTTATTTAAATATTCAAAATCCTTAAAGATGTAAAAGAAAACCTTCCTAACTAGGCAAGAAAGAGAAGTTAATTTGTTGTTAAGGCATTGGTCCTCAGCTGTTGCAAGTCGTCCTTGCTCATGAAAAACAATGAGCCAAAATCTGCAAACCTTACAAGATGAAAACCTTTCTCCATATCTCATGTTCACAAGCACTATAGCATAAACAGAATCCCTACTTCTGAGCATTTCTTCAGTGGCACACGTAATTATGTAGAGCCTTTTTAATGGAAGTTAATATTTATCCTGATAGTTATGGATCTCAATGCATTTTATGTGATACAATATCTGCACATTTGCTTTGGCCTTAAAAATTATCTTTATGAAAGACATTTCTTTGTCTTTTTTTAATACCAGTGAGGTTAGACAAAAAAAAATTGACAATATCATTGCAGCTGTGGAAATGGTTAAATGGTTTAATAAAGCCTTCTCAGTACCATCACACAGCATGAAATTGTCCCAACATATAGCACTGCAGTATAGATAAATAACTAGAGAATGGGTCTATACCTTTAGACTGTCAGTAAAGCAATATTCAGCCTCAACAGTAGGGGAGTCATGATGCCCTTATCTCCCTGAAAACAGCCCCTAGTCAGTAGGAGCACTAACACCAAACTCTGTGAGTTGCTGCTTAAAGCTATTTTTCATCCTGAAGTGATAGATAGAATCAGCTTTGAACCCTGTTTTTGCTGACCTCAGAGGAGTAAATTACCTTACACTTTGAGGCAGCATGACTCACTGTCTGACTGTTTGCACAGCACTTGCAGTTTTCACCTGCCTGGGAAGGAATCATTGAAATCTGGCAATTATTGTGACAGCTCTCATCTGACAACCAAGCACTGGTCTTCAACCAAGATGCTACAGTTTATGCACTTACTCTGAAATTTGTTGTTTCTTTAAGTAGCCTCTAAAGCCATCAACCCAGAGTTATTTTTCCAGAGATTTTTTTCTGGGACAAAATTATTCAAAATTAGTTCATAGCATTTTGACTGAAATGGAAATACTTCTATGCATTTTGCTGACGCATATTTACTTAGAGGACTTAATGTTTTTCCGGATAGTTACAGTAGGAGATGGGGGGTTGTTGGGAGTTTTACTAACCAAAACTGAATACAAAGTTCATGGATATAAGTGTACAAGTCATTATAGATATACCCAAACATCTTATACAATAATGTCATACGAAAATTTAGCAGAATTTTTTAAACCTTGAAAATTTTTAAAAATATTACATGGATTAAAATTAAGTATATAATCATAGATAATATTTGAGTTTCATATATTATTGCATATTTCATTTGGATCAATTATTGTAACAAAGATATTATTCCAATGTGAAATCTCTTCTAAACTTATATCTAAAATACCTCTAAATGTGCTAAATCCTTCATGTGTTCATTATATATCCTGTAAATTATATATTAAGTTCTAAATGTCTGAAAACTTAAATAACTCACATCCAGGACTTTTTCCTCACAAATGTGTGTATTAGATAAAAAAATGTTATTCAGTCGAAGTTGGACTTAAACAGAAAGCCATGCTACCTATTAAATTATCACATATTTTTATTTTTGTAAAGCATATGACCATGTACAGCGTCTCATAAACCTCTTTACACTATCTGTGTGACACATTTGTCTTTTTTGAGTTGCCCAATGAACATTCTATTTCTGTTAAAATTTTTTCTCAATCCTTGCCTGTGTAACATTGTTTTCATTTCTTGTAGATCATACAAGATTATTATTCCTTATTATTCAGGTGCCTCTGATATACAAATAATTGGTGACAATTAGGTCCAGTATTCCTGATCATATGTCAGAACAAAATGAGTGCCAGATCCCAATCTGTTCTAGGTCAGCATAGCTTTGCCAAAGAGACCTCCAAGTGTTTTCGCTGAAGAGATATAGAATTTATGCCTACCTTACATAAGATATCAAAAGTGTTTATTTCACCACAGTTATTATTCTGTACTTGTAAGATCTGATATCATACATTCAGTGGTTCATATTTACCATTTTAATGTGCTAAAAGGGGTTTTCATTTGAAGCTTGTTCTTATCATTCTAAAGTTTCCTTTGCTTAGCAGAATGTTTTGTTTTTTATCCCAAGCTGTGACTTATTTTTTTTTTTATGTTGGCATTAGGGCTACGTGCAAAGCAATATCACTAGTATTTGCTGTGCACTGAATCTTGCATCTTTGGAAAGTTCAATAGACACATTTGCTGCCACACGATAACTGGAAGCTTCTTTCCTGAGGATAGGCACTTTGGGCACAGAGACATAAAGTAACACTTTCTGACCTGGATGGTCACAATGGAAGAATTATGGTTACCACACTATTGCACCATTGTACCAAAAAGTAGATGCCTTTTACAAGTTTTCCATAAGGTGATAAGCAATTCAGGTCTTTTATATTCACTATGACCATCAGTACACTGAACAGTGAAGGGCAAGAAGAAAGTCTGCCTAGCACTCCACATTCAGTGTCATTAATGAGTGTTGTTAAGTTGAAAGCCTTCATATCTTCAAGTTCTAATTCAATGAAAGATCTTTGTGTCTGGGATTTTTTTGATGCACAACATAGACATATAATTTATTAAAAGTAGTAGCAGTCCTGATTAAAATGTTGCCTTGTTTCCTTATGATCATCTTAACATATGGAATAAGACAACTGTGGTTTGACAAAACAGTAAATCCAGTCTGAAAGTGCCACTGCTTAAAAAGAAATGCCATGGCTCTGTGATTCCCAGTGCTGGGACATGTTCATTAAAATAGTTCACATTTTTTCAAAATATTTTGATAGGTAGCTTTGTGAAGGCAAACTTTATGCCAAGTTAGGTATCCTTTGGAAATTATAGCAAATCAGGCATCGTCTGATCTTCAGTGTCTGGCATAATACCAAGTTCAAAGCTTGCATGAACACCCTGCTGTGTTCTCACCTGCTCACTGTAAATAAGCTCCTATTCTGAGGTCTTATCTAGATTCAGTCTGTGGGATCAACTGATGCATCCGTGCCTCAATGGCACCATGACCCAAATCTCCTTTTGAATTTTTCTCCTGGCTGTGGCAGCTGTGGGACTCAGGTCAATGTTCAACAATGAGACCTCCAGCAGGGATGCAAGAGCCAACACACAAGTTTTGGGATAAAAATGTAGTTGGATCCTGGCTCTGAACCAATCTAACATTTAAATTGGCCTAAATCAGTCAGTCTACCTTCCAGATGCAGATTACTTCTTCCTCAATATTGCAGGGGGTATGTTTCCTTGGGGCTCTGGAAGCTTTAAGTCCTTAAAAAGAAGTCGGCACTGATACTGATATGATTGTAGCAGCTCATGCAAGCTGAAGGTGTGACTCCTGGGAAAGCAGATAAGTGCCCAGAATTTGCACCAGCTATGGGAGTAGTGTTGGTACAGGAATACTTTAAATTGCTACACAGCTCTCAGTCCTTCTCGAGACTGTGTGTCTTATCAAAGGCTTCATCAAACAATGTGAGTAGTTCCAGATACCCACATCGACGGGGTGTTTTTTACAGACCATTACCATGAAAATTTGAATATTTAAAAAATTCTGTGGGATTTTTTTGGAGGTTTTTTTGTTTGGTTGTTTGTTTTTTTTTAATTAGGAGTTTCTGTGATAACCTTTCTTTCTCAATTCTCAAAGCTTATGTTGTGAAGCAAGATCACTGAACTGGCACAGACATAAAACAGTTTCTTGTATTATGGAAGAGAGTGGTATATATGGTCCCATGGAAATTCTTTGGAATAGCTATTTTATCTCTGAAATTAGTTTTTTTTCCTCACTGAGAAACAGGATGTTTTGGAAAAATATTATACACAACCACCACTGTATTTTTTGTACATGACTGAGACAAAGGATGTTCATTAAACATTACTGATGTCTGCTTATGAAATCAAGCAAATAATTATTATTTAATTTCTTATCATAATTCCTCATAAAATGTTTATTATTCATTGTTTTGCTGTTTCATTTTTACTACTAACACTTCTTTCACTAATGTGAAATCTCAGTTTCATCACTTTACTTGAAAATCTGTTTCCTTTCAAGAAGCCAGAAATAGACAAAAAATATCAGACACCTGAGGGTGGGAGAGAGAGGATGTTATCTGAGATTCTTATCAGGAAAGGTCAATTTTTGAAAAGTGAATAAGCAGTGGTGTAGTGTGTTCCTCCCACTAAAGCTGTGTGCCAGGATTTAAGCTTGTTTTAAATCACTGCTGTATTTTCATTGCTGGAGAGTTTCAGTTTAGTCTTGAGTTTGAGCATTTTAGTAGAAAGAGAAAATTATTAAACTCTTCCTTCTTCTGATTATCAATCACTTAAAAACAGTACATTGTACCTACAGGTTAGATACTAGCAATGAGCAACTTTACTTTTTGATCACACTGTAGCAGGGCTACATAGTCTCTTATTTATTTGACCCAGAGGAGGAAGTGTGTTTAGTATCATAGACTCTTCCAATCCTATGGAAAATAAAGAGGGAAGAAGATGAGGTTCTATATTATAGTGGCTCAAAAGAAAAAAAAAAAAAAAACATCTTGTTCTCTGCCCTGGAATGTTAATAAAAGCACTGTAGTGACAATAATATAGCCTTTTCCAGGATGGAAGGAACAGAAACGTATGTTCTGCCTTCTGGTGAGAACAATGGTGAGGCATTTTATCTGTCAAATCTATCTGCATGTGCAATGCTTCCAGAAACATGGTATCTGTGTACTGAAATATGGGAAATTTAGTTTAACAACTCCACAGACCAAAAGTGATGAAAACAGAAAATATATTCCAGAGTATATGTGTACATTTTAGGAAAAGGAAGAACGTCAGAGATGTTCATTTTATATCCATTATCTAAATATTAAGTAGTTTTTTAATGTGTGTATATAATATAGATGGTGCCCAAAGAAGAAATTGGCTTTTTAAAGACACAATTAAATGGATCCATTTTGATAAAAAGTTTCACATATTAAGAACTATTATGGGATCTATTCCACTAAATTAGAATTTTAAATACATGTTTTCCTAATTGTTTGGGAGAACTTAATTTATTGCCATGATACTATGAGATAGCGATGAGTTATGATATGTTACTTTTCTAAAATGTTTTATTTTAGTGAAAAAAAAATCTAGGCAAATATTTTTATTAATATCATTTGATTAGTTGATTCAAATTTCATTTATTAATTTTAAAAATAAAATTTATTCAGTAAATTATAGGAAGGTTTGCTCAAAACTGCTTTTTAACTTGGGAAACTTTGTGTATATAGATCTACTCATAACCTTATTTTCTCGCAGTGCATTCATAAACTAACTCAACTTTGCATCTGTTTTTGACTAGACTTATGTTATACAGCATCATTTTGTTGTTTGTTGAAATAAGAGAGTACATGTATGAGTGGCCTCGTATAATTTTGCTTTGATTTCATTCACATTTTTCTGTCTTGCATTTCTTCTAGCAACAGCAATCAAAATCAATTTTGGCCCTCTGTACAGATGGATATACTTAATCTTTTGTTAGTATATTTTCTGGAGATAACCGCTTTGTTATTTTCAGGATTGCATTTAACATGCCAAGGAGATTAAGCACTATTATCAGACAAGAGCAACTAACTGTGTCTGTGAACAAATTACCTTATCTGTAATCATTCTTAAAGGATTACATCATATGCATAGATTTTAGTGAACATCTGGATCATTAATCAGCTTTGGTTTAAATACTTTCATTATTTTGCTTTCCACTTGAAATTTCCAAGCAAAAAGGAGAAAAAGTCACGCTGACCTCCAACATATGCCCTCAGTATCAATTGAGACGTGGTCCACCAATCTATTCTGTAATTTCCTGGTAGTATAAATATAATACATTATAGAATTATAATTCTGTTCACTGCGTTAGCAAAGGCCATTGCTGTGCATAGGAAAATTCAGGCAAAGACACTGGCATAAACATAAAAAAGACAAACCTTAGGACTGTCACAGCACATTCAACCCTTTTAAAGAGGAAATAGAAAAGTACTCAGATGAAAGGGTGAATGAAGGTGGGAATAGTCATGCCCATTTTTGTGCAAATTTTATCTTAAAATTTAGCCTTTTCTTCATGTTAAGCATAGTGGGTTTTTTATCCTGTTCACATTTAATAGCCATGCAAGAAGCAGTTAATTATTTTACTTTTTTTCTGTCATTCTAAATATAAGCTTACAGTGAGATGATACAATATATTCCTAAATGTCATAAAGTCATAACCTGTAATCAACATCTCTGTGGTTTCACAAAAATATAGAGAGTACATATGATGAGAACATTGCTTTTTGTCACTAAGTCGATTATACTGCTGAATTGGCTGAAACAAGTGGCACATAGATTTTACCTACAGGACAGGGACATTTTCCACTCACCATGAGACCAGTAGATATGAGTCATTTCTAGAAAAAGGATCATTTTAGCTGAAGTTAGCTGAACACTTTATGAGGCATTCTAGTTTCACTGTCCCATGCAGAGTATGTAGCTATGTACTACAATTAAAGAACTCTTAAGAGCTGTGTTTATTGTCATTATTGCCATTGAATTGCAAAGAAGTATCTGTCATTGCAAGAAATGTTTCTTGCCTCAGGAGACTTCAGATTTTTTGTGAATGGAAAAAAGCCAATGTTAGGTCAGACCTGAATATGCTTACTTTGGGTGGAAATGCTGTGATTTTTGATGGGAATAAGAAGGAATGACCTCTGTCAGAGCTGTAGAAGTACAATAAGAGGAGCGTTTGAAACTGCAGAATCAGTATAACTTCTTAGTTTATTATTTATCATATTAATTTGGCTAGCAATGGGGCAGACTATTCATTCTCATATTTAAGAAGGTTATATTTTTCTCAGAGATTTTATTTTCCTTCTCACCATCTCAGCTGGTCTCAGTCCTCTACTAGATCTTTTCATTAAAGATGATTTTATTAAATAAGTGTTAGCTGTTTTCTTTGCTCCCAGCTGCTCATGAGTAAGGCAGGGTCCTAAATAGTGTCAAATATCTTAGCCACCAGAACAATGTATGAAACAGTTTCTAAAGCCTAACTTGGTAAAATTAATTGGCTTGTAGACCAAATGCCATTTTGTGGTCAGAAACCACAACAGTTACAAGACTACTTAGGTGCATCCCTAGACACAGCTAAAGAAAGAGGTAAGTGACATAGATACTCTTCCAGACTTATCTTAGTGCCACTAGACACTAGGTCTTTAAAAGAAAAGAGGATTTGATAAGCCAGGGGGAAAATAGCAGATTTGTGTGTGTGAAAGTGTACACAAATACAAACCACAAATTAGATCTATTACATAGCAGTACAAATACTGCAGTGCAGAAACTTCTGCAACTTCTACTTTGATTCCATATTAATCACTATTAATCAGACTAATTCATGAACTTGATTGAATTTGTCTGTCTAGGATGCTGAAAAAAAACTGTGCTGATGAGTGCATACAAATCATTTTTCTGTCTGCCCCTTCTCAACAACAAAAGGAAACTTCAAAGGAATGCTTTAGCACAAGGATACTGTATAAGAGGGTTTGGGTTGTTCCTGCTAAAATGTTGTGACAGAGGAGCAGAGTTTTTAGTGTTACTGGTCTAACAAAATTCCATCCAGACTGTTCAGCTAATTGAAACAAGAGTATCTGTTGACACGGGCTGTGTCTCATGTCTGTACGTATTTTAAGGGTTCAGAATAACTTCCTAATGTGCATCTTTGTGCTTTTCTTCTTCTCTTTGACATGGTGATGGTCTAAAGTGCAGCACAAATTCCTTTTTCCTGAAAAAATTATTTACTGTGTATTTTTACATGAAAGTAAGCATTTCTTAGAGTAGGCTTATCATAGTTCTGCATGTAGTCCTGACAGTTGAAGAACTGTTATTTCCTTGGCAAAATTAAACCTACAGTCCTGGGTTCCTTTTCCATAATTTTAGCATAACAGCAGGGTGGATACATTAATTTGCTACTGAAACCTTCAGAAGTTTAAAAATTTCTTTCTTCTACAGTTTGTAAGTAATTTTGGTTTAAATTGAGAAAAATAGAACATGAAAGTGATGCTTTTAATTTCTTAGTATTAGATTTTTTTTAGTGGTTGTGAAATTCTCACATGACTTGCTAAATGGATTTTTTTTAATTCCCACACTGTTAGCAGACAGTGTCACTGTTGTAGCATTTTGTTTCTGTGTGTAACCATACGGTGCTCCTGCTTCAGAGTTATTCTAAGTCAAAGTATGTAGGGGGAAAACATCTATGCTGCCATTCATTACTTCCCATTTACACAACTCATTCTAATTGTTCTTCTTGTTTGTTTAATGGTAGAGTAAAAAATAAATATTGTTATGCTGTCATTCTCTAGTTTTATGCAATATCTGAAGTCATATGGCCAAATTACTGCTCATTATTAATGCTAGAAAATAGGGTATACTAATATATAAATATTAATTTATATATTCATACTATAATAATATTAATACTATAAAAGTAGGTTTAAATTTCCTCCTTATTAAATACACTTTCAAACTTTTTAACATCTTTCTGGGAGTATGCATGGTGGATGAATCTGCATATGCCTGGATGAGAGAGTGTGTCCTAGAAACATAAACACATAAAATTTTAAATTGGAATACTGTGTCATGTGACAAAAGAACACTTTTTAGATCTTTTTTTCTTAATGGATCCAACTAAACATGGTGTGGCTTCAGACCCAGGCAATTAAGATTTGCTGTTCAGTACAACACACAATGGGTGGATCTGAAAGTATCCTTGATAAAAGCAGAAGTTGGAGCACAGCATCTGCTGTCTTTAAAAACAATCCTACAGCATGAAACCATATTCCCATACAATTTCAGTTTGTTTGAGTTAGGTTTGGTAAATGTAATGACATGAAAAGTGGTGATTTGGAATGGGGGAACACAGAAATAAAGGACACCCAAGCCCTTTGTGTTTTTATTGAGGCAGTGACCAGCATTTTGGGAATTACCACATCAGTAAATGGCAAATATTCTTTCTGCATGGTCACAAATCTTTGAGCATGCTCACTATTTAGCCTGTTAGGAAAATGACAGCTTGAAATGTAGCACTGTCAGTGCACTGTCTCTTCCTTGAAGCAGCAGAGCTGGCCAGGAAAGAGTAAGAAGTTCCCTGCTTTGCTACTTTTCTGTATTGAGGGAATCTTCATTAAACTGGATCCCTGGGCAGCTGCCAGCTGCACTAACATACCACAATGGCATAGATTTAGCACACAGATGTATAATTTTTTCAGACTGAACTTTTGTCCCCTGGTGAAATTTCCAGAATTATTTCAAATATACCATTCTCCCTGGCCTATTCCTGATGGAAGGGTATTATTGAGTCCAGCTGATGCTGTTGTTATAAACACAAACTTCTGCACCTACACTAGTAGTCTGAGCATGTAGTAGCTGAGTGAATAAATGGTGTTCCTTTGCATTCAGTGGGTTGTGTGAAATACAGGTGACTGCTCACCTCAATTTCTGAAGTGAAAATTCCCACAAGATGCATCAGTGTGAGATATATCTGCAACAGTTGTTGTATATGCTGGAAGTATGGGCAAATAAATGAACACTTTGAAAAGAGCTTGAAGATACAGTTCCATTTATTTTTAAGTCTTCCTGCATTTAAAAAGAAATGCCCTTCAATAGTAGATTTATTCTGTGTTCTTTACTAACATATCTTCGAGCTTTTCTTAGCTCATAGGGAGAATACTGCGGAAAAAATAAAAGAATTTCTATATAATAACACAACTGTTTAATAAAATGTATACCTCTCTTGGGAAGATATTATCTAATTCCTTGAATATGACTTGTGTGATATATCTAGAAAGGAATTCAAAGTCCAGAGGCTGCCCAGAGCTGCCTGTGCAACTGATCAGTCAAGGCAAATCACCTTGCCAATAACTGATCCATTAAACTCTATGTAGGTTGTCTGTACATTGACTTGGTATCAAAATAGAAACAAGTTGGGGTTTGGCCTTTTTGTTTGTTTGTTTTAGAATGTCTATAAATATCTCTGCTGAATCTCAAAACACTGTTTACACTTTTCCTGCAAGCTAAGCTTCTAAAGAAGTTTGTTTTCAAGTATATCCAAAGTGAAAACATTCTTCACTTCTGAGTGTGGTCAAGTACATTTAACAATAACCAAAAATGTTAGTACATCTTCACCCTTTTGAGCTGTGATTCATTACATTTCACAGCCATATTAGGCAGAAATCTTTTGCAAGACTGAGGAAATTAACCAGAACAAATAAGACAGATATAAAAGAAAAATTTTTATTTCTAGTCATTTCAGATGGAAGGATGACTCTTCACTCTT
Source organism: Peucedramus taeniatus (assembly GCA_013400575.1). NCBI lineage: Eukaryota > Metazoa > Chordata > Aves > Passeriformes > Fringillidae > Peucedramus > Peucedramus taeniatus. The sequence goes on from WBNO01015046.1 coordinate 57,579, forward strand.
TGATAAGCAAAGGATATTTTTAATGGCATTTAACATTCCCAGCTTGCTTTGTTTTCCCCAACAGTTTGCTTTCCTTGACTCTTTAAGCCACAGCACTAAGCATGTGGGATAGACAGAGGTGAAATCCTGTGCTTGTCTAAATGTGTCATCAAATTTAAACTTTCATTAGAATACAAAAATTTTAAAACTTTGTTACATTACATATTTCCAAAACCATAAATTGGCTGTGATCACAGGATTCCCAGCGAGGAGTGTTGGGCCAGGAGAGGGGACAAAGCCTTGTTGGCAACTTGTTTTGAGACTCAAATAACAGGTCACTTTCCTCTTTTTGCTACTTTCTGTCGGTAGTGTGGTTATATCCATCCAGAACTTATCTTGCAGCTACTTCATGTAGGTGTCTGTGCTTCAGCCCTTAGAAATTGTGTATCAGCCCCTGAGTGGATTAATGCAAAAAGAAGTCTTTGATTAATTCTCTGTCACCTTTCACTCTTTTCCAGGACTCAAACAGAAATAAGAGGTTCCACAAAGCATTGCTCAAAACCCACAGCTGAAAGGAGAAAACATGGCTTTAGGATGCACTTACAGCTTTTCTGTACATAAAGAAAATAACCATAAGATACAAAGCATAACAATAAGCAACTGAGCAGGTGATGAGCCACATGTAGTGGAAGAAGTACTATGGCAGTTTCACATCCAACCAATCTTCTTGTGCCTGAATGCCAACCCTATAGGTTAAAATATCTTCATGTGGTCAATTTTTTAACTTTTTTTCCAGAGCTTCTGCAGTCTCTTACATTTGTATTTGAGGTGTATGTTTTCAGAAGGAGAGAAGTAACTTTTATGGATCGTGCTTTAGATATGTGGTTAGAGATGAGACTTCAGGACCAGATTTCATGAGCTTATGAGCTCATTTTTTCTCATTGCTTATATGGATTGTGAGTTTTTTTTTCCCCTGCTCTTTGTCAATGAGAAACCAAGTTACAAACTACTTCCTCAGTCTACAAGAACCACTTACTCTTTCTTCTTCCTTACTTTTTCTTCTGAACACAATATCAGGTTAGTTATTCTTCCTGAAACAGGGCAGAATGCTTCAAACTGCGGGGACTGTTATTCCTGCAAAATTCCAGCAACCTCTTCAGTGTTGCAAAAGATTTTCACCTAATACAGTTCTGTAGCTGAACGAATCACAGCTCAAAGCCAGGTGGCATATGCCTTGTGACTATGCATTCTCATAAATACAGTACAGCAGAAGCCTAAATGGAAACACATCTTTTTGAAACCATCTGTTCTTACAGATATCTGCAACAATAAAGAAAATAAAGGCTTTAAATGCTGCTATGCTGTTTTAAACCTTAGAGGCATTTCCTGTTGGTCTTTCTTTTTATTCTGAGATGCTCTCAGATTTGTTTCACTTGGAAATAGCTTAGCTGCCATGTTTGTTGCTGTTCTGTTTATGAGCTTTGGAGAATCTGACTACAGCTGGCTTATAGACATATAAATATTTATAAAACAGAACATCTACCATGGTGGAAAATGCCAGGTTGCCCTCTGGTGAATGTAGCTTGTCTTTGTACATTTTATAGTAGCTTACAGGGTAAAGCCTTTCCCCTTATTTCTTCTTTCTTTATCTGAGGGAAGTTCCGTGTGATCTGTTGAAAGACAATACTGCAGCAGCTCCCACAAAGTTGGTACTCCTTAACTGCTAATTATTTATTTAATTTCATCACAGCACTCATGATGTCTTGACTGTAAAAATGCTCATTTGGAACAATATTCCTAAGCTTCTTTCTTAGGTTGAATCTGTTGTCTTGTTGAAGATATAATCTTTTTCTTCTATAGCAGACAGTGAATGCTAAAAAAAGGAATACTATGGCAGTTTCACATCCAATAAATCTTCTTGTGACTTAAATCTAATGTATAAGGTTAAAATAACTTTTTGTATTTCATATTTTAACTCTGTTTTCAGAATTTCTGTAGTCCTTTACATTTGTATTTGAATATAGAGATTCTCCTAAAGTGAAAGAGAAATGAAAATTCTCAGATATTCAAGATATAAACCAATGTATGAAACTGAAATGCAGTGATATAAGTTGTCCCATTCCCCAAGGACTAACAAAGAGCAAAAATGACAAAGGGAGAAACAGCAAACAGCTACAATTTCTAATCTAGAAGGTCAGTATTAATCCACTGGTTTATCTGAAATAGTTAAAGCTACGGGCCACGTATTTGGCAAGAAATTCTGCTTAGGCATCAAAATGGGCAGGAAGGAAAGGCACCACAGGCATCATCCCTAATTATCCAACTGGCAGGTTTTTTTCTGCATATAACTACCTAACAGCATGAATTTGCAGGAAACGCGTTCAGTCTCTCTTTCTATCGTGTCTCATTGTCAGCAGGGTGATAGAGAAGGGGAAGGTTGCTCTTGACCAGCCTGGAAAAGGTGTCAGCCTCTGAACCAGGAAACATAATTGCCCTTTTTACTCGGGGCCAGAGGCATGGGCTGGAAGAGAGAACTTTCTGCCCGAGTGTCTTCTCCTGGCAAAGGGAGGAATGAAATGTCACACCAATTATCTGGGCAGTGGACAGTGTAAGGAAAACTGGCTGCAGCTCTGTGAGGCTGCAGGCAGAGCCCCAGTTACTGAATGAGGCCGAGGAGGTTTTTTACACCCTTGGCCCCTTACTCGGCTGCCACGCTGCCCACAAGAGACCCCAGCACACCCGCGGTCCCGAGGTGTGGCTGCAGCACTGTGAGGCTCTGAGTCTTCCATGGGGGTGGACCAAGGCTTTGGGGACTAAGTCAGCCTTTGCTTTCAAAGCACAAAGTCATTTTGGTGGCATTCAGGACCAATCCCCCTGAAGGAGGTGAAATCGCGTGTCTGCGGCTGATATCTGAACGGTGGTGGAGCTTGGAGTGATGCCTGGATGCACAAAAAGCTGTGCTCTGCTTCAGCATTGCTTTGGTGGTGGGAGAAAAAAAGTAATTCAGTGCATCAAGAATGTTTAAACAAGAGAGGGATTTTGACTAATTATTTCTCAGCAAAACTCGGCCTGGCAGAAAGTACTATTGAATATGAAACAGACTATTGTTTTATCAGGAAATTAAATCTCTTGGGGAAAAAAATTTCCAGTTTTTAGGTCGGACCAGGTCATTCTCATCCAGATGCTCTATATCCAAATTATATACTTTTCTGGTGCATGAAAAAAACTTGCATTGTGATACAGCCAATTAATATTCACAGTTTTCAGCAGGTGTGCTAACTTCTCATATGACAGTGGGACGTTCTGCTAAGTGCTGTGACATGACAGCAGCTGTGATAAATGGATCTGAGATATTAAAATCTTTTAAGCAGCAATGGTATTCCAGCTGATAAAGCACCAGTTTAAAAAAATGGATCTATTTAGAGTTTCTAAGACAGGTAAACAGCCAAAGGAGTCCAGCAAGACACATTATAGGTGATAAAATGGTTAATGGTGTGTCACACCTTACTATACTTCTATATATTTCTCTTCATTTCCCTCAATAATATTTAGTATATGGTCTATAAAGCATCCCTTTTTATCAAGTCCCCTTTTAAATGTATGGGCTCTTGAGGAACACATAGTATAGAAAGAGATTTTTTTACCTGAGACAGTCTAGGTGTATGAAATAAATCCAACAAAGAAATAAATCCTACCTTCTCTGGTAAAAAATAATTAAATAGTAAACGTCAAAAACATTCAAGATCTACTACAATATTTTTAAGATTTGTGACATTGGATCTTGCATTTTCTGCAAATCACTCTCTAATGCTTAATGAAAAACATTTATGCATGATATTGCTGATGATCTTAAAAAACATTATATGGAAATATGGAAATAGAGGTTGTATGAAGCCTTAAAAAAGTTATATCTGATCTTCTCATCAAAAAGTTTTCCACCATCTATTGCTTTAAAATATTTAAATTTTTAAATTAAAATAATAATTTAATATTAAATTAATATTTCTCAAAATTTTAAAAATTCAACTATATCTATTTTTTATCATTTATGAAATTAAAATTAATTGTAAAAAGACTTTCATCTGGAAATTATATTTGTGGGAGCGGGTGGTTATGTTGTTTTGTTATTGGCAGTTTATTTTTTTTCTAAAAACAAAACCAACCTTCCTAACTCAATATATAATATTAAATGTTGTATATAGTGACAAAAATAAATTAAATAGCAGGCTTTAGAGAGACACAGGAAACAAACTTTTAATAAATGCTTTATATCAGCCATCATTATATTTGAAAAAATCATCACAAAGTCTACCTCTCTTTGGAAATGCATATTTACTATCGTTTAATTCAAAGACAAGTCCTACTGTAATAATTCTGCTTTCAGGTCGTTTCTAGTTAGGCAGGAGTTTGAGATATTACAAGATTATGCTAATGGGAGGAAAATAAAAGAGGCTCTGTTTGAAGAGGTGCTCCCTTTTGTCACTAAAAAAGGACTGTACTCCATCCATGTGCTTTTACCTTTGAGCATCAAGGAGTAAAGCAGGGAGCACAGTGATTGCAGTTGCTACAGAATAATGAAAAGAGTGCTTTACCCTCTGCATGGCATTCCAGGCAGAGAGATTAGAAAGCTGGAATCCTCCCAACCCTATTCCTACTACATCACAGGTGGATTGAGCAAGGGACTAATCATCTTAGTGATTTGACATTGATCATAATTTGAAATTATTCTCACTGGTTTCATAGCTCCTAGTTGGTAAGTTAAAGATATGTGCATATTAGGCTCTTGTTAGGCAAAAATAAGGCATCAAAAGAACTGGAAAGCATTTGTGTGAAATCACAGAAATGACTACAGTAGATGTAAAGTCTTTGATCAAAAGGTGATACTCAGTAAATCAAAAACTGAATTCTACTTTGAGGAAAGGAGGAAAAGCTTTCTGTCAGATGGTGCCACTGTTCTTAAACTTAGCAAAGAATGCTATTTGCCTGCTTTACTCACTTCAAAGTTAAAATACTAAGATAATGCTTCCTTTTCCTCCAACCCACTTCTTGCAAAGGTGCTGTCACATGAAACAACATGTCCTGTAGAGGTTTTCCTCCTTTTCTCTTTTCTTTTTTCTTTTCTTTTCTTTTCTTTTCTTTTCTTTTCTTTTCTTTTCTTTTCTTTTCTTTTCTTTTCTTTTCTTTTCTTTTCTTTTCTTTTCTTTTCTTTTCTTTTCTTTTCTTTTCTTTTCTTTTCTTTTCTTTTCTTTTTTTTCTTCTCTTCTTCTTTTCTTTTCTTTTCTTTTTTTTTTTCTTTTCTTCTCTTTTCCCTTCCCTTCCCTTCCCTTCCCTTCCCTTCCCTTCCCTTCCCTTCCCTTCTCTTTTTTTATTTGCTTTGGGGGGGAAGGAAATTCAAGATCTTGTAATACATCTCTGCTGCTTTTTCAAGGCAGTTAATTTTTATAATGAAGACAAATAATAGCTGGTCAGTAGAAACAGCAACGCTGCATTTTGTGTTCCTTGCTGCTAATGCTTCCTTATTTTTGTTCCTAAAGTAACAATTTAGTAGGGATAGGATGGGTCTGTAATGGATCATGATGGTCTGGTTGCCTGAGTCATTGCTATTTAGTCATTCTACCAAAGACATAAAAATTGGATTTCCCCTTGCTCATTGCTTCTACAGAAATCCCTAGGTATTGTCTGAGAAACACATTTATAGGCACAAAGCATATGGTTCACAGCCCTCAGCAGCAGGTCTGAATACCTTCTAAAATTTAGATAGCTCCCCAGTCACATTTTAAATTCAGTTCCAGATTATCCTCTAAGGTGAATGGACAGACAGATTTCACATCCTAGAAAATTTCCTTTTTTATTATATGGTTGCTCTCAAACGGCAAAAATTGCTTGTTTCATTTTGTTTTTTCAAAGTGAATTTATGAAGCCAGGTATTGTTGTACTGGCTGGCAGACATTTTGAGGTAGCACCTCAATTTCTGAGCTGCTTTAGAGGCTTCTGTAGCCATTACTATGTTTCATTAAATATGCATTGCAAAGAGACATAAGTGGAAGTAACTAACTGGATCCCATTCTCCCACTTATGAAGGAAAATATAAAATCTTAAAAGAATGCAAAGATCATGTGAGAGACAAAGCTCTCCAAGAACCACGGAATGCTCCCTCTTTTGTGCCTTAGGAGTGCTCATGTCTGCAGCTGCAACACTATATAAAGAAAATTATTTTAACTGCAAGTTCTAGCAATGGGATGTAAATATGGTGATTTTGTGATGCAGAATCAGTGTCCTGAATAATCAGGATAGTGCAGTCATCACTGGTGTGAGCTGTAACATAAAAGATTTTAGTTTTTTTTCTGGTTGTGGAATAAATACGCATCTGTATTTTGTTAATAGCATACCTGTTCTATAAGAGTTATCTCACACCTCAGCCTGAAGACTCAGCTAAGGAATACCCATTACTGCTTTGTTCTGTTTAAAAAGTGATGAGTAAAAGTCTCCACAATTTCTAATTTTTAATTATTATTGCTCCAGGGAGGAGTAGGCTATAAAGACATAAATTGCAAAAACTGTTAAAAGTGCTTTATGAAATTTTTTAGGGGGATTGGGTTTTTTTACATGTTAGATTTTTTTATTTTTTATTTGCTGGGTTTTTTTATTGTTTATTTGCTTAATTAGTGATTTCCCTTTAAATTTTACTTTTAAATTAGAGAATATATATGTTTAATTTTAGTTTGGCTTTACTCTTGAAACCTGAAGCTGGTACCTCATACAACAGTTTTGCAAGCTGCCATTTTGCCTAAGTGTAAAAGTATGATATCATGTTTCACCAGATATGGTACCTGCAGAGTTGTCACTTCTGCTAATCCATACTTTAACTTCCTTTTAAATCACAGCTGATTTTCAGCTCTCTAAATTCCTTTTTTTCTTAGCCAGCCAGAAAGCTACTGTATTCTATTATTTACTTCCCTCCTTTTAGAGCTGTACTAGTAAACCTAAAAATTTACATGTAAGGTAATAATTTTTGCAGTGTTCATGGAGAAGTAGTACCATAACTCAGGAATACTGTCTCATACTGTATGCTTCCACATTATATGCTGCTCTGCTATAATAGGCACTGAAAGGAAAAATAATAGCACAGAAGGCAGCAAGCCATGGTGGCAGAAGCTGGTTTGAATCTCTTTTGTGTCTGAGCTGCAGTTCCTGGATTTCACATGCCACTGTGTGACCACCAATAGCTGCAAATGACTGGAGCACTGAATGGTCTACCCATATGTAAAAAATTCCAGATATTTCATTCAGGAACTGTGAAGTGCATCCTCTATATTACTTTTCTTTTCCTTCTACTGCTGATGGCTCCATGCTATCTGTCTTGCTGTTGGCTAAACTGCTACCAACCACCAGTATCTGTAGCATTCAACCCTTCTGGGAGATTAATTCATCTTTGTTCATCTCAGCATCTCTTAACTGTGTGCTACAACTGCAGACATTCATAATGAATTTAAAATCTGTGTTACAGTTCTTTCCAGTTAAAGCCAATGGCAAAATGGCCATCAGTGGAGTGCCTTGCTTTAATGTCACTCTTTTCTCTAAATGTCTGCAGGAATTGTAATTACTGTGCACGTGTCATGTTCTGATATGATTGCTGCTTATTGTCTTGTGCTGTGGGCACGTTTTTTTGTCATTTCCTGGCTTGCTTTAGTAACACTTAACTAACAGGCAGTGAGAGAGGACAGGATGAATGTCGTTTAAGAGGTGATAGTTCTCTACCCCTTCCTGCTTCAGCAGATCAGTCAATTGGGTTTGTCAGGACTCTCTTCCCAGCAGCTGGAATTAAGGAAATCTTTTGAAGGGACTGCTGCTGAGCTGCTCAAGCAGCTTCTGTGATTTGAGAGGCCACAAAAGGAATGCTAACAAAAGCCATCCTCAGCTAAAGAATGGAAAAAAAGTAAAACACAGGACAGAATATTTACAATTTTAATAATGATCTTCCAGGGAAGGCACGTGGGTGGCAGTTTCAGTGGTTTTTACTATTATCATTAAGGTTTTCATATTCTGTTTATTTGCTTATTGTGGGGGATGGGGGAGATGGGTGTGGAAGGAAGTGCCTTGGTTTAAGATGTTTCTTCTGTTGTCTGAAAAAGGAAAGGGGACTCCTCCCATCTCCAGAAACAAGCAGATTGAGCTCTTTGACACCCCTTACCAGATTTACCTCCACTCATTTCCTCTACTGTTACACAAGTGTGATAAAAATGGCACAGTTTGTTCACACTGAATCACAGTGAATTCCCTTTCAGGGGAAAAAAAAAAGGAAAAGAACATCACTTGCATCCCTCAGTGAATTAGAGCCATTGTTTTTGATTTCCTGGTGGGTAATTGAAGGTTTTTACAGCTAGAAGAAATTATTTATAGAGTCATGAAAAATGGATTAACTTTCCCGAGTGCTTCATTGATGTTTTAGACATCTACTTTATTCCAATTAAACTTCTATAATCTAAAAATCAATAAACTTCTTTATTTTAGAGAATAAATTATAGAGGAAAATTATTTGTTTAGTCTCTGTGAACTGCCTTATTGCCACATATTTTATATATGCAATCTCTGCAAGGAGCAAAAGAACTCAGAGTGCTGTTACACTCAGTACAGACAGAAACCTTTCCTTTATTCCATCAGTTTCATAAACTGTTCAGCCTCTTGCAATGGCTACTACCAAAGACCTCAAAATATACCTCAAATACATGTAATAAAATCTATTTCTGTATTTTTTTTTGTACTGTGCCTTCTGTCTCAAGTCTGATGAAGGACATTCTATAATTTCAAACTGCACTTAAAAAAAAAATCCTTTCTCCATTACAATTGGTGGAGAGGTATGTCTTCCTGCCTTCAAGTGTTTCAGGAAACTTTTTAACATTTCCAGAGAGCTAATTATCAGCTAATACAATATTTCACTTTTACATGACATCTACTATTACTATCTAGTTGCAGCTTGAAATAACATTAAGGTCTTCTAAAGAATACTTCTAAGGACAATTTCATAGAAAGTTATTTCATAGAGAGCTCAAATCTGAATAACAAATGGTTTAGTAAATGCTTTTAATGTATGGGTGAAAAAGTAGATTTTGAAAGGTAGAAGTTCTGAAAGCTGTGTTTCATCCCTGCATATATTAATGTGAGATCTTCTCTCATTTGTGGCAGAAAAAAAAAAAAAGGAAAATGTTTAGTCAGTTTAAATAATTCATTTTATTGGACTGGAAAAGGTGTTTTTTATCTCCCACAAACCACCCTCCTCCTTCTCTTCCCAGCAAAATACACACAAGCAAGGCTAATTCCCTGTGTTACAACATAAATACAAAGTTCCTTGAAGGAAAGGCATTTTACCAGAGTCCAAGACTTTTTCCTGTTCTTGGACGACATTGTCTGCAGCTTGAATGGCACTTTGTCCTCAGGGAGCTTCCTTCTATGGAAGTGCCGTAATGGGATGACTCTGAGGTTTGTGACAGAGCTAGAGAAAAATGATCAAAACAGAGGATGAATTCTACTGCTTTTGTGCAGTGAGAAGCTCTAGCATGGCTCAAACAGGACTGAATCTGCAGTGCAGCCATTTGCTGAGGTAATCTCAGGCACAGCTGATGCTAAAATGATGGTCCTGTTACACTTCAGAACCATTTTCAGCAGCCAGGCATTCCTGCCTTTTTGAACAGCCCAGAAGTGGAGCAGATCTGACTGCACAGTGGAAACCAAACATGCATAAAACAGATTTTATAATTTGATTAATGTCTTTGTGTCTTTTTTTGTTGTTTTGGTTTTGGTTAGGGTTAGTTTTGCTAACATAAATCTCCCTATTTCCCTGGCTCTTCAGGTGTGCAAAGAAACTGGCTGGGAGTGCAAAGGGAAGGGCTCAGATGTACCACATGCATGTCTTAGACATTGTTTTATATGCTTTTAGTTCTCATGTTCTACTCACACAACAAAATTGTCTTTTAAATATAGTTTTTGTAGAATAGATATTCATTTGGGCTAACATAAATCCTTTATCCCCATTTTTCCCTATGTTAAGCAACGTAGGCTATATTGCCTGCCAATTTTTTTCTCTATTTTTTTTTTAATTTTTTTACCAATCAAGGCTGTATTTTACATACATAAAATGTGGTGAAAAATATATCCCCTCCATCTTGTCAGATCAAATTTTCTCTCTGACTTTGTTCTCAGACCTCATGTGCTGAGTTTCATTTTATGGCAATTTTTTTATAGAGTAGTGATAAATCTTTGTTAATGGAGTATTTGTAATGAAAATACTACCAGGCCAGGAAATATTGGTCAATATAAAGATCAGCAGAATTATAACAGTCACAAGATTAAACAGTACTGATCAATCAATAGTACCTGCAATCGTACCCCCATTTCAAAGGCAATATACTATCTCCATACTGCACACTTTTTTATGGATGTAAGTAATTTTTTCCTTTATTTCACTTTAGATATTCTAATATTAAATTAGAATTTCACTGTTTCACTCCATCTCTGTAGTATCAGTTGAATTTCATCATGCCTGTATAGAGTTTTCTGGAATAGTCTATCCAAGGGGAAATGTCAACATGATTTGAAATGCAATAAATATTTAACAGTGACATATTCCATATCATCAAAGTGATATGCAATGTATAAATTTGCATTTTTACATTGAATTTTTCAGTAAGATGCTTTCTGTTACATCAGTGATAGCATTAGGCGTTGCTTTTGTAACAATCTATCTGATAAAATCTCTCTTTTGAAGGGGCATTTAGTTTGGCTGTAATAAAAACACAACATAAACATTTTGAGGAAGGGAAAAGTGAACACTGAGCTAACATATTGGTAAACCAGGATGATGACCCTACATACACAGCTACCAGCTTTAAATTATTCTGGTACATGTACTTTGCAAGGATGTAAAAGGAAATTATACTCCAAATCAATATCTGCCCAGAGATCTGCCATCAGTTGGCTGTCATAATGACTCCATGCTCTAGCAAGGAGTCAAAAGCAGATAGCCAAGTGTGGAGCTCTACCTGCTTAGACATGGCAGAAAATTATGGAAGAAAAAGTAACTCAATCCAATTTTATCTTTTCTTCACATTTGTTTCTTTTTTCACTAGCTTTATATTCTTCCTGCTTTTCAATTATCCCGGGAACAGGTTAATTTTTCTGAGTATTTTCTTTTGTTGGTTTGTTATGTCTCCGTGATATAAAATAAACACTAAAATAATTTTCTTGTTGGAGTTTTAACCTAACTGTTGTCTTTTCCCCCCACTTTATCCTTTCCCATATGCACTTAGGATCAGAGCATTCTTTTCCTGTTATTTCTTGCATTTTGCAATTGGATCTCATTCAAATGTTCCTTGAAGTGAAGGAAATTGTCACTTGCAGAAATTTCTCCTCTACGATTCTATTCATTAGAGTATTACCAACATGGAATGTCTGTTTTGTGAAGTTTCTGTTTAAAAATTTCATTGAGTTTTGAGCTTGAATCGGAAAGTGAAACTATATGCATTATGTATAAAAATGCTTAGTCTTTGTTTACTTTTGTGGTGAATGAAATAAATTTACTTGGCAAAGGCACAAGTTCAGAAATAGCTGGTATTCTCATTACAAACCTTGATTTTACAACTTATGTGGAGATATTTTATATTAGGTTTTATATTAGTTTCTGGTTGACTGAGCCTGTGGTTTAAAGAATAAATTAGGCCACCTTGGACAAAGTACTCAGCCTTTTCAGGTAGCTTTGTTAGGGCACTCATTCAAGATTTTATTTGCTGATAATTAACTTGCTGGCATTTTGATACATTTCAGTGCTAAACTGCCCACATTTCCTCTCAAAATCTTTTCTTCAAGGTCGTGATGCCTGTATCTTTCAGTGCAAAACAAAATCCTTGACCGTGGTCACTTCTCTATACACACAAATTTTGGATCATCTGTGTAATGGTTCAGAGAAACCTGCAACTCTCCTAACGTAGTGCAAGTCAGGAACAGCAGCTCAATACTTTCTGTAACTGATTTTTTTTTTTAATAGAAGATTTTTTTCTCTCACAAGAGAAATTACTGGAAAGAAAGTATTTCACTGTATTACAGAATAGTTTGAGTTGCAAGATGAGGCTGCTCAATGCCAGCCTATCAGGTTTCCCTGAAAAATACTTTTAAATCAATAAACTGAAAATTCAAAGTATCATTGCAGAAAATTTCGTTTCTATAGAATCCGTGAAACCAAACTCAGAAATCCTTCTTTTTGAGAGTCTTCAGCTGGAAAATGATGTTTGTTTTGTAGCAAATTTGGACTTTAGCCTAATTTTGTGTCAAGTGGGAACATGATTGAACCTTCTTCAACTGTGTTGGCATCATTAAAGAGCTGGACTCAGGACAGAGGGTGAGAGGAGGCTGGTTTAGTACTACAACATTAGCACAAGTGCAAAAAGCTGCTGTCAAAAAAGACAAATGAAATAATCTCTGCAACTACTGGTTTGGTGTTTATATGGAAGACAATGTAAGAAAGCTAAGTACAAGCTTACTATACTTATCTGCACATTGCCTCAGAGCACAAAACTACAAAAATTGCTGCTCCAATTTCTTTTACTTAATCTCCTTGAAGTTCAGGCACACAGTCCTACAGTTACAGATAATAAATAGAAGAGCACAAGTCAAAAAGATATATTATGTAAAATAGATCAGTTTTTCCAAATATGTGTCAGATTTTGGCAGCAGAAACACAAGCAAAAATGGGAAAGACTATTGGATAATGTGAGATGTGTAAATAACTTCCCTTTCCCTGCCCTGGGTGGAGATGTTAGGTAGTAGGGATTTTTATATGTCTCCTCCCTTTATAAACACACCTAAATGCATTATTAGAAAAAAAATCCTAATGGAAACCAATTAAAAGTAGAGAGCAAGATAAACCTACTAACCCTCGAGAAGGATGTGATTGATGTTTCAATATTTCTACCACAGGAGCTATATCAACTTGAGATAGTCAAAGCAGTTGATTCACAGGTTAAGTGCAGCAGGACAGCAAGCACTTAAAAACACTTCCCAGAAAAACACAGCAGCAATTAAGCTGACCTGGCCTTCAGTCAATACATTGGCTTTAATTACATGTTTCAAGATACTGCTTTTAAATACCTGCTATTTTAGGTAGAGGTACAGATGAAATAATGCTTGCTTTTCCTGTGCATAATATTTACAAGCAATTCACATTGTAGGTATTGAAACAATTTTTTTGTGTTTCATAATATTGACATGTAGACATGCTCTTCATGAAACTCCAGCATTCTTGTGCCAAAATTGGAATATTGAAAATCAGCATATTGTAAATTTACAAATGGTCTTAAACTGGCAATCCTGCAGTCTCTTCTGCATGCATATGTAAAGCTCCTTCTTTTCTAGAGGAGGACTTGATGACAATGCCAAAGACTTTTAAGTTAAATAATAGTCTTCCAATTCTGGAAAGTGATATGGCTCTGTAACAAATATGTATCTACTCAGGTACTTACTAATCTTGATGCTATACAGTAAAAATGTTACTATTTTTATTTCAAATGCTGAGGAAAATGAAAATGTTTTTCAATTAAGAATGGAAAATAAGTATTTTTAAAGGGTGGGCTGAGAGTTTGTCATTCACACTCCTCATATATTTCTTATGTATTTTAGTCTCAATTTAAATTAGTTTTATTCAAAAGTATTTATAATAAACAAACTAAACAATTTTCTTAAAAATCTGTCTCAAAAATTAGATTTCTTGATATTGTTTCTCCCTTCAGAAAGATATATGTATCTGATGGAATTAAATCCAAAATGATTTTAGAATATATGAAAGTTGGAGCCCAGCTGTGTTCCCTGGAGTTTTTATTCCAACTGCAGTTAAATTCAAAGGAAAATTTGTATTTCTTTATTTGGAACTGAAACAGGCCCACAGTTTCACTTTCAATAAGTATATGGAAATCAATATGCTATAATGTAGTTTATGCTGTTTTTCAGTTTCCATCTGCTGCCTTCCATTGCATCTTTTTGTGAGTGACAGCATAATAATTGCTGTACCAATTAATGCCCTTCCAATCCAACTGCATCATTACTGCAAAATAAATGTTTTGCTTTGTAGCAGTTTGTCCTGCTATGAAACTTTGCTTTAGTTATTCCAATCATCTAACAGCAGAAAAGGAAAAGCTGCTTTGTCATCAGTAGCTCAATAGAAGACACTGTATATTCAATACAGAGAGTTGGCAGAATTTTAACCAGTGTCAATTTATAAATAGGATAGCAGCAATCATTTATTTTCTGCCTTAAATGAAAGTATCCTTTTTGATGCAATAATAGGCACTTAACTGATTTGAGACCAAAGTAGGGTTTTTTTTTTGAGAAATGTTTTCTTTATCCAGAATAAAATACGAAGTCTCTTTATATGCAACAAAAGCTCTTAGAGGATAAAAGCTTCCATCTGAAATAAACAGTCATAAAAATGTAGTTCTTTTCAGTAAGAGTTTAATTTTCCCTAGTGGGATTTCAGTGCACAGCTACAGTGCCTTTCCCACTCTGTCCTGTGTCCTAACACAAATGCTGCAAAGAATATCAGAGTTTGAAGCACTTTGAGACAAGCTCCCCCATTCAAATGATATCCTCAGTACGATCTCTGGGCCTCCTCTGGTATAAATAGGAGCTTTCACTGCTGTTGGGAAGGTCCTTAGAGAGCACAAATCTAGATTAAACACTGGTACTAGTTTTGGGAACTTTTCTGGCTCAAGAGCTGCATTCATGTTGTCCAGTGAGAATTGTGTGAGGAAACAACATAGAGCTAACTCCTTCTTATTAACGTTTCGTTCTTGAAACATCTGTTAGCTAATTGGGTTTTTTCCACCTTCTTGCACTATCCTGTTGTGCAAGGATAAAATCTCATCATCTCTGTTTCCCTGCTTCCCAGTCTGCTTCCCAGACTGTCCTGTTTATTGTGAACAACACAGTTTTCCAGTTAATATTTCTAAAAAGAAACAACTGCTTTACAATGGAACAATTGATTCACTGTACTTATTCTTAGCTTGTACTGATTGATTCACAGAAATTTCATTTGAGCACACATGTTTTTCTATAGCATTTGTAGAAGCATCTATAGCAATTGGAGAACTCTTGCAATCATAAAGTCTCAGAGACTCCCAAATACAAAACACAATACTAATAAAGATATGCAATTGGCTTTAATTTAATGACTTCAATTTGGTGCTCATAATCTTGGCAATGGAAATATCAAATTTTATTTTGAAAAATAAATTTATTATTCTTACCTAGAAAAATGGAAATGCGTTAGAAGTACATCCTTTTGTTTGTAAAGTCATCTGTTCAGAGTTTAAAATATCCCAGATGAAAGCTTGCTGTGCAGCTGCAAATGTCTTTATTTTTACCTAATGGCTATCTCATATAAGGTAATTAAAGGCCTGCAACAGAAGCTGAAACACAGGAGCCTCTGGTTCTATTAATTTTTAATCACTTTACTGCAGAAACATAAAGTTATATTAGATCTTATATGGGAAAAGCTTAGTCATGGGGTTTCAAAAGTGCTCCTGCATCAGAGCTGTGAGCAATCTAGTGGCGATGGCGTTCACCTGCGTTTGGTGGCACATTGCTCACAGGTCATCATTTGCCAAACAAACCATCTGGCAGGGAGACCAGCCTGAGAAAAAAACCTGCCATCTCTTCCCCTTGGATGCTTGTTCCTGTTCCTCAGCTTTGCCAGTACAGAGATTTGTAGGGCTCTTGCAAACCAGATGACCAAAGTGCTTCAGTCTACAAAGCAGCTTTGCAGTCTCAATGGCTCAACCGAGGGACAGTGAACAGCAGTGTCAGTACAGAGCAGAAAGGGAATGTTTTCAGCTGATTTTCCACAGAAAGTGTAATGTTGAACCTTACCCACAGGCAGAGGGGAATTTTAACACAGGACTGGTACATCAGAGATGAGTGCTCTAACCAATGAACATCACATGACAATCCCTTGAATTCTTGTATTGAAAAAGAAAAGAGTGACCTTTATTTCATTTAGAAAAGAAAAAGGGTTGGCACCTGTCTTCTGGTAAAGAATTTGAATTCTGAATCTAAAACAGTAGTATCTCCCAATAAGCAGCAGTAAGGGAGCTTTTAAAGCTTATCCCTAGATCTCTTCTCCTCTTTTTCTGGTTTTATTTTTTTTTTTTTCCTTTTCATTTAGCTTAGTACTGCAAGTTTTCTCTCAGAAGTTGTTATCGATCTACTTATATGTAGATCAGTCACTGCTGTTACTAGGAAACCATTGGGTTTTTCCTCTAAAGAATTGTTATAAATAAGCACCATGCCATGAAATAAGATCCTTGTATATACTGCCTCTGCTTCCAACATAATTAAGATCAGGAAAAATCTAATTTAATGTAATTTACTGGGTTACATTAAATTTTCTTGATGGATCATTCATACCTAATTGCTTTGGACTGCAGCTTCATTGCATTCTATAATCCTGAGAGTAAATTTGAATAAAGGATGAAGCAGGCTGAATAATACTTATGTTTCCAAGGTCCTGTCCTGGAACAGAAAAAAAAACAGCTTTTCCTCTGTAAGCCATGGGGAAAAAACCTCCCTCAGCTCCATTGGTGTCTTCAGGTCATGAAATCTGTCTGAATCAAATTCATCTTATGCTGACTTCAGAAGAATTGTAGGGAAGAGTTAGTTTTGTGTTCTTAAAAGCAGCTGCAGTACCAAAGAGCTGCAAAATCCACAAACAGTATTCTTATTCTTACTCTTCTTCTCTCTTAACCTTTTAAGGCCCAAATATGACTGAAGCAGAAAACTTAAAAAGCTGGAACTTTAATCCTTTACTGCAAAAACTTTACCTGAATTTTCAGTTTCAAAATCCTTAGTGTTGACATAAAGTGTAACTTTGGAGACTGCAGTACCTAGGGCTTCATAAGGTTGATCAGCTGTATGAATCTTCAAAAAATATTTAGGAATGAAAATAAGAGTATTTATTAGAATATAGAATTTCCAGTATTTGATATGCTGAATTTTAACAAAAAGCATAAAAGTGCCCTAAGTTTTGGAAATGTACACTTAGCAGTCTTAAGTCAACTTAGAACCTTTGGACTATTTTATTATTTTGCCATCATCATTTTCTTATTCATTTGTTGAAGTATATTAACATAGTTCATTGTTTTTAAAAAAAAAATATAATTTGAAAGTAAATATATTTCGGAGATCCATTCTTTCCAAACCCGTAACTTTTCTATTACCCATAGCTTTCTCATTTCATTTGAACCACTGTCCTCTGTTCTTTTTGTTATTGTTTTCATAGATTGATGTCATACTGTTCAGCTTCAACCTCAACCACACATCTTAGACCTCTTGGCTCTGATAAGTGTGCCTTAATCTTTTCTATCTGTCTGTCTGTCTCTCTTCTCTTTCACTACATACTTTGGTAGTTAGGAGAGAAGAACTCTCCTCCTTAACCTCTTTGGCTACAGAATGGCAAAAAGTAGACTAGCCCTATTGTGACATTTAGCATCCACAAATTTCCATTTAAAGAACAGCAAGGGATGTGTTGGCTTTTAGGGCATATATACAGAAAATGAAAGACCTGAATTTAATTGTATTTTTAACCTAGTAGGTTCAAATTCATCTTTCACATTTTAAGACACTGCCTGAATTCCTTAGCTAGAAATTAGTGGCTCAAAATTAGTATATTAGGGGCACTCTTCATCACTGTATTAAAGCTACACTATTTTACAAAAGTGGATTTAAAATTAATTATACAAGATACAGCACATGATGAAAATAGTTTAGGGAACTCTGTGGTCAGTAAATCTCTTTACTCCTACTCATTGTCACAGGGTTTGTTTTATACTCTTTGGACAAAAGACATTAAGAGAATGAAAGTTATACCTTTGTGGATATTCCCAGTTCAGTCAAAGAAAGAACAGAGATAATTTCTCACAGGCTGAGCCTGGGAATCTTAGAGGAACAGAATTCAAACAATTATTATCTCTCTGTAACCATTGTTTATAGATATGGTTTGCTAGAGTGTGCTATTGATAGTTCACCAGCAGTGTGAGAGGTTTTCACTTTAAGACCAATCAGGTCTTAGGTCAACCCCGGTTCCTATAAGAACTGCAGATTTCTAATAATAAAGTGTCTTTCATGCCTTCTGCATCATGGAGTCAATGCTAATTACTCCTGCGTCAGGGGAACCCCTGCGTCGACAATACCTTGACATATTTTATTTATCTTTATTAGTAGGAAAGAGACAAATTTTATGTAGGAAATCATGTGCCTGGTTTAGCAGTTCTTTATGGTATTTAAAAGACATATGATTCTAGCTTCTGGGTAAAAGGAAAACAAGATCTTACATCCTGAGAAGGAAATGCAGCAGATTTGGAACACAAAATTAAAATCTAGAATCATTAATCTTCTTATGTTTAGGTTTGCATTAGATTAAGAAATAAAGTGACAGTAATTGTGATGTATAAGAAAATACAAATAAAATAAATAAAAGTAAAAAACAAATAAAGGCCTTATTTAATATCATGGTTAAAATTGGTCAAAGCAATAAAACCTTTAAGACTATTCACAAACATTATCAGCTACTGCGTAGCTCAGAGCTCACAGTCACCATAAACTTTGATTCAGTTTGATGCAAAAGCTTCTTGAAGCAGAAAACATTTAAACCTTTCATCTCATCCAAGTTTTGGTAGCCAATGTCAATTTAACCCAATGAGTGAAGAGTAAAAATATAGATAAAAAAATTCATCCTGCTTGCTTGTACTGTGAAAGGGATTTTATGATCATTAACATGCCACTGAGAATTCAGATTCTGGTTTTATTGTTTTCAGTGTCACTAAGATGCACCTTTTATTCTATTTTTCATTTAGTTGGGTTTTTTTCTGTCTTGATCCTGGTATTGCTCTGATGGTCTCATGTTCAGGGGGAACCATGAGGTTTTTTTTTCATGAGGAAGTCAGTAACATGTTATGATCAAACTTTTCCAAATGCAAGCTAGGAAAAATTTTCCCAAGTCCAGTGAACATCGTCCTTGGTTCCAGCACTACTGGGCCAGCTGCTAACTGTTTTGAAACATGTCAGCATGAGCTGAAGTCTTTAGTATTTGAGTCTATACCATTGCAGCTATTCCTCTAATATCTCTGTGGCTGACATAAAAATATGATTTTATCTTCCTACAGATAATAAGTGTATTAGCATATTTTTAAAAGCATTATGTAAAACCATTTTAAATCCAAGCTTCAATATACATTTAAAAAAAAAAGATACATTGCATGAAGATATGGACTTTGAAAGTTTGTTCTTTGTTACTAATTAAATCTCAATTTCAAAAGTAAGTATGAGGTGGGAAAACTATTAGGTTATAGAATTGTGTCATCAGGGTTACCTGAGTTTCATCACTGGCTTTTCACCTGTGGTTTCCCATCTTGCTGATTAAAGCAATGGTTATATGACACTCACAAGCCCATCTGAAAAAGCGTCTGGCACATCCTCCTCCCAACCAGTATTCTGCCATGCGCACCATATCCCACCTCCAGTTCATTTTGGAATTACAGTGGTGCTGTGCTTACCTGACAAACTGGCAACATGTTCAAAGGACAGTAAGCAAATGAAGTGGCATTTGTGGGACTAATCCCTTTGAAACCCCTGGCATTACTTTCATGGGCAGTGCTTCAGGTAAAAAAGATGTGCACTAGTTATTTGTTAGCCCTAACTCACATAACTAAGACTTATTAACTAGAAAATACACAAATATGACACTCTGAAATTTTGAAAAATAATTTTGCCCCAAAATTATGTCTCAGTTTGGCTGGGACCTTTTGACTGGCTGGGAACCCATCAGCCACTTGTGCCCTCAGCCACAGGGAATACCGTCTCCTGCAGCCCCAAAAGGGCCTGAAGCAACTCTGCTCTCCGGGCACCCTGGCACCGTGGGACAGTAGGAACTTAATCCACTGGAGTCTGCGTCCATGGTGAAAGGCTTCAAAGCCCAGTTACATCCTGTGTGTTCATGTCTCCCTGCTCCAGGTCACAACCTCGGCTCAGCGAAGGTGTCCCGGGCGCAGACATTCCCCAGCTACCCGTCGGAGCAGGGCGAGGAGCACCAGCAGCCGCTGTCGCTGGCCAGCAGCTACACCTTCAGCTACGGCTCGGGGCTGGTGCAATGACAGCCGGGGGCTGCCGGCCCACATGGACAGTTGAGCCTGGAGCCTCCCGCCAGGACCGGGGAGCCGCTGGCCCCCCCTGCACCCACCATTTGCCGTGAAAACTGATGCCTACCAGCTCCAGCCGGGGCGCCGCCGATGCGGAAACCTGGAGCGGCGGCTTCCCCGAAGCAGAGGCTAAGTCTTTATTTATTTATTTTGCCGTTCCTTTTGTCGATATGTTCAGAAAGGAGGGGGTTGGGGGGTTGGGGGGAGGGAGAAAGGGGGACACGTCTGTGTTGTAAGAAAGTGGTGGAAACAAATGAAACTGTGTTGGTTGGTGTGAAGGTTTCTGCATGACCGGAGAAGGTCCCTTCTGGGGCTCCATTGCAATGGCACGTTTGACACTGGGGCCTTCCTTCCCGCCCCCACCAGCAGGACTGCCTGTCTTCACCCACAACCTCTGCAGGTCCTTGCCACAGCGTACAATTCCCGCTGGAGGCACTGAAATGTCACCAACTCAAGATGTGGTGTCAGCGCTGCAGGGATCACCTCCAGATGCGAGCGGGTTCACTGACTGCCCTAGAGGGTGGTTGGATGTTTTTTGAGCCAGACACCAACAAATACTGGGGTAGCAGGCTGATATGTTTTGTTGGGAATAGGGTTTGGTGCATCAAGGTAAGGTTATTGCCTGGTCCAGCTCTAATCTTAAATTCCTGGGGCACAAATTCATCCCTTACATGTGCAATTTTCACCATGCCCCAAAGAGCTGTGAACATCCCTATCCGCAGCACCGTCTTGTCCTCAGAACTGCTGCAAGGTCTTCTTGTTCACAAATTATTTAGGTAACCATGCCTGCAAGCCTAACTTTAAAAAGCGGGAAAACTGTTCTTCAAACAAAAAAAAGTGGGCCACTTGCCCAGCTGGCAACCGCCCATGCCACAGCTGGGCCAGACATGGTAGAGCTGAGCTCTGGTCTTGTCTTTCTGGTCAGCGTTACTTTGATTTTCTGTGTTTCCTTCTCAGATTTCTGTTCTAGATGCACATTGTATCTCGTAGGATCATGTGTCAAGCATCTGTTTACTCTCAAAAGGAGGATGAGAACCTCTCAAT
Source organism: Peucedramus taeniatus (assembly GCA_013400575.1). Taxonomy (NCBI): domain Eukaryota; kingdom Metazoa; phylum Chordata; class Aves; order Passeriformes; family Fringillidae; genus Peucedramus; species Peucedramus taeniatus. Next base: position 78,833 of record WBNO01015046.1, read on the forward strand.
GGAAATTTTCTGTCTTTGGAAGACGTCTTTAAAAAACGAACTGTAGTAGGTGTTTGTAATCAGTAATGAGGGAATAAGTTGGAAGGCATACCTGTAGGTGGGGAATGAATTTTATCTATCCTGAACATTTAGATTTTTGTAACTGTTATCAAATATTTATGTACTCCTTGTGATGCCCTGAAATGTTTGAAATTATGAGGAGAAAAATTTGCCCTCTTGTATGATATGAGGAGCCTTGAGGAGCCTTGTGTTCTGTTCCCAGTGTGAAACTATTGCCATGATTACCAGAGGGATTCAATTCATTGGTTGTTTCTCAGGACAGGTTGAGGAAATGTACCAAGGAGGAGACACATAGACTTTTTTCCAATGAAACAATTGGTTTTATGTACTCTAATTTAACTGAAAAAGTGCTGTTGGGTTGTTTTATATATGCACATTATATATATATGTATTAAAAGGTATGGAAGAAACTTCTGCTTTTGATGAAACATTTACTGATACAGTTTGGTCAGCTTTTCTCCAACCATTTTCCTGGCTAAGAGACCTTGCAGACTTACAGCTTTCAGTGAACGGCTGCTGAATAAAAAAGCTTTGTGATCCACTTGAATGAAATAGTTCTACCCCACCACAATCACCTTTATTTATTTTTCTCATTTTTCCTTGTCTCATTCACTACCTCTTTTCCTTCTCACACTGCTGCCATACTCAGGAATAGAATGGCTCCCTACAGAGAGTATTTTGATGAGCTAAAATGAAAAACTGCTCTCCCACGCTGTCAGGGCACTGTACCTATGGTGCTCTCAGAGCTGTACCCATCAAGGAAGCTTCATTCACACTTTCATTTAAGAAAAAGATTCAGTTGACATTTTGCTTAGGGAAAATTTCTGATTTGCAAACTTTAAATGTGAAACGTGATGCAAAACGATAATGGTGTAATTCTGTTACTCAGTGCAGCTTTGCCTTTTGGGGAAATGGTCAGTTATTTTTATTCCTTCACAACTGGGATTCTTTCACTTGCCCTAAAATTATATATATTTTCTTTCAAACTCCTTAGATTAAGTTTTCAATATGTTCCACAGTTTTCAATGTTGTGTCCAAGTAACTTTTTTCCTCTGTGACTCAAATACTAATCATTTAATAATTACATATTCTACATAGCCCAATAGTGGGGAAAAGGCAAAACAGGAGAATATCATAACTGCTTTATTGTTCCAGTGTCCATATACTTTAGGAACCTATCTAATTCCTCAACCTAGTACTTCAACTGTATTTCTATAAAAAGCATAAGGTCTATATAATGTTCTCTTTTCATTTCCTGGGGAACAGTTGCTGTCTATGGCGTTGTCTTCCTATGCAGCACCCGAGTATTGTCAAGTTAATGAAAATTTAGATGCTATTTTCAAAGAAAACACACAAAAGAAGGGAGGGAAGGGGGCATTATAGCAGTTTTGGCTATATATATGTCCATATATAGCAGTTTTACTAAATATTTTGCTTTCATTGCATAATGCAACCATCTTCTCAACTCATACATTTATAAAATACCTGTGAGGTCTCATACAATACACAGAAAATTGAACAAAGCTGCAGAACACAACCAATCTATAGCAAATCTGACCTGTTGGGAACCTATTTCTTGTCGAGACCAAACACAAGCAAACTAGAATTTAAAAATGAGAATGCAACTTTAAAATGTACTTTAACACAGTCTAAGACAACTGGTAACCTGAAGCACAAAAGTATTCAGGAGCCAGGGGATGCTGCCATTAGTGCCACTCCAGAACAGCAGATGATATCATTGTAACATTGGTCTATTCACACAGCTTCCACAAATGTTCCTCAGAAAAGCTCCATGAGAAGCAGGCAGACACTGTGACAGCAGTTTGCCAGAAAATTCTGTTTTCATGGAATTGCTTTAATTACTGGCATATGCCTGTTGATAACTTAAGTGATGGCCACTGAGACTACTTTGTACAGCTCCTAGTGCTTCCACCAGAAGGAAAACTCTCTTTTGGAACACATGGTAGAGCTGCCTGCCTAGAGACTACAGCGGCCTTTAAATAGACCCAGGGGCCCCATGGGACCCTGTTCCAGTCTCGGCTTTCTTCCTGTGCAAGGCACACAGATAATACTCCTGACCCAAGTTGCTCTCTGTTTTCAGCTAATGAGCTGTGAAGGGATGGAGGGCAACAAAATGTCTTCAGTGGTAACCAGGTGCAGCTGGTACAAATGGAACTTAACATTAGTACATGATAAAATAGAAGAAATAAAATAAAGCTTTCGCTTTTATTTCTGGTTTGGAGGATGTGATATGAATATATAACTGTAACTGTGATTTACATTTTTTTTAAATCACCCTTTGATAACAATATATTCACCCCTATGAACCAATAACACATGGCATTACTAAATATAGTTACTAATATATCTTTACTGTGAATATTATAGATTGATGCATGCTGGTACTTTTGATTTTGAAGTCACTTGGTGCAGAAGAGGTGAAATTGAAAGAGACTGCTAATAAATCATCAAATGGTGCTAAGGAACTTGAATAGTCACATTTTTTAAACAGCTACATGTTATTATTTATAGTTTAAACTGTCTGTGCGTGTACTCCTTTGAAACAATTTCATCTGCCCATGTAGAGGAGGAAGAAAGGAGAATCTCTTGTAGCAGGGAGTTTGCTGTTTCACTGAGTAAATATTCCGACATTACTTTTTTTGGCAGGCACGTGGTCACATGTATCAAGTTCTGTCCTTGGGAAGTTTTTTTGCTGTATTTGTTTTCTTCTTTTTTTGTTCCACAAAAGCTACAAGTAAAACTTGAAAATGTATTGACAAACCAAAGTTTGTTGAGACATTGACAATAGCTGCTCTCTTTTGTTTTGTCAAAAGTCTACCATGACATTTTGGGAAAATACTTAATTCCCCAACGCATGTATAGAAATCCTGTTGGGATGCAGAAAACTATAATCAAGCTTTGTTCTAAGTTAATAGGACTTTGCTGGAAGAGAGGTTGAAATTGAGTATCTGAGGGCAAAAGTGTTTTAAAGTGCTCTCTATAGCAATAATTTTAGTACAAAATACAGCCTTCAGGCACCCATTTATTTAGAAGTTGCTAAGTGCAGGCAGTCTGTGACGACCCTTACCTGCTTACGGCAAAGAGAAAAAAAGGTCAATCGTTAATCATATCTATGTACTGCATTTATCAGAAAAGGAATTAACTTCATGCTTGTTCAGCTTTCCAGTCTAAAAGGCAATACTATGAGGAGTAGGGTTTTTTGAGATATTTGATCTCTAGGAACTGATGAAGACCATCAGCCTGTTGTATATAAACCTGTACTCAGACTTAGCTCACCAGCCACATGAGCTAATTTTCATCTGGTAACCTAGAAACTGCAGGGTGGTTTTCCATTAGAAAATATAACTGTCTTGAAAGGCTGTGCATTTTAGCATGAAATATAGAATTATTTACAAAATACTAAAAAGGAAGGAGTAATGAGTTCCAATTAATCTCTGCTTTAGTGTTTAATATCAGTGTATTTTGGCTCATTTTTATACCTTCTGCAAAGGAATAAGTGTGGCTTTTATCCACACACAGAATGGAGTGAACAATGAAAAAAGTGTGAAAAGCTGCTCTTTGATTATGAGAATAGATCCAACAGTACTGGAAAATTTCATTTTTCCATACGTCATTCAAATGCTTGTGACTCTTTCCAAACACACTTATTACACAACAGGATATATTAGAATTTTACATTTTTAACCACAGAGAACTGATCAGAATGCCTGCCTATATTTTGTAAGTAGAAGATAATGACTGTGCAACACCACTGTTATGACATAACTTTAAAATCAAAGATCTGGACATATGAATTCTGCAGTTATAAAGTCTTGCACTACACAAAGGGTGCTGTGTTTGTTCTTGACATTATAAATAAATGCTCTTCACTTTTTAGCTTAGACAAAAAGGTGAGATATACTGGAAACAAGGATAAGCTTATGGTCAAATGAAAGAAACCACAAAGAATATTGACTGCCTTGTTGTAACAAGAAGTTTGTCTCCTTGTCCAGGTCCTGTACAGACAGGTAGGGGTGATGGGTGAAGGTCCTGTGTATTCAGCAATTATATAAATTGCATTGTGCTTAGAAACCTAAATATTAGAATCTGCTGGTGAGGTGGGGCTATTGAAGAAAATGAAAGTTTCACTTTGCAAAGATTTTTACAAGCTTATGCAGCTCGACAGATTTTTACAGACACAATTAAAAACATATGAAAGTAACTGAGGTTTAAGTATGATTAAATATAATTAAAACATTTGTCAATGTCCATATTGTTATGAATATTGCTAGCTGTAATGCAGACAATATTTCCTTTTAAACTGAATGCAAGCTCAGAAAGTAATAGGCTTTCTAATATGAGGAAGTTAATCTTTTTAAACATCGCAGTTAAAATCCCAAAGAATGAATTTAATTGGGTTTTTTTGTAGCTTTGATACAGAAATCTTCATGAGGTTCAACAGATTTACTGTGTTCTCTTACAATCCTGAGATTGTCAAGTGCATTAATATATTTTACGTAGATTTTTTCCTGTGAGAATATTTGACAGGAATTAAGTTAATTTTTAATCAGCTGACTCTTTGTTTTCAGTCTATTTAAAATTGTATGGTAGCAAGTCAGAGTGGGCATAGAAAATAGCACAAAATTAATTTGGCAATTCCATACCAATGACCAAAATAAGGGTTTCAGTTAAACATTTATTCTCATCACTGCTCCTGCACTTAGAACAGAATAAATTACATAAAATAAAACTTTCCTTGTGGATGGTAATTGTCAAATTTCCTGAGTTTCCATAGATGATGGGCTGTGACAGGAGATATCCAGAACCACTTTTTTGAAATTGTTCTGATTTGAGATGGTTGCAAGGAAAAACAGAAAATACATGAAAAAAACTGTTATGACTTCTTACCAAAGGATACATGCTAACCTTTTATTTCTTTGAAAATCATCATTGTAGAAAGGTAGAGAAATTGATGAAAGGCAGTCAAAAATGTGGTAAGAAATGGACAAAAATAAGACCAGATTCTGTAATCTTTAAAAAGATAAGGAGAAATTGGCAAACACTTAAGCATACAGCAGTGGGCCATGTACAAAACACTTTCCTGTAGCATTCAACAACTTCGTCTTCATCAGGAGCTGGGAACACTGTTGTGTGTTCAGTCTAACTCACAGATCTAAGTTGCTCTGCACAAATGGACTGAAGCTTGATGGGCTCATTTTCCCTAACCTGGCTAGAAGAACCAAGTACCAGTCTGCCTAACACTCATTATGCAGTATAGAAAAAACAGTATTTGTACAGTGCACTGCCAATGTTATCACACGACTTTGTGTGTCACACGACTGCAGCCAGGTACTGTCAAAAGTGTGCTTTAGAACATTTCACAGCTCATTGAATTCTGGGTGATATCTTCCTTTATGCTTCATAAAAATACATACAGAGGTGCTCAACCTTTATTCTTCTAATTACAAAATGTTCTGACAGAGTTCTCTAGGAAGGTTCCTCCCATTCTACTGTTGTTGGGTAAATTATAGACATTTCAAAGAAAATAATAAATGTCTGCTTAAGACAGTTTTATTTCAAAGGGAAAAAAAGAGGTATTAAAAGAGATCAATTTTAATACATGCAAATATTTCTAACATTCATTCCTCTTCTCAAATACACATATAGACATGAGCACAAACAGAGAAAAGTGTTGAAGAAAAGAAAGATACTGTGCTTTTGTTTATACCTTAGTATGTTAAGGTATTGATCACTTAAATAATTTTATAAAATTTACTGCTTAATGCTACAAATGAATTATTTAGTGCAACAATGTAATTGAATAAACTGTTAAGACAGGTGTTAAATACCCTTTAGAACCACTGAGATGCTTTTTTTCTAAAACTACAAAGTTGGATTTTTAAGTAAGCATGATGTCAGCCATGGCTAGTAATTCATATTAATTATTTTATCTAACTATACAGGCTAACAATGTGGATAGTGTGGAAATAATCTTTTGAAACTTGTGTCAGATAACTTTGCACATTTCCTTTGATATTTCTAGCTCAAACACTATACCCTAAGTTATATGTAGGGATATATAACTCTAAGACTATAGCACAGATACTAAGGTAAATATACAGCTTTATAAATCAAGCCTAATCAGGGCCAAGAAATTAGTCAGAGCAGTGGCGCTAGTCAGTCCTGTGACAGCCTGCCCCAGTAGTATCTGAGCTCACACAGCTGAGGCTATCTCAGTGTTAGTGAGGCTTCCCTGCTTTAAAGAAAGTGTTGGCAAACTCATCACTCGTTTATCCCATGGTTATCCAGATGCTCATCCTCTTCTCATAGCTCTCAATGCATTGTACTTATTAGAAAAGAACAACAACAACAACAACAACAA
>WBNO01015046.1:85320-135302 GCA_013400575.1 Peucedramus taeniatus
GTAAGGACAAAAGCAGAGACAAGGACCATCTTGGTGGAAGAGTGTCCTACCAAGACCTGCAGGCTCTTCTTCATACTAAAAATATGAGTTGTTTCTGTGCAGGAGCCCAGCTTCAGAGGGCAGGGGAGAGAGCATTCTTACTTAACTGATGCAGGCTAGGAGGGACCTGGGAAGGGTCTCCCATTTCCTGAGTGATTTGGCAGGTATGATGCTGGATGAACCAGCATTTCATGAGGCAGTGAAAAGCCTGGTCCAGTTTAGTGTTTGACAAACTGTTGTGGGTCTCTAGCCGCAGGGTGGAATATTTTGCCTGAGATATCAAAGGAGTCATGGTCGCCCTGAGCCCACACATACCCTGATACCACAGCCCAGCAAGGCACAGCTGGGAAGGTGTCTTGTGCTCTAGCCCAACACAGTTCTCCAGGAACGTGTGTGTTTTGGAAATATCTTTTTCGTTGCCTTACTTACACCTTGAGCAATACAGTCTGAGAACTTGGCGGACAGCTTCTACTCCTGGGGTCTGCAGCCTAAAAGAACATTTTAGCACCTATCCTGTAGACAGACGGCCTGGTTTTGGAAATAACCCTTAGTGTCAGACTTACAAAGCTGTTCAGAGAATTAACTCCTATTGAGCTTCTCAGCTTTGCACTAGGGAGTACTCTCTGAGGCAGAGTTTCAGCTACTGTAAATAAATACCATTGATGTGGGCTTTCACAGAGCTCCATAACAGAGTATATTTAAAGGACCATGATGCACATAAGATTTAAAAGTAAATTTGAAAAATCACAGTCCTGGTGCCCTGACAGCTTTATGATTACAAAAATAATAATCATCATCCTTTAAAAAACCTACACAAACAAACAAAACCAACAAAAACCCACCCCTAGAAATGAAACTGGTAGTAAGATCAGTCCTCTGAACAATCCTCTGAATATTAAATCTTTCCTTTTTCTGAAATAAGGTTTCTTATTTAGAACTCTCAGGAGTAAACTAGCAAGTGCTGATAGCAGCTATACTTCAGCTGTTCTACCTGCTGTGTTTCCTTGGTCCTCTCCTCCTGTTCCCTAGTGCTGGAATAAGACCTGGAGAGGATGCAGGTGGTTAAGTTGCGCAGTATAGTTAGAACAAGCTATTTCTGAGCATTCTTGAAAACATTTAGGTGCCCAACAGAGAAGGTGGCTGAGAATTTAGGTTAGGTGGAAGTCATAAAGAGGCTTAACTGCTGAACTATCCTGCCAAAAGTGGAGGTGTGGAGGAGTTCAGCTTCTTGTGTTCCTTGGTGGGTCCAGCCTTTGAACAGCCTGTTTCCTCACTGAAACATTGTTTTACCCCAAGACAAACAGCCAAGGGAGAGCAGAAGACTAGCAGAAGGAGCAGTATCATGAACATTGAACAGTCAGAGAAGTTCTTTAAGGTAAAGGAATGTCTCTGAAATAAATAAAGAAAGTAACAGGTTCTAACTTTCACCTCCTTTCATAGACTGTGAGTTTCTTTTTCATCCTGTTGATCCAAACTCTGGTGACTGCCTTTCCTACATTCAGAAGTCTATTTCAAAGAGATGTGAGTTTAGACCCTTTAAAGACTTAGTTGTACTATTGATCATTGAATATTCCTTTGAACATTGAATTTAAACATTTCCCTTTTTGACCCAATGAAAAAGATTATTTTTATTATTATGGAAAAGGTTTTACTTTTATTTAATCTCATATATGCATTTTCAAATCACACAGATGGTAGTGTGTATTACCTTAGAATACCCTTCGAGGCCTTCAGCACTCAGTTTTTTAATGACAATACATTTTATTATAATTGTTTCCTTTCAGCAAAGTTTCTAAGACCTTAAAAAACCCACAGAACTATTTTAGAGTTTAGATGGTATGCTGATGGTTGCTATCCACGATTGTGTCATTTTGCTTCAGTGATCCTTTTTTCCTCCCCCTTAACTATTTGAGTGACTGATACAGCATGAAATATCACAGTAACTGTTCAACATAAAATTTCCAAATTACAGTTGATGGAGTTTATTCAAAAGAAATTTTAAAAATTCCAAAAAGAAAAAACAAATCTATGGGAAGTATTGAAACTAAGCAGCAATAAACAATGGTTTGTTTACACTGGAAAGTCTATTTACATAATCCAAACAGCAAATATTGGGTCCCAACCTGCCAGACTCATAAAATATTTAAAGAGTTCTAATATTGCATTTCAAATTGAGCTTTTGGAAGTTTCTCTTGTGTGTAGCTTACTAGTTTTTAAACCAATAAGAATATTGATACATTTGGGGTTGCTTTCTTTTTGGTTTTAATTTGTCACTTGTTCAGCTGCTGTTCACTGATATTACTGTGGTACAAAAATGAAGCTGTTGTTTTGGGATTGTTTTTTAAAAAAAATAACATTGTTCTTATTATGCTATGTGTGGTGTGCTTTTCCCTGTGGATTATCCTGGTAGAACTAATATGTTTACGGAATTTGAATTAAAACAGATTACATACCTGCAAAGGAGTGCACTATAGATTTTGTTTTGTCCTCAAATCTCAAAAATAAGCAATTGTTTTGAAAAGACAAGCTGAAGGCACCAAGAGAGAAAAGAAATAAGGGCAGTACCACAAATAATCAAAACAATCTGGTATTCCAGATATATAACCTCAACCTCTCCCATTTTTTTACCTTCAGTAAAGCAGGGATGTATTCTGATGGTCTCTAAAAGCAGTAAAACAATACCATCTTCTCAGCTTATGGATGTTTGTGTATCAGGACTCCAATTGAGACCTTCTGTGTAATGAAATCCATTACATTGTTATTTTGGCATTTTACTATCAGGGGGATCATAAAAAATCACCCAATGCTACAAGGTTTCATTTGTAAGGCTGTGCACAACTTAGAATTATCTGCTATGACATTTGATAACTCAGGAAATAAACCAACTTGTTAGTAGTACAGTTCTGTGTATCCTCGTCAGCTTCACATTCAAGCATTTGTATATCTGAAAACCTTCAGCAAGTGAAATTAAAAAAAACCAAACATCCATTGCAACGTGTCCTTGTTCAGGAGTACAGAAAACCAAAACAAGATGTTTTTAATGGTATATGACATTGTAAACAATTTAAGTCTTCAGCATAAGTTGAAAGGACACTTTAGTTTAGGATTTTAGATTTTTAGCTGAAGTGTAAGATAACCACATTATCTATGATTGCTCAGATAGTGAAGAGAAGCCTTGTGTCCATGTTATTCTCAGAAGAAACTAGATTCCTATTTTCCTGTGCACGTGAAGAAAGCTTTCCACTGGAGAAGGCTGCGCAACATGTGCTTTTCACTGTCAGGCTGTGATGCTCTTCCTAGCCAGCCAAGCAGAACCGGTACCTGATTTGTAGGTAGGTTCATGATGCCTCCACCATTAACCCCTTTCCAAAAAAAAAAAAACCCAAACAAAAACCCCAAATACCATATCCAGCAACATTTTTACATATGCTTCAAGAGAAAAGTGGAATCAGGCACAGGTGGGCCAGGCACACAGTTTGCAGTATGCTGACATAGATGATCATCAGCTGTCATGGTAACACCTTCATTTACTGGGATTCTGTCCTCAGTAATTCAGCAGATTTGTAAAAGGCCAAAAGATGCATAGATCCTAATTCTCAGGTCTGCCTTCTAGTTCTATTTGTTTAAGAATTTATCTTTTTGTCTGTTTGTTCAATTTCTGTGTGACTTCTTCTCTAGGTTTCAGCAGAATATATACATATGCACACATACAACTACATATGTATGTGTATTGTTTTGTAAATGTTCTCAGTCATGCTTTCTTCTGCTTTGCATCATTTACTCATATACCTTCCATGTTCTCATTTATTTTTTGCGCAATTAAACCTTATAATAAATTATTAAATATAACCTGACAGTGACAGAGTCTTCCTGTTTTGTTTTCTTCTGGGCATGGGGGGGAGTGAAGGGGGTGAAGGAGTGGGGGAGGAGAGCAGGGGCTACACTTCAATTGCATCCCCAGAAAGAAAACACTGAAATTACTGTGGTGAGTGGCAAGAAGCCGGTAAAACCACAAAGCTGTCAGATACCAAGCTGCTGTTCATACTTTTAAATCTAGGTTCAAGGAGCCCTGATACATTTGCTTTTGTCAGCTGAATAGCACTGTTTGCCCGGCAGCAAAATAACACCTCCTGTGTGGAAAATCATGGGTATTTATTATTCCATAGAGCTCTCAATTTGAGATGCAAAAACCATGAACATAGACAACATCAAACACATTTTCTTTCTCACCCTGTCACATAGGCTTCTCATACAGATAGATTTCTCAGACCAAATTAACTTTATGTAAACATATGCAGCTCCATTCTGCATATTAGAGCTGTTCTAAAATTGATCCTTTAGAGTCCACCTATTAGGTAAAAGTGTTTCTATTGCAGGAGAACAAATAGTCCCTAATACTGCATATGAATTAAGGGATAGAGTAACTGTGGGCTGCAATACAACACCAACACAGCCGGGGTCACGTCACTGTCCTGCCAAAGCAGCCCAGCTCATGCCCAGCACAGCCAGTTTGACCTTCCACATCTTGCCAGCACAGAGAAAATAAAGTCTATTCTGCAAATAAAAGGCCTGTGCTTTGATTACTTCATTCTTAAGAAAGAACCTAATGGTCTTTTCTTATGTTTGTGTGAGATGTTTTTGCAGTTGACATAAATCTCCTCTGTCTGCCTGAGTGATGATTCTTCTACTCTTCTTTCTCTGCTGTGTATGCCATGAAAACTGGATCTTCCATAACTGTTAGAGGGAGGCTAGAAGAACATTAAAAGGAAGAAAAAAAATTTAAAAAAGAAAGAAAAAGTTGAAGGACTTTTCTCAAAGCAGCTACCACTTTGAAAAAGCAGAACAATTTTTCTTCAGATGGTGATTTATTATTGGGAAGTATGAAACCATCCATAAAAATGGGTTTCTTGTCTTCTTGTTTTTTGTGAATACATTTCAGATCCAAATCATATGAAAAAATGAAGTTGCAGCTTGAATATGTTTCCCAGCTGTCTCACATCTGGTCCCTGGTAAAGCACCAGTGAAATTCCCCCTTCCCCTCACACACCCTCTTCAGGTACTGGCGCAGTTTCTCCTACATCCATCTTAAAGCATGAATTATTCTGAAGCTATTGACTATGCTAAGAATTAGTCATTTTGTTAAGACAAGTTAATGTTACAGTGCCTGGGTGCACTGGTATGGAGGGAAGGCGGTTTCTGAAGCAAAAGGCCGGTCCCTAGCCTATGGCCACTCTAGGAAGAGTTTCATCCCGGGACAAACAGTGACCCAACAATGAGAATGAGAAAAATCAGCTCTATAAGGACATACTGACAGTGGAACTTGTCACTGGATCACACAGGAGTGAGATCTGAGAGGAGATAGGTGGAAGGGCAGAGTCTCATATCCACTGCGAAACACTCATTTCCCTAAAAAAAAAAAGACTCAGTGTTCCAAAACATGGACTGTTGTAATGAAAAAAAATTAAAAAAAAAAATAAAAGAAANAAAAAAAAAAGGAGATGCACTTAAACACCTATCCTAAAGAGAATTGTTGTGAAGCTGAACTGGAAAAAACAGATAAGACAAAGAGTAACATAGAATATAATATAATTTTTTGTCTCAGTTTTACAAGTGATGACTTGAGGAAAAAGACATTAACAAAGACACAAATAATAAAAAGACTGTCAAACCAAAAGATGTAATTTGTTAATAACATGGAACAGAGTAGTCTTTAAATGTAGCCGTAAAGCATTAGAGAATATTCATCAAGAATAATAAATAGTAGTAATCATATTTTTAAATCATCATTTTTTCCTGTCTTTATAGTTTAAGATTAGACTATAAGATTCAGGGGATATAAAAAGTAGAGACAGAAGAGAAAGATCTTAATAAATATACAGTGCAAACCATGAGTAAACTTCATCTTAACAGGCAACCTTACCCAGATCTGAGTACCAAGCTTTTGATAAAGCCTCTGTGATCCTCCTTTCTTTCTGAAGACATACATTTAGTCAGAAACACAGCAGAGGAAGCTGCATCATACATGATAGTATAGCCTAAAATATCTAATTCCAATATAATGCTGCTATTGCTTACTTTCCCACTGAAACCAATAAATACAATAAAAATCCAGGTAGACTTTCAAACTGCAACATGCATGAGGTAAGCATTGTGTCATAAAAGCCTGAAAAGGCCCTTTGATTTGGGGAAACCCTAATATTTTGCCCGAAATTCCAGCAGCCTCATATATTGTGGTAGGGGAAGGAATATATTTTCTACTCACTATTTTTTTCCTGTGGAAGAAGAGAGAGTCTCGATCAGACCACTGAGAGATATTTGGCAGGGAATACAGCAAACTTAGATAATGATTTAAGCTATTGATTTGGATCCAGCTGTAAATCTGGAACATAAAATCAGAGGACAAAAAATGCTAGAAGATGTAGAAAACTTCAAGATATCACCTGTCCTCTATGCACAAAATAGGAATAGCAATGCCTAGCTTGATGTTATTCCTGACAAATCACCCTTAACATTTTGTTTCAGCTAATACTACAGTAAGCATTTAGCTGACAAAGGAACTTGAGTGAGCCATTTGTTTTCCCAATGTGAAAAAAAGGAAAAAAAAAACCAAGAAAGTGTCACTTTTTCATAGGCTGTAGAACTGATAGGTGTTTTCAAGTTTAAAATTTTGGTGAGAAAATTCAATTTTTTACCTAAACCTTTTTTTTTTTTTTTTTGGTTCTGAGGGGGTTAGTAGGATGAGCTGTTAACACATCTCTCCTTACCTGCTTCAGTATATTATGCAAATTGTTTTGTTACTCACTTTTTTGTGATAAACAGTGATGATGCAGAAGATCAGTGAGAAATCTAACACCAAAACAGCAGCAGAAATCCTTTCAGCTAGGCAGGTAATAAATAATTTGTGATCCCAAGTTGCTAAAATATGATAGCAATAAATACAAATGGCAATTTGTAAAAATATAAATCAGCATGAACTTTTTTATGACAAACTAAGCTAAAAAATCAATTACTATATAAAGACATTATTCCATGACAGCTCATGCTCAATATTCAGATTTAACAGCCATTTCCTCATTTCTAAAAAGTCTTTGTTATGCTGAACCAGTTCTTAACAAAGTTGTGACTGGGATGACCAAAGGTGAACACAGCACAGCAGTATGAAAAAGAAATAGCTATGCTTTGTATAACCCTTTTCTATCTCCTTCCCTTCCCGGTGAGAAAGCAATCCATATGTAAGTTACTCAATATATGGTTAATAAAAGTTCGCAGTCTACTTAAATTAATGTTCTTGCTAACACAAAGCTGTGAGGAGTGGCTGATACTCCAGAGGGCTGTCTGAAAGCTGTCCTTCAGAAGGACCTCAGTGGGTTGGAGAGATGGGCAGAGAACTGTCTGAAATTCAGCAAGGGCAAATGCAGGGTCCTATACCTGGAGAGAAATAACCCAACACACCAGTACAGGCTGGGGCTGATCTGCTGGAAAGCAGCTCTGTGGAGAAGGACGTGGGGGTCCTGGTGGACAACAAGCTGTCCATGAGCTGGCAGTGTGACCTTTTGGCTGAGAAGGTCAATGGGATCCTGGGGTGCATTAGGAAGAGCATTGCCAGCAGGTCGAGGGAGCTGATCCTGCTCCTCTACTCAGCCCTACCGAGACCACATTTGGAGTGCTGCGACCAGTTCTGGGTTCCTCAGTGCAAGAGGGACATGGAGCTCCTGGTGTGGGTCCAGCACAGGGCAACAAAGGAGATCAACGGGCTGGAGAGTCTCTTTTATGGGGAAAGGCTGGGGGAGCCGGGCCTGTTCAGCCTTGAGAAGAGATGACTGAAAGGAGACATCATCAATGTCATGGAATCACAGAATCAGCTAGGTTGGGAAAAACCTTTGAGATCATCAAGTTCAACCTGTAAGTCCGTAAGTATCTGAAGGGAGGGTGCCAAGAAGATCCAGAAATCCAGGCTTTTCTCAGTGGTACTAAGCAATAGAACAAGAGGCAATGGGCAGAAACTGATGCACAGGAAGATCCACCTGAATGTGAGGAAGAACTTCTTTACTGTGTGGGTTCCCAAGCACTGGGACAGATTGCTTAGAGAGGCTGTGGAGGCTCCCTCACTGGACATACTCTAGAACCATCTGGACACAATCCTGTGCCATGTGCTTCAGGATGACCCTCTTGAGCAGAAGGTTTAACCAGATGACCCACTGTGGTCTTTTCCAACCTGACCCTATGGTTCTGTGATTGTAAAGGCTGTCCCATAGGAGATACCAAACAATCACTCAGTATTTCCATGGTCAGCAAGTTATTTTTTCAGAGTACCAGGAAGATCATCTCAATGCTTAAGAGACTTTTCTGTTCACTATTGATACTGGCAATGGTATCAGTTTTCTCCTCTAATTCAAAAAGAAATCTGTTCTGTTTTTAACAAAAAAATTTTCACAAAAATTTCTCCTGTTATCATCCTCTTTTTACAATCACCTAGTATTATACCTGCCTTGATGACTGATGTCAGGAAACCTGCCCCATTTGTTCTAGCCTAAGCAAAAAGGCTTTCTTTGAAAACTGCAACCTAGGCAGGAAAAGTTAAACTTATGGTAACCTTGCTTGAAATGCATTGATTTCTTTGGAATGGAGTCATATCTTCAAATGAAACTAAATAACAACCTGTAATAACTAAAGGTAGAGACAGACAAGAAAATGGCTTCAAGGTATAAGCCGATTTATTCTTATAGTGTTCAAGTCTGTGGTGAGGTAATACTTATTTTTTAGGTGAAAAGCATTGGAGAAAAGAACAGAGGTAATATTATCAAAGTCACACAGGTAATCCAGAGCTCAAGTTCTCAGCTATTCATTGGTGAATGGGAGCTAAAATCTGTCTTCAGGTGTACTCCCTCTTTAACGTTCTACAAGGAAACCACAGCTGCCCCAAAGTGCTTCCATTGGGGTAGGCAAGTTATGTGCTTATTTCACAGGCAAAGGAAAGCAATGAGCGTCACTAATGACAGTAATACCAGCTAACCAGCTGCTGAGCCATCACCAGATGGTTTTCCTCCCCGGGATCAAAAAGGTTCACATCTTCTTATCTGGCTGTCCTGAATCCCACTTGAGACTTGCTCAGGTATGCCTCTTTAGTATTAATGCATTCATTGGAAAGGATAACAAAAAATACTCATTACAGAAGAGTCTTATCCTTGAATCCAATGGTATTTTACTGTAAAGAAAAAAGAAAGAAAATTCTCTCAGAAGTTTGCACTGGTGAAGGTATGTGACACTATAGAGAAGGCTGCCTGATAACACAAACTAACACCTTTTGTGTTATAACCATGTATGAAATCACTCTACTGCCAGAATGTTTTCAGCTCCTGAGTACTTCAAATGGCAGGATGGTTCATATGCTTACCTCCAAATTCAGGAAAAATTATAATGTCTTTTTTTACCACGTGTTATGCTACCCACTAGAGAAAGTCATTGTCTGTGCTGGTGAGTACTTAGAGAAATACAAAAAAACCCATCCTATAAGTAACAAGGGAAAAAAAATTAAATCTTTTATTTGATTGCCATCAAGGATAGGTGAATCTGGATAGAGTTGTGGATTTCAGCAGCATCCCCACCTTTCAGTTTAACTGCTCCAGACTTCATTTTTCTTTTTCTGAAGTTTCACCTTTGGTTTTCTCAGGTCATGATAATAATCTCTGAGTTAATGAGTTTGAGAGCTGAGATTATCAGCTGTCAGTTAAATATAGATGAGAAAAATCATTAGATTCTTTTTCTTTTAACTAACAACAACTGAAAGCCCATGTGCCTTTTCTCATTTGAAGTGAGCAAAACCTCCCTTAGGCATTTGTTTTCTTTAACTATACAAAACCTTTTGTAATTACTGACTTTAACATCCCAGTCAAGATTTTGCAGAAACATGTCAGAGGCTTGTCATGAGTCTCTTTGGTTCTTATGTTCTCAACAAAGGTGTTATGCTGACAGGAGGTTATTAAGTATATTTTCGGCATCGGTACAATTTCTGTCAAGTATTAGTATTTCTCTGCAAGTTTGGGAAATTTTTTTTGCGGGACACTTTTCAGCCTTCAGTGCACCAACTTCGGTTTTGAGGAGGAAGCACTGATGGGCCAGAGAGTTGTTTTAGCAAGAGATTTGAACTGCTCTGTCAAGACCGTCATGTGTTCTGTCATGTGCCTTGTTGCACTGGCATGTATGGTATCCTAACTGGGTATCACTGGAATAGTTTACCCCATAGCTGAAAGGCAGAAATCCAGCATGAATGCAGTCAAGCCCAAGGAATGGTGACTGGTTGAGTGGAGACCCATAGAGATAGTTTGATACCTTGTGTTCATACTGAATGACTTCATGAAGGAAAAAGGAAGATAATTTCACTCCTATCCTGGTTCTCCTCACCCCCTTACTGCAGTTCTTATTTTCTGTCTGTTTCCCATGGCCCAGAAGCACTGCTGTCCCCTTCCAGCTCTCAAGAAATGTATGATAAATCTCAGCAACTGTACAAGTACTTCCCTGCTTTTCATCTGGGTGCTAAAGAAGATTATCCCACTGTATTCTGCCATGGTGTGATCTCACCCTGAGCACTAAGTGCAGTTCTGGGCCCCACAGATTTGGAAGTAGGTGGAGGTATTTGAGTGTGTCCAGAGGAGGGTAACAAAGCTGGTGAAAGGCCTAGTACAAACTCTAATGTAACTCTGACCCCCTAAACATGTGTGGAAATACAACCACTGACCCATTTTTCAGATCTAGTGTGACCACACAAAAACACATTTCTGTTTTACTTTGCTACCTTGCTTTCTGCTACAGAGAGAAAAAATTATTAAATCTCTGAAAATGTCTGAGTCTTCAGGAGGGAATAAATACTTCTTTTTCAGCCCTGCTAACTTTTCAGTCTTTTCATATGACATGCCCCATTCTTTCCCAATCATCTACCAAAACAATATGTGGATTGCAAGCCTACTTCCTTTCTTCAAAGACTGTCTCAAAGAAAAAAGCATGGTAAGAAAAACACAGAAAATGGGTTCAGATGTGGAATCATGTGTCATGACTTATCTCTGTATTTAGAGAATTTTTAGAAGGAGAGATATGGTAAAAAATGCATCAGAAATTAATCCAAAATCTCTTGAACACATTGTATCATTATGTAATATTTGGCTGTTTCTCTAAGAGTTGTTCAACAAGAACTATGCTACTTTACAAATACATTGCTTTATATGTTCCAGGTTTTGAGGTCAAAAAATACTTGCAGAAGTCTGATTTCACCTGTAAAGTCCTGTTTCTGGAAAACAAGTCACAATATTTAGTGGGACAGAGTGGATAAACTTAGTGATACTGAATTAATCTCATGGTTTAATTTCTATTAGCATTCAAATACATTAAATGCAGCATGCTGACTTTTACTGGTACAAGAACTGCTTTCATGATACTTGAATATCTATTCCTTCCTCTCTCCCTTTTTTCTTAACAAGAATTCCAGGTTGATTTCTTTGAAAAAATTCATTCACCTCTAGACAAGAAGCAAGTTGCTTCTTTCTACCATGCCACCTCTCAGAATCAGCAGGTTTTGGGCTTTTACCTCTTCTGAAAATAATCCTGTGCTCTTACAGGCACTTAAGCCTTTCTAAGTACAGCCTTTCACCTAAGATTCTCGCTCTTCAAAAGTTCTTGAGGTCCTCTCAGCAACAGCTTTAAAAAAAAAAAAAAGGGGTTCTTATCTTTTCTCTTACTCTCTCAACCTAAAAGCTAAACAGCAGCTCTCCTGCTCTCCTCCCACCTTCTAGACTCAGTATTTCAAAATAACTCTGGAACTGGGCAAGGCGAGAAGAATCACTTCACCCATGCAGAATCACACCAACAGGCCCTAAGTGTTGGAAGAGTTTGGTAGAAAATCTGAGCTGGAGCATGGCTTAGCTGTAATGCTAAGCCAAAGAAAATGGCATGACTAAACTGGTAGAACATACACCAAAAACAAAAAATAGTGCAGCAAGTTTCTGGCAGCAGTTTGTATATTCTAGCCACTACTGTTAGATCAAGCAGAGTAAGTCACTCATGAGTTTGTGAGAGGCTTCACTATCTGTGCCACAGGGTGCAGTGGGAGCTGATGCCTGGCCTGATATTTCTCTCCACTTACTGTTTTTCCATATCACACCAGAAATATTGTGTGTTATGAAAAATTTCCAAATATTGAAGAGAAATAGTAAGAAATCCTTGATATTTCACTTTCTTTGAAATTAATGAAAACTCAGCAATACACACTTAATAATACAGGGCAAGGGCTTAAAAGGGATGCAATGGAGTGTTTTCTGAATCATACTGTACTTCATATTCTTCAATGTTTTCATATTTTTTTCTCCAATAAACAGCCACAACTATGTCACTGTTGCTAGGACTAAAATCATAAACAGAATTTGTTTCAAGAGCAAAAGAAGCATGGAAACTAAACTCTCTTCTTTCAGAGAAGAAATATTTTGTATAGGTAGAACTGATCATTCTGAAGGTCACTGTATTTTTTACAACTGTATGTTTTCATTTTGGTGTTAGAAGCACTGCACTTGGGAGTAAGAAGGAAATATTTCTACTGCTCCACAATTAAGACATGCTTGATTATATCAATATAGTCAGGATTTTGAAATTTGAGTGTTTAAAATTGTCAGAGGTGAGGACTTTTTTTCCTGTTTCCTGTATTTTTGTCACATTCTGCTCATTTTCATCGATTCCTGTGGTCAAGTGTTCAAAGTAAAGCAGGTCATCATGTTTTTTTCCCCAAGCATATTCTCGTCTTCTCAATTAACCATATCACAGTTTAAACATATTCTGGAGTTTTAGACAATGCCACAGCACTGCTGAAAACTCATGCATCACCAGGAACAAGTGCAGAGCAATGAAAGCTGGACTGAGTGCTGCAACAGAATAAGGTCTGAAGCGGTGCAAGGATTAGGTTTTCAAAAGACATTCTACAGAGAAGAAGCCAAACCAAGGTGGTTTTTTTTTTGTTTGTTTGTTTAGTTTTTTTTTTGGTTTTTTGTTTTTTGTTTTTTGGTTTGTTTTTTTTTGGTTTTTTTTTGGTTTTTTTTTTTTGTTGTTGTTGTTGTTTTTTGGGTCATAACAGAAAATGGAGGTAAAGGTGGAATTAAACCCACAGTTTGAGAAATTTCAAGTGTCTATGTGTTCTGACATGTAGGTCCCACTATAAGCAAACTGTGACAATAGTAACAGCAAAACCTAGAGAGCTTCTCAGCTCTCCCTGAGGAAACCCCTTACCTTTATAATAAGGTGGAGCCCAGTTTACGAATTTCTACATGAAAATACTACTGTGAGTATGCTCTTTGCCTTTGTTGGAGAACAGGTCTCATCCCCAAAGCCCTGTAGTACAATGTGCTGATGGCGAATTCTCCTTGTGCCTTCTCTGAAAGAATGCCCATCTCTTCCTGCAAACTCAGGCAGTCACTCCCCTTCCAAAGCATCTCCTTCTCGTAACTCATATGAGGAGCAGCTGAAGGAGCTGGGGTTGTTTAGCCTGGAGAAAAGGAGGATCAGAGGAGACCTTATCACTCTCTACAATCACCTGAAAAGGTTGTAGCCAGTTGGGGGTTGGTCTCTTTTCCCGGGCATCCAGTGACAAGACAAAAGACTCCGTCAAGCTCCAGGGATCGTTCTGGTCGGACATCAGGAAAAGGTGGTCAGGCATTGAAGCAGTCTGCCCAGGCAGGTAATGAAGTCTGTCCCTGGAAGTGCTCAAGAAACAACAGGAATGATTTAGTTGACAAGATGGTGCCCAGTCAAAGCTTGGGCTTGATGATCCTGGAGGTCTTTTCCAGTCGAAATAATTCCATTATTCTATTCTATTCTGTGATTGTTAATATCAAACCAGTTTCTCACAAACAGGTCTAAAGTCCTGCAATGAGGTCAGACAAGCTTAAACCCAGCTTATTTTTGAGAAAATAAGATTTATTGTTAATTTTGCTATATTTTACATGCTGCTAATTGGAATGCGGTATTTAAATAAATCCTCACTTGTTACTGAAGAGCTATTTTATTTGTGTAAAAGTGCTAATGCCTCAGAAGGTCCTATTTCGAAAACATTCACCATTTTCTCCTTTACTTACAAGCCACAGTAAAACTCATATACAGTTTTTGTTTCTCCCAGCAGCTACACGGAAGTACATCTCAAAGTCAGAGGCTGTAATGTTTTGAAAGACAATCCTGGAGTTTTCCTGATCAGAGCAATCCACTGGTGTACATTTTCTTTGAAATCTAAACCAAAGCTTTGCTTTCCTGACGAGTTGCACAGAACGACAATATCTACCCAATCTGCTTTAATCCTTTCCCACATCGCTCGCTGCACTGAATCTCCAATTTTATAAGGGCAAGTAAAAGCAACATTTCCTCCCAGCTTGGTAAACATGGGATTATTTTGTTTCTCAGACACTTCAAAAACATCTGTTGAAAAACACAAAGCCCAGCAAAAACCTGCTTATAATTCATTCAAGGGAAGTTTAGATTCCACAATTCCAGTACAGCAAATATTAATGACATTGACTTACAGCAGAATGATATTGAAATAATTTGAAATGCTGAAAAATATAATTTAGACCTATCTATGACTATATTTTTGTGCACGTTTAGACAAAACAGTCTTTATGGAACTCTGAGTCTGTGATGACATTGCAAGAAGGCTATTTCTGTAAACTCTGAGTACATGAATGTTCTATTAACAGTTTCAGCAGATATTCAGCAGCATAAATTATGGGGCCAATCTAATTAAACTTGGCGCAATCTTGTTCTTCTTTCACACTAGTTATAATAAGAAAATGGTTTGATGTGACCCTCAGGACATGCTTTAGTAAATTATGTTAAAAGACATTCAGCCTAAGAGCTGCAATTCCCATTCACAAAATTCACACCACCTAAATTTAAAAAAATCTTATCCATTCATACACTCTACTTGGGAAAAATCTGTATGGTCTGTCTGTCTGTGGTATGAAAGAAGACTTCCAGACAAATTCAAGGCTTCAACTACATTGAAACCATAGATATATCTTAAATAATTTTGACTGAAATCCCTTTGAGTTATTGTTTTTATTAATATAATATACTGTTTACTACTTAAGAAAACAAATGTTTAAAGGTCTGCAGTAGAAAGATTGTAAATTTCTCTGACATTCAGAGCCACTTGATTTCTAAAGTCAGCTTTGTAATGCCTGCATCCCATAAGCTAGGATGAGCACTGTCATCTTGCTGAAGACTTCAATGTTGGAAAAGATTAATGATCACACTGTTTTTCTTACACTGTAAAAGGACCAATCTTTAAAGTTCTTCAATGAGATTTTTTTTAATTAGATGTTTTTAAGTAAAAAAACTCACTACAATATATTTTTTAAGTGTTTGTCTTTATCTGTGGCAATAACTGGAAGGTCAGTAGGCTACCTAGGAATAAGTGATTCTATGTTGACAGGATGGAGACTCCATTGTAGGAGTCTGTAACTTCAGAGAGTCTCTCAGTCTCTGTGAAACAGAGAATGAAAAAGTCTAGCTTGCCATTTTTTATCAATGGAATACAGCACAGAAAAATTAGATTCCCTCTGCCTTTGGAGACCGGAAATATGATTAAAATGTTGAAATGTAGAAAGACAAAAGGAACACGGTCTAATGAATTTACCTAAAATAATTAATGAAGAACTTGGAGATCCATGTAGACTGCAATCAAGGAGACTGAAAGTTAATGACAGCCAAGGACAGAAGAGAGATAAATTCACTAAACCAAACAAGTACAACTCAGTGAAGCTAATTAACTCTTTACATAGCCTGCCAAAGACAGCTGAATCTCTATTACTGAAGTTGACTGCAAAGGTTGGATAATCATTTAAGTTATCATGCAAATTCCAGCAAGAATTTACTCATGGAAGTCTAAGTATTATTCAAATTAGACTGAATGACTTCTATGATGGGACTCTACACTTACAGAATAGGATCCTTGAAGTGCAGTCCCTCAAAATTCACTACATTAAATCAGGTGATTTTTTTTTTTATATACCTTGCAGATACAGATCTGCAGATTCATTCAGATATGCTAGGGAAGAGGGATAAATGAAAAAGTGATCAAAACCCATCCTCTCCCTGGAACATCATATTCTTAAAGGTCAGATCCTTTCTTCAGACCACTAACTTCCAGCAACAGCCTGCTTTACAATAAACCACATATTCTTGCCCAAGAAATCTGGCCATTCATTGTGCAGTTTTTGCTCTGGTTTTCCACTATGAGCAAGGCCTACTGCTACCCACATTCCCCTCAGGAGCGTTGACATCTCCCCATCTTCTCCTGGGTACATCCTTGCTGTCCTAATTGTTCCATTACAGTGCTGCCCTGAACTCCAGGTGTTTCTCCTATGTAAACATGCGTGATAGGGAATTTTGTGTATGGTCATGCTGCCTCCCACCTTCCAGAGCATTTCCCCCTGACCCAAATGACAGGACCTTATAACAACCAGCCTTCTTCCCTGCTGCTTTGCCAGATATTTGCTAGAAAATTGTACATTACACATATGGTCAACTGGGATCAAAGAGATAAAACATTTCCACCAAACAGATGAAAATCCCTTCTGTTTTAAAATTGATTAGTTAATTCCTGTGTTATATTTGCCAAACAATATATCCCAGTTGCTTGATAATATATAATATGACAACATTATAACATACTGCAACAGGTACACTGCAAAGCTAAGGTTGCC
Organism: Peucedramus taeniatus; assembly: GCA_013400575.1. NCBI lineage: Eukaryota > Metazoa > Chordata > Aves > Passeriformes > Fringillidae > Peucedramus > Peucedramus taeniatus. Next base: position 102,090 of record WBNO01015046.1, read on the forward strand.
TTGCGAATTCGGTGATTTTCCACATAGAAATCTTGATATATAACTGTATAATTTGCATGTATACAAATAATAAATGCTACCTTAATAATGAGAACAAGGTACAAACAGCCAAATTAAAATAGAAACAGTTTGGAGATTCTTGGCTGCTTTACATTCTATCATGACCATTTTCAAACACAGATGTCATTACTTTTTTTTTGTTTCTTTATTTGTTTGCATATATATTTTATTTGAAAATGTGCAGCAACATTAATGTATTTTCACTCTTGATGAATAATGCAAATATCTCCCCTTATTACAATATGGTACCCTGAACAATTTGTATAATTATATAAGGCACAAACAATGGCAAATCAGGCCTACGTAGTTCTAATTAAATCTTCTAAGTACGCTAAAGTATTCCAGGCTTTTGTTTTAAGCAATTGCCCCATTTTATTTTGACAGCCGCATCAGCATAGTTCTTTCATCCTCCTTCTCCTCTGTTCAATCACTTACTTTATTTAGCACCTTTCTAAACACAGTTTCTTTGCTTTCAGCCTGGTACGTGTGGGATGAAAACCTCCCGCTCCCAGAAACCCTTCTACGGGAAGAGCGCACACCCACACAGCCTCACCCCTGCACACGCACGGCTCAAGGTGACACGCCATGTGTGAGCATTTCAGAAATGCTAAATGAAAATTTATCCTTGCATCTGATAAAAATAGACTCTGCCTTCCTGCTGCTCGTGCCAGACACTGCCACTGCTGTCTGCTCTGCCCGTGGTCACATCTTGCTGCCTGAACAGAAAGTAGGAGGAGGTGACAGCACCCAGGATAGGTCCATAGGCCTCTCCTTAGTAAGGAAGTGCTCATATGCTTGCTATCCTCCACCAGCCTCTTTTGGCAGCAAGTTATCTCATCATATTTTGCAGTTGTACCTATGTCTATCTGATATTAGGTATTTAAAGGAGAAAAAAAAGCAAGATTTCATATTTTTAAAATGTATTAGCTTTCAATATTTTACTTGTAAAGCAAATATTAGGAATACAGAGGTATAGATGAGTGTAAAGGAACTCTCCAAGGTTTAAAAAATCAAGCAACTAAACTAAAATTCTGCAGCAGGGAAATAGTTGAAGTTGAGAAAATCTTCTGAAGGAATAATAAAATAATGGTATAATTTCTCTCTATCCCCTCCCACCCTTGCTACAAACTCTTAGAAGTCAAAATAACTCTTATATAAAAATTTGGTCCCCATTAATTGGTTGAGATTTTCAGTCTTTCTTTGTTCTTTCACATCCACTTCATTTTTATTTGGTTTGGGGTTTGGGTTTTGTTTTTGTTTGGGTTTTTGGTTTTTTGTTTTGTTTTGTTTTTGGTTTTTTGTTTTTGTTTTTGTGTTTTTTGTTTTTTTTTTGTTATTGTTGTTTTTGCCTCTGATAGTATTAGTTGGTGCTGTTTCTTCAGAGATTCTTTCATTCCCTTAGAAAGTAATGCTCTCTATCAGAAATAACTAATGACCTTAGCCAACTTTTCAAAACTGCAAAGCTAACTCAGCTCTACAGCAGAGACAGGTTCCCAGGTCCCACTTGGTTTGCTGAAGCTCCACACACAAACACCGTTTTCTTCCTCTGCTTGTAATAACCAGTGACAAAAAAAAATACACACAAAAATGTGGTTTAAAATTTTAGGCAGACTAACTTTCTCTGGGGCTCTTCTTTTCACCAAGAAAATCAGTTTTCAAAAGAGAAAATGTTTTGGGTAGCCCTTTCACCCTTCCTGAATAGACTAAATAAGGCATTATATTTAGCTTCTAAGCTAATATCTTCCAACTGTATCAGCACATACTACAAGATTTTGTTAAGTTTCTAAAAACACAGGTTTGTGTCTTTTTTTCAGTTTTAATGAGTTGCTGACACCAGTTCTACAATTAGACCAGAAACCAGCAGTAGTTGTGTTTGAAGAATGCATTTTTCTAATAGCAGCTGTTCAGATTATGAAAGTTAAAACGAAAGTATTTATATTCCTATATCCTTAAAACATCACTTTAAATATATATTAAATTATATTGCGAAAAAATTGGTGACTGTTTACAAATTATTAATGCTGCCTTATACACTAAACATTGAGCACACAACTGTAATTCACCTGCCAATTGCAGTTTGTATATATTTTATTATTCTTTGTTGATTTTTTCCTGTTGCAAGCTGAACTTCAGTTGCTTAGAGTGCAAGGAAAGGGAGAAGTCAAAGAGAGGGAGGGAGAGAGAAAGAGTACAGTTCTAATAAGAATGAGAAAATTATTCTCTTTTCAGGTATAAACAGTCATGAACTTATAGCTAGGAGATTTTGGTTGCTGGGGAAGAGGTCATCTGTTAAAAGCATATAAAGCACTATGACAAGATTTACCTGCAGAAGAGTCTTGAAGATCTGAGAGGTCAGATTTCTAGACTTTCATCCTGCCCAGGAATTTCATTGGTTCAGGATGAAGAGAATTTTACCAACAACAGGAGTTCAAGGAGCAGACAGGAGGCAACACAGGATACTGTGCTCAGCCTGCACCTACTGTTGATGGTATGTGCTGTCTCACAGTGGCAAAAGGGAGAGAAAAGCTGTGCTGAGACCCTGCATGTCACAGCCTGCAGGTGTGTGTGTGTGCATCTGTGCCCAGCTACTCTCACCTGCCACAAGGCTCTTCAGGGGTATCCAACAGGCAGAGCAGAGGACAGAACAGTTGAAGCCACAGAGAAGAAAACAGGCAGGGGAGAGGGGAAGGGAAGGGGTATGAAAAATCAGGCTGGATCCTAAGGATCACTATTGGAACCAGAGTTTCTCAAGAGTGAGAGCCACAGGCAATGGATAGGGTACAAACCCAAGCTGCCCAGCTCCAGAAGTCATGTAACACCCAGGAGTGTAGCATGAGGATACACTATGGGGATACACATTTGCTGTCTCACTTCTCAATGGATTGTTGAGAAGATCCTTTGAATGGATTGTTTTATGGGCTGAAAATACATTGATGAAGAAAGAAATACCTAATTTGTTTCATTATAAGTTTATTATGCAGCTTGGTACCAGGAAAAAAAAAAACCAGAAGAAATCAATATATCATCAGTATTTTCTACCAAAAGTTTTCTTCACATTTATTTTTGTCCTTATTAAGTTATAAATTATATTCCTGTCGTACAGGACAGCTAAAAGAAAGGTTCATCATAAGAAATATATGCAGCTGCAGAAGCTTTTGCAGATAGGAATATTTCAAATGTTAAATATTAATCACCTGTTAGTGATTTCCTTTAGAGTATTTGGAAGTTTATATATCTGAATCTGTAATTCCTTTTATCCTCTGCTTTGTATCTGCCTATGTTCATTCCATAAGTTAACTTGTATTTCCCCAAATTAAATATTATTCTTTGTCCCAGACAAAACTATCTCCTTAACTGTGAATACTTTAAATCTGTCACTGTAGATTTTCTGTTTTCCCATGCAAGTGCATCCTCTAATGATTTCCAAATTGCATTATCTCAAAATTTCATCCATCACATTTACAATGTGGGAAACAAAAAAACAAAGTTTCAAAACTCTTAGATCTGGATTTAACTACTGGGTGTCACAGCAGTTATGCTGGATAGCAGAGAAATACCATGCTTTATTTAAATTGAATTTCCAAGTGGTGGCTGCAGTGGCATAAAATTATGGAAGAGTAGCTGAGAAGATGAAGCATTTTTGGCTTATAGAGGTAGTAGAATACTTGCCCTCAAAAAAATAAGTTTAACCCATTAGATTCCACTTGGGCCCCCTTAGCATTTCCCTATTTGTGTAGGCATAATTGGAATGGTCCCCCTTGTACCCTGTTTTCTTGTTTTCAAGGTATTTCCTGTCCATAACTACACACCTTTAGCTTGTCAGCCCAGTCCACTTCCTTGCTCACATGTAGGTTGGCATCTTGCTTTCCTATTCCACCACCACTCTGCTGTCAAGGTTGTTTTTCTCCTCTGTCCTCATATCTGTTCCTTTCTAGCATTCCTTGATCAATAAAAGAGCCATGGTGATAAAAGGCAACTTGCTGTTGACACCAGCCATGCAACTTAGTCCTGGCCCATGGACTTGTCCTTCTCTTTCCAGGACTTTTCCCTTCTTCAGCAGAATCAAGAAGAAGACACCACCTAAGCTGCCTGTGTCCTTGATCACCCCCTCTAGCACCGTGTAGTCATGCCTGATGTGCTCCAGGTGTGCTCCTGGACTGATCTTTGGTGTACATGTGAAAAAGCAGCAGGGCAAGCCTCAGCAGCCTAAAGTCTACCCTGGCAGCAGAAAATCTCCCCAGACAGCAGGATGTGTCAGAAGGTGAACAGACAAGGTGTGAGGGTCATCCCCAAACAATCACAACACAGATAAAGGTCAGGTAATAGCTGTAGTAGCCATCTGACACATGTTCATCAAAGCAGTGCTTGGATGGAACATATAAAACATGCCTTCTAATTTTATCTTACTTTGGTAAAAGCACAGCAGTCTTCATGGGTACTGAATGTTACAATTTTTTCCCTGAACATAGCACATTCCAATGCAAACAAAGTAACCAAGAATACCTAATAGCATCATTATTCTTAGTAAGTAAGTGAATGTTCAAAATGTTAAGAATTAAAAAGAAGAAAAGAGAAAAAAAAAAGGGAAAAAAACCTCCCCAGAGATGAATAAAAGGATCTGGATGCTCTGACTGCTAGCCAAATAATTTTGAAAATGTTATCACGTTGTCTGTTTCCAAAAGAAAAATTTTCTCAGGTATGTCAACAGAGAGTTATATACAAGACAAAGGAGGCATTTTTCTGCTTCCTTTAGCAGTGATAAGACCTTAGACGGAATATGACTTCATACTATTTATCTTATTAAAATAAGGTTTTACACATAAAATAAGGTTTTACACAAATGGCAGAAAATTCAGATGAGAACAAGAACTGATTAAATTTAGAATCATGAACTGAGAAGAAAAGTTGAAAGAACTGTGTTTGTCTAGTGCAGAGGTATCACAGAAGCATAGAATCATAAATGTCTTGGGTAAGAAGGGACCTTAAAGATGGTTTAATTCCAACCCCATTGCAGTGGGCAGAGACAAATTCCACTGAACCAAGTTGCTCAGAGCTCCATCCAGCCTGGCATTATGGAATATTTCCAGAGATGGGACATCCACAACTTCTCTGGGCAAAAAAAAAAAGAAGGATGAAGGCTGGTAACATGACACTTTCTTTCTCTCTCTCTCTTTTTAAAGTCATTATTAACCAAGAGATATCTAGGTTAGATATAATGGGAAAAAATCTCCTTGTAAGGCTCGTTACATGCTGTAGTATGACCTCACAAGAGTTTTATGCATGAATTTCCAACATGGGAATTTCTCAGATGCATTAAAGATATGCTTCTCCTGCCTTGGAAGGCAGAGATGGATAAGATGATTTTGAAACATCTCTTCCAGCCTGAGTTTTCCACAGTTCTATAACTCCTTTTGATCTAAGCTTTTCCTTCGGAAAGGAAGAGGGGATATCTCTTGTACTCCCAACAGGGCTGGTTTGGTTTCTTTTCTTTTAGCGTTTTATAGTAAAGGGTCATCCAATCTTTAGTTCATCATAAAAGATAAAAAGTAAGAAAAGCAGCATTTAACAGGTCAATAATCACAGCAGAAGTGTGAAAAAGGCATCTTCACTTGTCTCCATCTTCTTGCTTTCTAATTAGGTGCTGACAATGTGGCTGACACCGTGTAAGATACAGAGATAATTCTGGCTCTGGGGAGCTCAGCATCCAAGAGCCAAAGAATTAAGGTCCCCCAGGATTAGTTCTTGCTTCCATGTGCTTTAAAAGTCTGATAATTTTTCACTGTAGACCTATGAATCACATTCTAAATTGAGACAGAGATAAATAGAAAGCAAGTTATTTCAGGTGAATAGGGACTTGAAAAAAAGCTATGCAACGTGCTGCTTTTGGCAGGCAGAAGAGCATTAATATAGAAGTAAGTGCTGAGTGGCATGGATATCATCACACTAGCCAAGAATAGAAAAGCTCTGTCTCTGCTATCACAGAAGAGGTTGATCACTCTATTTAAAAAACTGGAGTACTTCATGGTACATCTGGCATTTAAATACTCTATTAATGAACTTCCATTCTTCTTCTGAGTTCCTAGCAAAACATACCTCCTGAGAAAATGGTCCATTGTCACTGACTGACAGAAAAAAAAATTCACCCACAAATTAAAAAAAAAAAAAGAAAACAAAAAAACCTCCAACCCCACAATTCCCAATTAAAGAACAGGGAAAAGAAAAAAGAAAAAAAAAAAGGGGAGACCCCATCCTCCATGCCCCCAAAACCAACAAAAAACCCCAACGAATTATGCAATTCTGAATAATTCCCACTGTGGATATAAAAGTCACTACATCAAAATAATTTTTTCCCATTCTACTCAGAGTATAGCATGGAAATTTTAAGTCAAACTAACACTATTTTAACACCTAACTGAAATAAAATTCCTGAGAAAATAACCAGTTTTCCAAATATATAGAAAATCTTATTAAAATTAACAGTTCTGAAAAGGCAAATATACAAACAGAGGACAAAAATATTCCAGGTAATTATAATTTCATTTGTTTTTAATGTAAATAAACATACAACTCTGTTCTGCCTTAAAGATCAGTTTTTAATTAAATTGTTCATATATCATATAATTTTTCACTGCTGAAGACTTTCAACTTTCTATCTAGATGTGTAGCAAAGGCATGGTGCATAGTAGTTCATTATCAGTTTATGATCTCTCTAATGATATTTATAATATTTTATATTTTGAGTTAAATTTGCATTGTAAATTTACTCATCGTCCATGTTAAGATTTCTAATCCAATTTTAGCTGATTGAGTTCTGCATCACAAAGCTCTTCACAAATTGTTCAATCATTTCTGCTTCTGTTAAATTTGAAATAATCAACATTCTAATTACATTTCAATGGAAACTTTAAAAAGTCTTAATTCAGGGACTACTGCATTTTGAAGCAATGCAGCCTAGAGAGTTAACTATTAATAAGGCCGAGGGGTTTTGGAAGGATGTGTGAAGCACATGAAGCCAGATGAACTTACCAGTACTTCTCAGTGCAGCATGAGTCAGAGGATAGTTTGTGGTTGTGTAGGAGGCATTAATACGGTGGTCTGGAAATGGGAAAATTATTGCACTGAACAGCAGCTGACAAAGAAATTCTTCATACTTTCAATAAGGGCAAGACAGAAAAGGGTAAGATTATCATTATGGGCAATAATAATAGAAAGTTCTTACCAAGCAGTAATGGTACAAAATGTATCATCACGGATATGAGAGTGCAATAGGAAGAAAGTTTTGCGTAGTGTCTGTACAGGGAGTTTAAAATATATCTGTTAAGTTCAACAGAGCCTTGGACCTGGAAGACATTTTGCATGTAAATTATCACTAATTTATTTTGCCAGATTGGGAACAAGACAGGAACACACTTCAGGTTTGAGAATTCTTAAGTTCTAGATGTACAGATATTAATGGAAATCATATTTTTAACCCGTTATTTGTGTGTTGACATTGTCTTAGCTTTTCTGTTTATACACCCTCATTGTAATGCTCCATGTAGTCAAGTACAGCTGAAAACCAACAGACTAAGAACTTAAAGGCAGATATGTAGATGATATGACAAAACCTGAATTTCCTGGCCAGAATAATTCCTTAAACTCTTTTTCAACAAATTGATACTTTATTCATACTTTTTAAAAAATGCCATCACAGATAAGTAACTTGTAGTGATGGCTTTAACAGAGCAGAAATGAACCAAAGGACTAAGGACAGGTCTGGAAAAGGATGAAGTAAATAAATGTATTCCTACCTCAAGTGGTCAAAGGTAATCAAATACCGGACAAACCAGAAAAAGATAATGCACATCATATTAAAAAAAAAGGAATTTTCCCAATACTTCTTCCAACACTTTCATAAATTAAAGTAATTCAATTTTTCCTTTTGATGTTTTAAAGACTATAAACATATCCTTTCTCTGCATACATTTCTTTGCTACAATTAATAGTTTAAAACAAAAGAAAGAAGGATTGCAGGAATTTCTGCTGTTGCTTTGCTGCTGTTAGATACATGGCTGCCAATTGGTGAAATGTCACAGTTGTTTAATGTGTTTTGAGTGGTCATCTGCAATGAAAAGCATAAGATGCACCTCCATACAGCCCTGTCCAATGGACTGTCCCAGTGCATTGCCCTCTCTCACTCTTCCATTTGAAATTAAAGTTGCAACACCTGCAGTTTCAAATACCTTTTCTTCCAGTCAGCAAATTTATGAATTAACATATTTTCAATGATCAATGATTCCTGTGTGACATCTTCAATTCTAATACTTCTTCTATTAATAGTGACTTTAATCTCTGCTCCTCACATTTTATACTGAACTTGAAATCAGTCTTCAGACATACATCCCTAAGCATTGTACATGAGAAACTACAGATCACTTTAAAACTGTTCATTAAGAATGATAGAATAAAGATACTGACTATTGTTATATAATCAGTGTATCTTAGAAAATATGTAAAGAATTTTTCTCTGAAAGTATGTGTTTTGTCTGCTTAGTGCAGGAGGATTTGTGACTCATATAATGTGGGAACACTGAGGATAAAAAAAAAGTCCCTTGAATTCAGTTCTGAAAACTGTTGAATATATGTTCACTCTGCAAGAAGAAAAAAAAAGAAGCCTCAGATTCACCCAGCTGGCAAGTATCCTCCTGTGGGATAACCAGAGTGTTCTTTACCCATACATTCATGTGTAAAAGAGGCAGCACGAACTCTCAAGTTCTTCGCAATTATGGTGCAGGATTTCAGCACTGCATCCACATGTAGGAATATCCTGTAGCTACATTACTTGTGAAGTTTCTGATAAAATATCCTGAATATTATTTCTTTTCTGTCAGTCTGTTTCAGTAACTGTTTCAGTCGCTGGGCATAAGGAAAGCATGGATAACGTTGTGCAGTCTGCAAGAGTTCTCTCACTTATTTCACAAATGCCCTAGGAAACCTTCAGCCAAAATTCATGGCAAAAGGAACAATATGTGTCTAAGATTTGTATCACATATTCTGATAAATCTCCAGGACTAAGTTAAGACTACACCTAGTAAAAAAAAAAAAAACAAAAAAAAAACCTATAACTAGAATGATTGCGTCAAAAAAATTTTATAAGTGATGATTTATCACCAATTCTAGGCTCTTCCATCTACCAACAAGGAGGACAGTGCACCAAGAGAAGATCTCTGTAATGAGAGTTATAGTTTCCTGCTTCTCCTAGGATCTCAGGTTCTTATGCCAGCTCAGCCATCATTTTTCTTTTTTTCCTCACTTTTGTCCTTGATTGAAAAAGAACTGAGTTCACCTCACCCAGACTATGGTGGGGTGAATTGCTGTTCTGTGACTAGAGACTGAGCCACAAGAATAGTCCTAAATAGAGTTTCTCTGGTATTATTTTGACACCTCAGACACTATAAATCCATTGTGATCTCTTATTCACTCAATAGCATCTTTACCACATAAGAAAGACTGCAACCTCCACAGATACTTTTTATAAAGACACCTTTACTCTAAAGGAAAACAGAGATATTGTCAAAATTCTAAGAAAAACATGTTTAATGTTTTTCAAATACCTGATTTCTTTCTTCTCTTTCTGGTTTTTGTTTTGAAAAGCAAGCCACGATCCCCAACCTTTTTTAACATCTTGATCTTGTAGTGTCAGGGTTTTGTTACTGTGTGAGTCTCTGGATCTAGTGACACTGCTGTCACTATTAGATATTCCTTGAAATCTTTATTCATTAAGGATCAGCACTCAAGGATTCAAACTATGCAGATCAGAATCACACTAAATTTACTCACTTTGTATTCGAACTTTTAAAAATTATAAAAAGCACATGGGAAAGCAGAATGAGGCTCATGACCTCTGTTGATTACCAGGAATGAAGCATTAGAGCAACTTTGAACAGATTGAGTGCAGAAACATTCATTGTTTTGCAAGACAGTAAAAGTTAATCCAAGATACTTTATTCAAATTTATGTAAATGCCAGCAGATATGATTGACATGTGAAGAACATTTCACATTTAGTCTAGTTAAGAAATCTCCATCATGAGCATAATGCCATATGGCATTATTTCCATTTATTTCTGCTATTTCCTTTCAATGGAAATTTTGAAAGCCAATCATATATTCTACATCTATAGTCTGCTGTCAGCTTTCATTGAAGAATGCACTGCAGATTCCTCAATGGCACAGTTACCTGCTTGAGTTGGTGCAGGAAGGTCTCTGTGTCCAACAGTAACAGGTCATTATACATAAATCCTGACAATTTTCAATGCCTTGGTGGCATGATTTAAATTGTAAACCAGGCTTCAGTTTTGATTGACACAAAAACCTTAATAATACCTACTTAACTTCATTGTGCCAATTTACAGAGTAAGTTTCATGTTGAATATATGTGTCCACAAAGTTGCATGCTTTTACAGGCACACACTTCACAGCTTTAGCTCAGCCAATCAATATTTAAAACTAAAACCATGAATTACAAAACATTAGACACCATGCAAATCACAAGAAAAAAAAATTGGTCTATTAAATTTTTGTTGATTAACTGAAGAAGAAGAAATGGATTTTGCAGTGAGTTGTTTATTTGTCTGGGGGACTGTAGATAAATTAACACTTTTAGAAAAGTAATGTCTATTGGGAATCAATAACTTATAAATCCTAACAAAAAACCCACACTGTAATTGGAAAAAAGTTTAATTACCTATAAAGTGATCATTCTTGTATGTTGGCCAGATTCCTTTATTCTTAGCAAAAAAGATACCTTAAAAAGCATTTAATATGCCAGGACCAATTATTTTTATGCGAATCTTTTAGAACACAATCCATACACAGTAAAATATGAGACTAACACTCAGCTTTCTCAATACTCTTGTCCTGGTGCAGAAAAAAACCACTTTAAAGATGAACATCGATATCCTAATTTTACAGCTTGGAAGACAAGAAAAAATATGTGTCTGGTGGCAGCAGCAAGCTAAAATACTATCTACATGGATGTGAATTTAAAGTTTACTGTTTATTTTATCACAGCAAAATGTTGTCCAGGAGTTAAAATACTTGGTACTCACAAAGGTGTTAAAGTAAGATAAAGTCTGACTAAAAACAGTTCTACTATGACTACTTCATAAAGAAATACATTTTCTAGAGTTTGGTTTTAATAACATATTTAATTTGCAGTGTAGATTAAAGCTGTAATATTTATCTTTACTGGTGACACAATTCATTCTCCTCAGAGCAGATCATGTTTATGCATATCTACCAGGAGCTGAACAGGATTGTTCTCAGAAATCTTGATTCTTTAAATGAAAAAGGATTAATTTCTATTCAAAATTATTGTCTACCTTTGTAGTTGATTTAAATAGACATACTTGAAACATGAGGGGTTTGCTGTTGATTAAGGTTTCATTTTTAGTGTGCTCAAACCAAGAGAGAAATCCCACATGCTGAGAATACTAAACCCTACTGAATCATTTCAAAAAAACTTACCTCTGGTACCAAATCCACTTTTTGTGTGATTTACAGGGTACTCAAATCTATAAGGTGATTGCCTAATAGAGGTGCTGGACTGAAGAGGATCATTCCACAGGAAGGTGACTGCCTTGTTTCTTGCATCATTTCAGATTAACTCTAGCAGAGACATCCAGGAACAAACAGCTGGTATCAGTGCTGCCTTGGCCAGAAGAAGGATTAAATGAGCTTCCAGATCTTTACTGCATCTAACTTTCAGAATTATATAGAAAATTAACCCATTGTGAAGAAGGGCTTTGTACTGCCAGAAGTCAGGTGGGATTGAACCAAATAAGAGATATATTTTGCCTGTCTTTCAAATGCTGGAAACTGAAATTTCCTTTTGATCTTTTATTTCCTAGCTGAGAAATACAATCAAATGTTGAATGGCATCTATTTTCACTCAGGGGAATGGGAAAGAGGAGTATAATTTTTTCTACATTGTGACTAACAAATCAACAAATCAATAACACCAACTGCTTATCTTTTGAAGGCTATTCTATCGTATGTACGTAATGATTCTTCTAAGTTTTCCATTTTCAGTTGACCCATGTTAAATAGGCATGCATGGAAAATTGCTAAAAAAGAGTTCTTTCTCCTCTTAGTCGTAGGACTGAAATGGAAACCAAATGGGATGAGTGGTCAGGCAATTACAGAGTTTTTGGAAAGTACATGGACAGCTACATAGAAAGTACATGGGCATAACTAGATCTTTTTCTGCCCTTCCTCCCTTTTCTGTTTAAAAAAAAAAATCTTTTAAATAAAAAGTTGCAATGCCAGATGCTCCCTGAATTGGCATAGATTTCTGTCTTGCATATATCTGATTTTTTTTTTAAATTAGATAGTTGATGACCTGAGTAGTTTCAATTACCTTTTTCAAAATTCCATCTAGGTTAGTTACAATGGAGAAAATGTCAGTTATAATGGAGACCATCATCTTCCAAAGTGCCCTTGATGAAGAGCATTCTTTTCAAAATAAATTCTTCTATTGTATTTGTATTTGGTACATGTGACATAGATTGGATTCAAGACAGCTGTATTTTCCCTAAGAGTTACATTAAGTTTCATCCAGGATGTCTGGATTATCACAGCTTTTTTTTTTTTTTTTTTTTTTTGATATATGCACTGCCTTTTCACTTTCTCAGTAAGCTTTGCAGATGAATCTGCAAACTATGTTTTCATGTTGGCTAAAGCACACACAGAAATTCAGTTTCAGTATTAACACAACTGAAAATTAAATTCATAGAGAAACCCAGAAAAATCTTTGATAGCACTACAAGCAAAACACTGCAAAAAAAGTTTGCTGAAAAAAAAACCCCAAACCTACAAATTATTATTACTTCTAATTTGTGAAGGACACTAAGCTTTTAAAAATTTTCCAAGCCCAATTAGTGAATTTAGATTATATCTGTTGTGATATGACAAGAAACCAAAATATGCTAACTACGAATAAGAAAGCAACTTTATTTCCACAAAGCTGCAGGCCAATAATAAAAAGAACTGTGTAGTCCCTTTCAAAGAATATGGAATCAGTGACTACAGTGTGACATGATTTTTTTCAATCTCTGCACATCTAGTGCCCCCCTAACAGGATATTTTCACTTTTGGAATATGAAAAACACCATGTGCTTTTTACTTTCATATTCTGAGAAACACCAAGTTGGAGGCCTCAGTGCAATTGATTCAGAAATTATCTAAATTCCCATCAAAATCAATCTCAGAATAAAGTTTTCATTACCAATTAATCTATAGCAATATGCAAGGATGCTATAATAACTGATGAAGCAGGGATCTTCAGGGTTTATCACTAGAAGAAAACAGAAATTTTCCATGCTATGTATCCAAAATGAACTGGGTTTTTTTTTTCAGACACCACAGTTCAACATTTATCTATTATTCAGGGATTAAAAAATCTAAAGAAAAGATAAGACAGTTTCCATAGGTCACAAGTTGGTGACTAGTTATAAAAAGTAACATCTGAAGGTCTGAGGATTTATTTGTGATAATATGTCATGAGGTATTATTTTGGGATCAAAATTATGCAGCTTGAAAATTCGTGTTCAAAGGTGTAAGAATCCTAAGTATTCATGACTCATGTTGAAATTTGTCAAAACAAGCCTCACTCTTACATTTTTAATGGATTTTTCCTGGGACAACTGCAATTGCACTTCGGCAAACCATATTTTTATGGAGCTGCTTGAAATTGGAACAATATGACTAATTTGAAGTCAAAAGTAAGCTTGAATCAATCCATTAAAATTCTCTCATGAATAAATAAGTGTAATTTGAACAAAAGTTGACAATAGAAGTTAATATTTCAGGTGAGTAATAGCCTGCACAAGCTAGAGAAGGACTCGACACCAGAGCTGCTCAAAACACCTTCCACAATGCAACAACCTGACTGGAAATCAGAATCTGCATCTATTTATCTGTATAACACTTGGCATCTTTTGGGATGATACAACATACAGTTCCTTTCCAACCTAAATGATTCTACGATTTTCAATTTTTCCAATGACTCCATTTTGCCACTGTAATTCCACATTGTTACAGTTAAGCTTATTTCTTCTTCACTTTACCAACAAACAGAATCCACCAAATGATGAATAAGGAAATTCTACTGTATACAACTTTTTTATTCAAAAAGCTGTACTAGCTGAATATACTTACTTTTAGAAACAAATAAAAGCTAATATATAAATATATGATTGGTAATGTGTCATTTTGTCAAAATTTAGAAAAAACTTATAAAGGTTACTCTTCTCAATCTCTTGAGCCTACATGATTCTTGTGCTCCTGCTATCTACAACCATTTTCACAGAAATTTCAATTATTTTTTAACCTTTCTTCTTGCAGAGAGCGACTCTGTGGGGAAGAAGAAATCTGAGTTTCAGTGTGAGATGTCAATAAAGCTTGACTTTTTTTTTTCCCCCTTTTTCTTTCCTTGTGATTTTATTTGCTTTTACAAGTGATTTTCTATTTTTCCCTGTGTGGGAAATCATGTTCACAATTGTAGGTAAGTGAAATTGTTGCAGACGCTGTACTCCTCTAAACAGGACTAGGTTTTTGTTTTATGAGGAAGTGATATACTTTGAATTCATAGAATCATAAAATCACAGATGGTTTGGTTTGGAAGGGACCTTAAAGACCATCTAGTTTCAAGCCACTTGCCATGGGCAGGGATACCTTCCACTAGACCAGCTTGCTCGGAGCCCCATCCAACCTGTCTTTGAACGTTTACAGGGATGGGACATCCACAACTTTTCAGGGAGAGCTACTCCTGTGCCTCACCACACTCACAGATTCACCAGATATGTTACAAATAAAAAAAATCCTAAAGTACAGAAAAACAGTTTATGCAAAATATTTTCTAAAAGGCCTGAGCTTAATTTTCCAAATTATTTTTAACACAACAACCTCCTCATTAGAATTGTTATTGACTTTGTTTCTTCATTTGTGTACTGTTTTTATTCCAGTTACTTCAATATTTTGGGAATTTCTACAAATACTGAAACTTCACAGAAGTACAGGCTATGAGGATTAAGGAAGTCTTAGGACGTAATTTTTTTAAGCAGCTTCCTAGTTCCTAAGAGCATTACTTACTTACATTTTAATTGGGCAATTGAAATTTTCACAGACAATCCAAAATCTGGATTCACAAGGTACACCTAGATAGTCAGTAGTCCCTCTGATGCTCAGTATAAAAATTTAAATGGATAGAATTGAACTGGAGACTGAGCCTCGTTTTATTTGCATGACAAAATTATCTTTACAGACAGATCAAAAGATTAACTTACATTTAGCTTGTCTCAGGAAACACAGAAGCATTACTGATAAGAAAAGCAGGAAATGGGAAGCTTCAGATACTGTACTGCTATTTTGTATTTGAAAGGATTTATGAGTCAAATTGGTCAGATTCCTGGATGCTCTGTGGCATTACAGCCTTTAAATCTGCTACATTGGAACTATATGGATCCCACATTTAAATCTTCAACCTTCTGGCTAGAAGTTCCCACACTGCAGTTGAAGAAGAGGTAAAAAAAAGAAAGTATCTTTCTAACCTGAAATATTATTCTTTATGCGATAATACATGTGCATATAGTAGTTTACAGATGAGTGGTGTTCCACAAAATCTAAAGTGGAATGAAAAATATAAGCATATGTTAATTTCTTTACTGTTATTATTACAAATGAATTTTCTCACACATCTGTTTTCTCAAACCAAAGCTAAGATATATTCAGGACATCTCCAAAATGAAGACATATTCCCTTAAATGAAAATTATTCTTCACTTATCTCTCCATATAGAAAATTGCAATTTTATTGCTCTGAATTTCTTGTTCATTTCTCTCCATCTGGCATTGAAAGAAAAACAGAAGAAATAAATTTCTAACCCCTTATGATGACTAAGTATTGATGATGTGTTGATGTCTAAGGACATTTATTTGCTCTACAACAGACAAAATTACTACAAATGTCAAGAATTCTTGGGCAGCTGGCCCCGAGGACAGGATCCCTCATCACACCTTCTAAAAAAATACCCTAAAACCGGGGCATTGTTGGGTCTCCCCAGTAAAGGCTGCAATTGAAGCCCCCTCTGGACACCAGTACAAGTCCCCTAGAGAGACAAGGGCAACACGTCTGCAAGACACAAGGCACTGTGAGACTTGATTCCATTCATACAATTTGGAAGCAGACAGATAAAACATAATATTTTTACAGGAGATGTAGCCTATGAAAATAAATATCTACCACCTCCACACTACCCACCTGGGCAGTGGACACTCCAGAGCAGGTAATGTAAGGAAAAGCCCTAAGTGCAGCTCTGTCACAGCCTCTTCTCATTCCTCCCTTGCCTCTAACTCTCTTTTCTCCCTACCCCATACAAACTGAAAGTCTGGAAAATCCATGTAACTCTGACCATTTGTGGATACAAGACTCACAACAGCAGCAGCAGCACATTTCATAGTCATTCCATCCCTTGAGCAGTTCTTTGGTCTCTGTCCCTCCATTTCTCTGCCCATCCTTCCCCACGGCCTGGCTCTTCTTTCCCAGTTATCCCATTTTCTCTCCACGCTTTGAACCCCCAAGCAGAGGAGAGAACCCTCACAAACAAGCCACATTTAACTAAAGTAATTGGCTAAATGCCAATTATAGTTTGACAACAAAAGCAGCACAGTGGAATTTTCCAGCTTAATGTACAACTGATGTGGTTTAAAGAAAAAAAGAGAAACAGCAAAAAAGATTGTGCAGCAAACACAATGCAGATCTACAGCTTGGATTTTAATCATGAGTTGAACATACATCTTCAGAGACCCTGGGTGAGTCATTTCATTTCCTGGTGCATTAATTTCCCAAATTCCAATACATAGATAATATGTAATGAATGCTGCTGTTTCAAAGCATGTCACAATAATCTCTGTAATGAGGTTTTTAATAGAAATTGCTGTAAAACTGTGAAGAATAAGACACATATATAGGGCCAGCAAATATGTTAATACCCTTTTTAATGATTCATTAGTATTTAAGATTTAACAGATAGGCCTGTAGCAATAATGCAGAAAGAGTGGCAAATATTCTTGCAGAAGGCTGTTAACACCAGAAAGAAAGGCCTTGAGCGTGGCAGTGCAGAAAGCAGGAGACAGCCAGAAGGGGAAGCACCCCAGCTACCACTTCTTTACCTGCAAATATGACCAGCTGGAAAATGGCCAGCACAAAAAGGCTCTTTAGTTGCGATGACTTTTCAGTGAAGGTAATGAAGCGAGTGGGCTGGGAGGAGGGAAGATTTAGCAATTTCACACCTGCTGTGAGCACCCCTGTAGTTTAGCTCTAACCCTGTAGAAGCCAGGTCAACTAATCCAGAACAAAAATTCAGTGATAAGGGATGTCCCTTTTTCTCTGTGGATGAGGGTCCACCATCAAGAAAAATGCCTCTTTTTCCATGCACCATTCTCTATCCCTTTAAGTGGGATGGCTGAATGGTACAGATGGATAAAGGCACAATAATTCAATTTGTTTTTTCCTATTCTGCATCTAATTTAATTGAACAACCAAGCACCCCAAACTGGATTAATCTATAGGCATGCCTTATTCAATAACATAAGGGATAAGATTCTTCAGTATGTATTCTTTAATCTCAAAAGAGAAGTTAAATGGACATTAAAAATTCCTACAAAAAAAAAATATTTGTAAATTAAATATAGTCACATTTTTAGGATATCGTGATAAAGATGATTCAGAGAAGGAAAAAACTGAATCTTAAAGACTTTTCCAAATGTAGAAAAGTAAAGAAAATATAATCTACCTGCTCAACTTCTCAATAAATTTTTATTCTTAAACATACTGGCCTGCAAGAGGTAATGTTATATAAATCATCGTTTTATGATAATACGCTTCAACCCTCAAAAAAAAAAAAAAATATTGCAAGAGGATATGAATTCAGGAATCTTAAATAAATGTCGATGTTTCTGTATTTTTGGAAATGGAAAATTACTTATATTTTTGGCTATTCATCCTAACATAGCACTGAATACCTAAATGTGTCAGTGTTGTGGTTTAGGAATGTATTCTCCAATTTAGTGTTCTCATTCCCCCCTCCCCTGCATTGGGCTGGAGAGGAGAATTGGAGGAACAAGAGGTAAAGATCATGGGTTGAGATAAGA
This sequence comes from Peucedramus taeniatus, assembly GCA_013400575.1. Lineage (NCBI taxonomy): Eukaryota > Metazoa > Chordata > Aves > Passeriformes > Fringillidae > Peucedramus > Peucedramus taeniatus. The sequence goes on from WBNO01015046.1 coordinate 120,340, forward strand.
ACAGTATACTGGAACCAGCAATGAGAAAACAAGCAGTAGCAGTAACAATATTAATGAAAATAGTGTACAAGAGAGGTGAGCAATTCACACGCAAATGCTCCCCACTGCACCTCCCCCTGTGTCTGAGGTACCACTCAGACAACAGCAGCACCTTTATGTCATCTCCAGTTCCTGTCACAGCAGCATAACTTACAGTTCCAGGTATCCCCAGAGATCTATCCAGAGGGTGTGGTTTGGTGGGTGCAGATGCCATCAGTCCCTCAGAGCACTGTGAGGGCTGCCATGGAAAAACTGGCTCCATCTCAGCCAGACCCAATGCACCTGGAGATGGCTGAACATGCCTGCCTATGGGAAGTGGGGAATGGATTCCTTGATTTCCTTTGCTCACAGACACAGCTCTTGCTTTTCCTATTAAACTCTCTTATCTCAATCCATAAGATTTCTAGCTTTTCAACCCTTCTAATTCTCTCCCTGATCCCACTGGCTGGGGAGTGAGCAAGTGGTTGTGTGGGGATGAGCTCCGGGATGGGGTTTAAACAACGACACTGTGATGTCAAGGTTAGAGGGCACTTAGAGAAGAGCATTTTCACAGCTTTTTCAGGAGATTATATGTGTGTAATGGGTGTCAGCTGAACCTGTAAAAGACACATTTTGTGACAGATGGCTAATGGTGAGATGTACCAATGGTACAAATGTCTGATTTGATCAGTGGAAGAAGCACCATTTTGAACACCATGAAGCAATACTGCTACAGATTCTCGAGTGAAAGTTGTGTTGGTAGGAGATAAGAAAGTTCACGGAATTGTCAAATTCAATGTGTAAGTAACATTCCTTTGATGTGTTCATGGCCGGAGTGTCTGCCTGTGAGGACTTGTCAAACTTGAGGGAAGTTCATGAGTGTGAAGGGGAAACCCTTAAAGCAGACATTCAGATTATTCCTCTGCATTTATATAAAACAGAAGTGAAAAATAGAATGGAAAAGTGAAGATACTTGTGAAGACAATTTACAAAGCCAAGCTGATCTATTTAGAAAAGGGAGAGAAAATCCCAACAAATCAACCAAATAAAATATCCACTTAATTTATTTTGTTTATATTTTTATTTACATGTTTGCTTAATGTTAAAAATTATAACAACAACACATTTTTCTTCAGTCTAAGTCTTTTCTGTTCATTGATCTTGGCTGGAAATGTCTGCTACTGATTAGGTCAATAAGGTACCAGAAATTTCATGAGAAATACTTTATGAACTCTTCTATTTTTGTAATAGGAAGATAGTACTGGATTTATATTCAAAATCTGTTGACAAGTTGTCTATGCATTTCTATCCAGTAATAACATGAAATAAAACATTTGAAAGATATGAAAAAACCTAATTCACAAAAGAAAGTAGTAAAGTATTTAATGTATTAATACTGCGTGGCTGACTATGTTTATTTCTTTCAGTTTAATTTTTGTATTCCTGCTGAAATCTCTCATTTCATTAGTTTGCAAAACATGATGTTTTTTGCAGAGACATGAAAGTTTCATTTTAATGAAAGAAAAATCAAAGCAGAAAGGCTTCGAAGTTCTCATAAAAATCTGGTTTTGGTACAGGAAATGGAACTTTCTGTTTCAGAGTACAGCCACCCTCGTACACCTATTATTTTTCCTGAATTATTCTTTTCCCAGTTCAACTCTTCTTTCTATGTCCATCGTGCTGCTAAAAAAACCCTGTTAAAAGTCTGTTCAAGGAAATGAACGTTGCTGGGTTTTTTTCTCCTTCTGGCAGAGGCTTACAGAGCTGTTTCCTAAACAATGCCCTCAAATACAGCCTGAATGTATTTGAAATGAATGTGAAAAGTGGACTTTTATTCAGTTCACTTAAGGTTGAGGCTATCCTTAATTATAGGATGTTGTCAGCTCAGAAATTTCTCCAAGAAAGACCTCTAACTTTTATAAGGCAAAGAAGCTTATGAGTTTTTAAATAGCCTTCAAAATCGAGCCAGAAAGTTAAAGACAGCAAACAATGCATCTTTCTTATCTGGCATCCTTAACCCTTTTTTGTTGCATCCAGAACCTGACGAGTTACCTTTCTAGCAAAGTTATCTCACGCATCTTCATTTTCTTAAGCCTTTTTTGTGGACTTTTATTGGGAAAAAGCTTGGTAAACAGCAAAGTGACAGTTAATCATTTTCTGATAGTGCACATCTCCCCTACAAGATCAACTCAAGCAGACAATGCTATCTAAAATCTCACCTCTGCACACTCAAACACACACACAAAAAGAAAACAAAAAGCAAATAAGACCACTCAAAACACCAGATTTCAAACACAAATATCCTGGTTTCCAGACAAATGCCCTGGCAGAATGCATGCCACTTCCTTTTCCAGTTTTTGATTTGGACTGGCTTTAAATGTTGGAAGAGGTACAAAACCAAGCACTCAAACTGCCCCTTGAAAGAAGCATTCTTCAGAACAAACAAGTGAACTCTTCCCCTAAAACTGTCCTGCTTGGAGAAATTCAAAACAGAAAACAAAAAAACATTTGCTAGCACACTTTTGAATGAATCGTGAACTAAAAATTGCTGCCCAGTCTAAACCTTGCAAAGGGCTTAAGAATGACACAGAAAGTATGTAAAAAACCTGCATCCTATCAAATGTCTACATATGTAATGAAACAAAAAAATAACCAAATTCTACAGAATAAATTAAAATTCAGTTCTATTGTAATTAATTAAACTGGATATTTTTGGCATTAGTTTGGACTTTTCTTTACCTTTCCACTCCAAAAATACTGCTAAATCAGAATCCTCAAGTAAAATTCCCTTTCCTACTAAAATTCAGAACAGATATTCTTATGCATGTCGTTGCTTTGCAGAACTTCATTTGTTTAGACAAAGACAAACAAAACAGTAGAGCTTTTACAAGAAAGGTATCACAGTCAACTGTGAATAAACAGAGCCAAGGAATATCTGCTGCAATCATTTGTTTTAGTAGAAGTAGCATAATTGTGCCATAAACTCCTGCCTTATCCACTGCAACACATTACATCTGTTTTATGCTAATGTCGTTCCAAAGAAATCAATGATATTTATACTGACATAAAGCTGTGGTGAGTCATATTCTCAATTAGTGTCTTCAGTTTGAGAAGGAATATCAGAGATTTTTCTTGATTTTCCAAAATTTAGCCTGTAATTTTTTTCACCAATTTCTAAGAAGCTGAAAGTTTAATTACATCTATAGGGTTTCAGAGCGCCCCTTGAAAAATCATCACAAGTTATTTTAGGCAGATTTAACTTTTAAATTGAGTTACTGTGACTGCATAGATCTCTTGTTTCATTGGTATGTTCATAACAAGAGGCACTGATCTGCAACAGATTTTTTAAAAATTACATGTATGATCCATAGAAATCATAAAATGCCTGTGAAGTAACATATCTGCTCAAAAAATGTTCATCAACTATCCCAACATAACTATCCTAATATATTGATGCTGCCATCAGTCAAGTATATGATGTTCTTATTTTGATGGCTGAACTGAACTCCCTTTAGTCGAAATCATGTGTGAAGCCCCTGCCAGTTTAAATACAACACACAGGACATCTAGAGAAAGCCAAACAAAGAGTGGCTGGGGGAGCTGGGGGTGTTCAGCCTGGAGAAAAGGAGGCTCAGGGGAGACCTCATCACTCTCTATAACTGCCTGAAAGGAGGGTGCAGCCAGCTGGGGTTTGGCCCCTTCTCCCAAGCAACAAGTGACAGCATGAGAGGACATGGCCCCAAACTGCACCAGGGGAGGTTCAGGTTGGATATCAGGAAGAATTTCTTCATGGAAAAGCTTGTTAAGCATTGGAGAAGACTGCCCAGGGAGGTGGTGGAGTCACAATCTCTGGAAGTGTGCAAGAGCTGGACATGGCACTTACTTTCCATGGTCTAATTGACAGGGTGGTGATCGGTCTGAGGTTGGACTTGATGATTTGGAGGAATTCTCCAGCCTAAATAAGTCTGTGATTCTGTGATTTTGAATCACTCAAAGTGGAAAAATTGCAGATGTTTCTTTTTGTACAATTTTGTCTTTCTATTTTTAGTGGATTTTTTGTTATTTTTGTTAAAGTGAAAGAGATTTTTTGAAAAGGTAGTGATCTGAATTTATGATGTGTGAGAGTTCAAAGGCTTACCAGAATAATCTGATGCATTAGGCAGACAGGAATTTAAACAGATAATCTGAGATAAACCTTGCTAGGATAGTTTTAAAGAGCTGGTTGTCTGCATTTGTTTTAATCAGAAGTAACCAGAGACCCAGACTTAGCAGGCAGTTAATTCCTAAAGATCTTATGGGAGAGGGCTCTTCATGCACATGGTGGACTGTCACTCACACAAACTCAGGTTTTGGTTTATTCACATTTACATCCTGGATCCAGAGGTCCAAGATCAAAATTGCATTTTTCAGCTTACTTGTATCAGTGTTTGTATCCATTGCAAACTATATCACTTTTGTAATGGGAAACCTGGCTATATAGAACTACTATTTTGGTTTATTATTTTTCAAAACATAAAGTGAAAGATACACTGTATTATTATAGCTGAATTTTGTCCCTGTATTCCTGGGATTGAAAGCTTTGTGTACTGTTTTTTGTTGTTTCTGTTGTAGATAACAGTAAATGATATTTCCTGGACATTATTTCTCAGTCTCCATGGACGTTTTTTACACAACTGAATCAACTGCATTTTTTTACCAAACCTGAGATGAATACACATATGTCCCCCTTTCACTGAAGCAGAAGTTCTATTGCTTCAAATATAAACATATAAAATAATATATAGGAGATGGCTGCTGAATGAATTCATCAAATGGTGAATAAATACTTCTGAGAACAAAGATACAATTTTCTGGCATTCTGATATTAGTCATTCTTTGTACAGGATGGGCAACGTTAAAAGCATCTTAAATAGCTCAGTTTGCTTTTCTGAAAAGATTTTGACAGTATTAATTACTTCTCCAACAGAAATTTCTGACACTTACATGACCTTCTGCTGCTTGTGAAAAAGGCTGTCATGGCTGCTGTACTGATATATGCAAGGAAAATCCCAGAAGTCGAAATTAAATGAAACTAAACAAATCTCATCCTTAACATTACCAAGTAAGAATTTCCAATGACTTCACCAAAACAGAGACTGTACTTCTTCTGGTGGGGGAGGGGGGATTTCTGTATGAAGAAATGAACTCCTTTGGAATACAACAATAACATACACTGATGACAAGACAGAACCAGCCACGAGGAGCCAGCCTGGCTCACAATTTCATTCATGTATGAGAAGCTGAACACACACATGGAAGTTACCTCTTTGTGATGTGTTTGTAAGAGTGTTACAATTAATAATGTTTCACTGGTATTAAAAAAAAAAACAAAAAACCAAAAAAAACCACCTTAACCTACTGCAACCACATTGGCATAAAAAGATGCAACATTCAAGTGGTTGGCACAAAATTGCCATTCTTAGAATAAGAGTCAACAAAAGTTTCTAGAACAGCAGCAGTGGAACATCTCTTAGGTTGTTGCTAAACACAAAAAAAAAAAAAAAAAAAAAAAGAAAAAAAAAAGGAAAATAAATATTAAATAATTGAAATTCAAACAAGCTATGATAGCTGAGCTGCTCCTTTCACAGGTGTTTATAGCTATGGCCTTTTGAACTGATTTTCTACAGTACCAGGCTATTTAACCTGTATTAATGTTTCATTTTTTCTCTTTGTCTCCCTTACTACTTCTTTTCTGTTTCTTTAAATGTTCAGTTTTAGTTAGATTTCAAACCCTTAGTTTAGCACTTACCACCTACCTCTCTTTCCAAGTGGCCATTTTGTCTCTAACTGAAAATGAAGTTATTCCAGCACATTGGAGAGAAAGCACAGAACATTTTTGAGAATTATATGAAAAAGTGCGTAGGCTGTTAAGGATCTTTCTTCTAATACATTATGGCACATACACTCCCAGCACAAGATAAGGAGATTTGTTACCATTAAAAGGTATTTCAGTTCAGAGACAGAATAAAATAATCCACCCCAAAGAGCTGTGTTCTGGGTGATTACATTTTGACCTCAATTCCTGCTGTATTCCCTAGTGACTTTGTCCATACAATAACATTTCCCCTGCTAGGACCTAGTCAAACACCACCTAAAATTAGATTTTTCTATTGATTTTTATGGCCATTTGCTTCTTAAAATCAGTTGTTGGTACTTAAAAAAAAAAAAAAATTCCCTGCTCACTTTTTGTCATACTATATTTTGAAAAGCATATTGGAGAAATCCCACAATGTTAAACTGCATGGTTAACCACATAGGGGCTCAGTAATACTCATAGAAGAATACAAATCCTTATAATCCATTGCTATGCTAATATTTTTTTATAATTTTATTTTTACAGGATGGAAACTTCTGTTGCTAAGAAAGTTAGCTTTCAAAACAGCATTTAAGGTATTTTTGTGACTTCTCAATCATATTGCCCCATAAAACTGTGCAAAAATGTTTGTTGTATTCAAAATGGAGAGGGAGGATTGCTTTCATTATATGATAAATGTAATAAATAGAAACAACACAATAGCAAATTACTGTCAACAAACACCCGAAGTGAGCAGAGAGAATTTTTCTGCTATAAATCTCCTGAGACAGAGACAGCCACAGGCTGCACAGAACCCCAAAAGCTCCCCACAGGCTGTGCCAGCTGCTGGCAACGTCCTGCTGTATGGTTCCACTCCTTCTCTTGTATTAATAAGCATTTTTTTTCAGGGATGCTTTGCAAACCTTTAATTATTGCAGAATAATTTTGGACAATGCAAGATTTTTCACTCCAGAGTAGCAGTTATTAGGTCAGAAACCAGCATGCAGGTGAACTTAATATTCCTTTTCTAAACTTATTTTTAATGTTGGAAACTGTACATCTTGCAGGCATGAAGCAACAACACCAGAGGTTCTAAGGAACAGTCTCCTGAGCTGTGGACTAATGAGCAGCTGATGTCTTAATTTACACAAACAGATGAAAAATCACACCAAAACTTTCAGAAAAAATGAGAATTCCAGTGACACTGCTGCTACCTGCAGGAGCAGCTTGTGTTAGCCCCTGAAACTTCACAGTTATTTGCCATTTATGAAAAACTTTGAAACTGCAGAGCATTTAATCGTATAAGCACTAAAGCCTGTTAGTGGATCTACAGGACTCACAGAATCATGAAATTGTGAGGGTTGGAAGAGACCTCTGAAGATCATGTAGTCTAACCCCCGTTCACCAAACCTGAGATTCAGGAGGGCTCTGAAGTTCAGATAAAGTAGTTTTAATTGGAAGCAACTAAAAGTTTTTATTCAGGTACTGTTACTCAACTGTGAAATACATATTTCTGGAAAAATATCCTAATGGGCAAGAAAAACTCCGGCTGAGACAGAGTGAGTCACTCTCCAGCTGCTACAGCAACGCAAGAAAGTCCTTCTGCAAATCCTCAGTTACAGAGTCCTAGAATGGAAACCAAGAAGAAAGACAATTTTCCTTATCCTGATTTGGTGAAATCCACCTCAGAAGTGTAATCACTTTGAGCTTGTCTAAAAGACTTTAAGCCTGTAAATACAGGCATATGTGATGAGCACTACTATGCTGATGCTTGCATGTTGATTGGTGTTGCCCCAGCTGAGAGTGCATCTTTCTTAACTCACCTAGATGTCAATACAGATGGCAACTGTATTCTCTCTCAAAAGAGCTATATTTGGGTTCATTTGTTTGTTTTGTTGGGGTTTTTTTGTTCAGATAACTAACTGGTGTCTGAAGTCAGTGACAGCCTGTGATACACCATAGCACAGAAAATAAACTATTACCTTGTTAAACTCAGCACACATGTCTAGATTAGGCAGAAAGTTCTCAATAACATACATTTTATTACTCCCGTATCTAAAACACAGGTAATCCTGTAACCCCCAGTATGTTTAAGAGAGCAGGCCACAGGCTGAGGACATCTTCCCCATCTCCTCTTCTGCTCTGTCTCTCTGAAGCTCTGCACTGCCACTTAGGGTCAGTGAAGCATATTTTGGTGAGGGAGAGGATTTGGGTATAAATGCATTCCCCCTGCTACTGCTGACCTCATTTGTATTTCAACTCCAGGTCAGTATTCTGAAGATATTCTCAATTAGGAGCATTACTAAAACTGAGTTTTTAAAGAAAGATCTGCAACAACAGTGGAAATTTGCAAGTCACATATATGAACTAAATAATGTATTATCTACTGTATGTGAAGCACTGGGAATTGCCATCCTGTGTTCTGCTCAGCAAAGACTTACATAGCAAATGCTAAGGACTGGGATCTAAAAACATACAAATTTATATTATAGGACAGTTGGCAAGCCATCAAGAAGCTGGAATGATGACATAACATCCAGATTGACCATTCAAAGCAGGTCCATGTGATTTGTTTATGAGGACTGAGGACATTTGTGAACCTAAGCCTGTAGGTTGGCTGTAAATTCAACACAGACTGATACTCCATTTTGGATTCATGAAAGCAGGTGCTGTAAGAATTCTCCTCTTCCAGTGAAAATGCAACCAGCTTTTCCATTTTCTCTCTCTTTTTTTTTTTTTTTTTTTTTTTGAAAAGGTTGTGGTGGCTGATTGGAGGAGGAGTGGGACATACTCTGAATACCAAACTTAATTGTAAAATCCCTACTGCTAATGTTCAGCACCTAATATACCGTTTATAAAAATTAAGATGTGCCCAAGAGTAGCTGGAACTGAGGCCAGAGGGCACACACTGGGCACTCAATCAGGGGGCCAAACCCTTATGGGTTACAACACAGGCAGACTAACCAGGTCTTAGGGATGCTCAGAGGCCACACAGAATTCCTTAATGAGGTTAAGCAACCACAAAAAGGTGATGATGATGATGAGGTGATGAATGTAGAATGCACATCTTCCACAGGGCAGGCCAGGAGCCAAGAGAGGAGCCTACAAGGACTGCAGTGCTGTGAAATTGTGTTTACCACACCTCCTTTTCCATCCTAAGGCAACGGCAGCATGACTGCTATCTCAGCAGTGGAGCTGTAAATGATTACTTTAGGACCCATCTTGGAGAGTTGAAGGAATTACTTTTTTTCTTTTTGCATAACCAGAAGAAACTTCAAGTGAAGTGTGGAGTGCCCTCAGACTCCCCAGTTGACAGCAATCTTTGTGTGGCTGCTAACCATTTTTTTTCTCCCCTAGAAGACATTAAAAGATTTCTCTGAAGGAAAAGCAGATTTGAGAAGCTGTCACAGCAGCTTCTACTTTACTGGGCAGGGAAATCCTTAAAAAAAGCTGGGCTGAAGTCTCAAGTATAGAAAACTCCCCTCCCCAGTCTGGCCAGTACTGCTGCCACAAGCCCGTAATTGCTGTAATTTGCAAGCTTGGTATGGAAGGGAATTAATGAAAAACATCATCCAGGGATGTGTAGTTGCTGAGTGAGGAGAATCCATAAGTCCAAATTGCTGGAAGAGCAAAAAATTGTCCCTTTCTCACAAATGAAGTATTTTTCCTAAGGATTTTCAAGTAGGCTTGAAAACCTATTACTTAAAGGTTTGAAAACTTCATCAGTAAGTCATGACTAAATGTCTCTATTTGCATGAACACACACAATCAAAATGAAATTATTTAAGCTTAATCTACAATATTATACCACTTAAGTGAAAATTATTTCTGTGAAAGTTTTGAACATGCACTGGATGACACATCCATCTTAAAAAAGAATCTGAAAACCTCATTATTAGTCGATTTTATGCATTTACCTCTTTTGAATTTAATAACTTCTTTCTTGATTACAAGCTTATCATAAAAGATAAAGCAGCCAAGAAGGAGCATGATATATCTGTAGTTAGTGCAAGTGGTAATTGAATTTTCCTGGATAAGGATTTTCAAGAGACTCCTAGCTTGCATGGCTGTGCCTTTTATTAGGGAAACTAGATGAAAGTTGAATATTACCTTTTAAATTCTGTAGCTTATTCAGGAAATCCATTTCCACTTTAATTGCACTTTCCTCTGTAGGGTAAAAAATTATTTCACAGTTCTTAGAATTTGAAGGTATTTTAGGGTTTAATTTTCTTTCAAAACACAAACATGACAAATACCCCATCCTTCAAGACAGATCTCCAAAATTTGGAAATTAACTGTGAACAAAGTCTAAATATGTAAATCTTTTTTCATGAAAGCTATTAAGACAAAAGGTTATTGTGAGGCTATTTATAGGAGTCTAAATGCCAGTGAACAGGAAATATAGGGACATTTACGTTTTATAACTCACTTTGTTAACATGCAGGAAGGCAGGATGCAGCCATTCCACATCTCCAGTTTTCAAGAGAAAATGTGATGGAAGGAAGTGCTGTCCTTTAAATAAATACATAAAGCCCTTTCCTTAATCTTGAAGGAGGAAAGCTAATTGACAATGTGAATATAGATTTTAGCCCTTTGAGTTTAAAAACTGTTTAGATTTTTCAGAATAGCAACACCAAATATAAGTATTTACTTATGACATTGCTACAATTGCTTCCCACAACTATAAATTGTTGCAAATACTGAGAAAATAACTCATTTTGGGATAAGCAGAGCACTAAAGCTTACTGTAACAACAAATGTATTAGCAATTTGCCCAGATTATTCAATATGAAAAGTTTCTTCAAGAACAAGCACAGCTTAGTAAAATAAAAATGTTTAATAGAAAAGGAGCATCCAGATCTTCTATGGCCTTATTATATTGTACTTGCACTTCATGGAAGTCATGCAACTGCAGCCCTCATTCTCCGCATGAGATCCACGTGTATTTCTATGCTTTGAATGAGCTCTTGCCATCCTTGCAGGAGTGGTTACTTCCATTAGAATTCATTTGGCATTGAGTGCTCTCATTTTTTGTCCTTTTGAAACAGAAGAAATGGCAAACAATCTGCATTTTGACTTAGTGACTGATTTATGAGAAAGATCGTTGGGGTGAGTATGCTGAAACAAAAGTCTCTGAAGAGACTCAGCACTTGGTAGTCTGAGGGGAAGGAACCTCACACTTCCAAGCCCAGTCAGCAAATGCTGACTCGCAGAGCTGTCTCCCTCCCTGCAGCTGAGTGTTCTGCAATAAATACCATGGGATGAGCACGACAGCATTTAACAACTGCTTTGCAAAATACAGTAATTACACAATACAGTAAGTGGAAAAGAATCAATTTTTCGTGGTGCATCCTTGTTCTTTGTTTGGTGGAAGGATGGGAGATCAGCAAATAATTACATTTCTAGTAATGACTTAACCCAGCCATAAGCATTACACTTATGGTCAGCTGAATTATATCAAGTCACACATAATTTACAAGCACTGCTAAACAAATAAACCAAAATCCCCTTTGTCAGTAGAAAATACTTTCATCACCTGGTTAAGAAGAAAGACAGGTAGATATGGCCTTGCTATAATTCTTGGAGATATTATTCAGGTTTTCCTTTGAATTAGCTCACTTCTATCTGACTCTAACATAAAATAAAAGCTTCATGTGTTGAGGGAAATTAAAACACCCTGTTAGATATTACAGAAGCATGGCCAGAAAAACAGTTGTGCTCAGAAAGTAATGTATTTTTTTCTCAAACTTTCAGCATAGAATACTGAAAAACGTAGAAAAATAGTTACATAGTAGCACTTCAAAGGCAACACAGGCCCGGATAATAGTGGGGGGGAAGAGGGGGGAATTTGCCCCAAGCAAAAGATTCAAAGTCTTTTGAAACCAACAGATTTTGACTCAAATATTTTCTACATTGTTGTAATGTAACTAAAATGGATGCACACAGCCCATATCCTGAATAAACTGCTATGTTAACATAACTGTCACCTCTAATATCAGCAATTGAGAGCTCTTTTTCAATTGTTAGCATTTTAAAAAACATGCAGCAATTTGAACTGAAATCTTCTTCAAAACCACAATACACACCTTGCTGCTCTGCATCTAATATGTGTAACACACCACAATTGCCAATATTTTCAGTTTTTGAATTTGAGCATACACTGTGCACACCTGCAGTCTTAAAAATTCCACTTCACTCACAGCAAATGCTGATCTCAGTTAAAAAACCCTTTATTAAGAACAATCCAAACCAGAAATTCTAATACTTTACAGTAACAATTTCAATGCATAATTTAAGAAAATTACTCATTTTTCAAATCTTTTCCCCTGTACATTCCTCCTTCTGTGTACATATTTTACATAGTAGCATAATTATATTTTCCCATTGGGATTACAGTACAAACAGTTTGAACCAGAAACAGTGCAATTTCTTTGGTTCAAAGTGATGAACTCCCTCAAAGGCTTCATAAATTTCTTCCACAGCAGATCTGCTGCTGCCACAAATCTGTGAATCAGAAGTGCTTTCTTCAAATTTCAGGCTCTCATTGAACAAGCTATTCAATTTCAACATGAGAAGTCGACTAATGAACATTAACAATCAAGGAGCTGCACTATATTCTCCAAGCATTTTACATGGTAGGCATGTAGTTCATTTTCTTCTGGCTGGGGAGAACCTGAAAGGAAAAAAAAAACAAATTTTTAATTTTTAGTTGATTCTTAATATAAAATTACTTTTCCAAAGATTGCATTAAATGCCTTGCAAGAATTCATTTTGGTTTATGACCTTAACCTCTGTATTAATGAGTAGCAAATCAAATACTTTTACTTTATGTTGCAAAGTCTGTTTTGGTTTTTCCCTTGGGTGCAATAAAGCAGGAAATGTAAAATAACAACAGCCATGTTGAAATATTTCCCCACGTGTACTCAGAACAACAATCCACCATTTTAGCCCAATTATCACTGTTAAGTGATCAAATCTTTCCAAGCACAGACTAGGTGNGGAATATTTTAGTGACGATATTGATGACCTATTACACAATTGCAAACTGTAACAACAACAGTTGCAGAAAATCTTTTATACTCCTTATTTTGATATGTAAATGTTTATTGAATTAAAAATCAATAGTTCAGTCTGGGACTTCATGTTCTATAGCAGTACATAAATAAATGGGGATTAATGTTATGAGGTGCTAGTCTGTAAAAGGTACATATTTCTACCTTGTTGATTCAACATCATATTTTGAAAAGTGTCTGATCAGTGGTATTCTGCTATAAGGAACAATACAAACTTATTAATATATTATCAGTATATGAAATGTTGTATTGTTATGTTTAAGGATTGACTTAGTAAAGGCTGAGTTTGAAACAACAGTACATACACAAAATTAATGAATTTGGGTGATAGCACAGGAAAAATTACAAGATGTTGTATCAAAAATACATCTCCTTATTAGGATACCAACAATGGTCAAAGTAGAGAGAAAGTTTGTGACAAATATGTTATGCAAATACTATGGAAACCTTGTATTATAAGCCCCTTAATCAATAAACCTATTTGAGTACATCCATAGAACAATTTAAAATAGTAGGAATGCTCATTAGCTTAGAAAGACATTATCATGTCCTTTCAAGATTAGACTAACTTGATGTGACTAACAACCAATAAACCCATTATTAGCTACTGAAGCTCCAGATCAGTGTTTAAACAAATTCCATACTGAATGTTCTTCAGCTGAATCTATTGTATTGAAGCCATTCAAACAAGAATTATGTTCAGTTACTTGAGCAAAAATCTCAAGCTTTCACAATGTCACTAACCCATGCCACAATATTTTAATGTGGGAACAATGCTCTGATCCCTTCTCTGTGTGGCTCAACACTCTGAGGCTGAGCACAGTTAGGCAAAGTCAATGCTAAAATAACAATTCTTCTTATCACTAAATTTAAGATTTAATGATTCACAGAGCTGTACTGTGAAAAGGATTTTTACTGCAAGCATGATCAGACCTATGGTTCAAAACAAACCTTAGCAATTACCTAAGGTCTTTACCTAAGGCATTTATCTCCATCTCTGTTTATAAAATGCCTAACCATAAGCCACATTGCTAACTGTGATTTTAAGGACGAAAGTATCCTTTTAAAAACTTGTAGCACAACAAAAACTTAGTGTTATGATATAAATTGAAATACTTAAAGATGGAAAAAGTAAGAATTGGCATTAGGTAAAATTAAGACTTACTTTTCTTCACTAAAGAATAAGCCTCATCTATTCTTCTCCTTATGGATGGATTCTTCAAAATCACTTTTGCCTGTAGCACACACAAACACAATGAGCTTTCTTGCCCACACGATCACTCCTTAACAGCAAAGTTAAAAAAATGTAATAATTCATCAGAGCATGAGATGTAGGAATTTTTAGAATTAATATAACTGTATCTCCATATAGACTGCATTTATGTAAGTAGTCACAAATTAAAAAGGACAAACTGCTTCTATACCATGTTGTTTAATCTCCCAGCCTCAGCAGCTATGCGATTAAAATAAAACAGAATGACTATTGTAAACTTTATTATTATTTACTTAGAGATTACTGTATTGTTTACAGCATAAAAGTATAACATTAGTTTTTTCACAGACTTCTCAAATACTAACCTTCTGACAGTTGTGAAGCAAAGCCCAAAGCGAAGCTGCTCCTATTCTCTGAACAGCAGGACTGTTACTTTCCAAACAGGCAGACAGTACTGCAATTGCTTGATCTAATGAGACAAATAAAAAACCATGAAACCAAATGCATCTAGAAAATATAATCAAGAGCAATGTAAATATATTTACATGCCTCAGTAGATTGATGCTTTGAGTATACTTATTTTTATGACAAGTACTGGTTGGCAGAGGAATTACAGAAACTTTATTATCGATTAAATTTCAATATGCTCATAAAATCAGCACAATACATTGAAAGAAGTGTTAAAAACAATATAGCAAAACAAAACCAAGTAATGCTAAAAAGTTAAGCCACCAGTAATAAAACATGAACATTATGTATAGCTATCAGCTATGCTTAGGGACTAAGTAAGCTGTGAAACTGTTTTATAACTCCCAGTAGCCACAAT